>CAHIKZ030002534.1:1167500-1190000 GCA_903632075.3 Acanthosepion pharaonis | reverse complement strand
TTCCACGTTAAGATGACGATGAACAGTTGTATGGTTTGAACTGAGAACCACTGCCAATTCTTCAAGTGATAAAGCAGGATTTTCTTCAAGGGCTGCTTCAAGAAGCTTTTCATCAAACTCAACTGGACGTCCGGTTCGATCCTCATCTTCAAGGGTGAAATCTCCACCTCTGAATTTTGCAAACCATCTTCTGCAAGTTCTTTCATTCACACATTCCTCTCCATAAACTGAGTGAATGTTTCTAGCCGCTTCGGCTGCTGAGTTTCCTTTCTTCAACTCATAAAGCATTATGTGCCTCAAATGATTCTTGGGTACTTCCATGTTAGCAGGGTTTTAATCAAACAAAATTTAATTTTATTGTTCTCTGAAATAAAATTTGATCAGTTTAAATGCATCTAAAAATAAAAATAATGTTCAGCTCCATTAGACATTATAAAATACTCTTTAAATTTCGTTCATTTTAACAAAAAGTTAAAATTCGGACAGAACTTATGGGATGACCTGATATATAATATAAAAAGGCTCAAACACTTTTATTTCATGGTTATAATTTATTACATTGGAATCGTAATCACGCTCCAATTCATCAGCCCCATAAATTCCAAAAGCATTATCGCCTTGCTTAGGGTGAATTGATTAAAAAATGTTTGTGTTCAAGTGTTTTGCTTTTTGTGAATGTAAACGTTGGTGAAACGTTTGTTAATTCTGGCCACTTTCCGCTAAATTATTAGCAAGTTTCAAGGGTTTCTTCTGTTATGCAACCATAATCAATGGAAGTTGAGTGCTGTTACAAACTGTATAAAAGATTCTGAAAGTAGACATATTCTTAATTTACACATACAGCCAGATACGTACATCCAACTGCAAAAACGTGTACACGGCACCATATACTGGCTTTGGAAATTAAAATAAATCTTGTCTTACTTGTCAAATGAAACTGGAACTTGTTTGTAATAAAGTTTTGCAGAATTTTAGAATTTATTACTATCTATCTATCTATCTATCTATCTATCTATCTATCTATCTATCTATCTATCTATCATTAAATTGTTTAAAATTTGCTATATTAATAGAATACCAAGGAGAAATATCGATAGAAAGGACCTCGTAATCAGCATTGGATAGAGAGTCAAGATCTGAAAATCGGTTAAGCCGTGAAACTCACAATTATTGTGCAGCTTTGTTACATGTCCACAGTGTGTATCTGAAAACTTCATATATATATATATATATATATATATATATATATATATATATATATATATATATATATATATATATACATTGATCTTACTAATATAAAGACCCTTCCCAACCACCTAGAAAAAAAAGTTTATCCACCCTAAGTTATTCTATTGATAATTAAAAATTTGGATATAAATGAGATTCAGGAAAAAACTCTTTGCAAAAAAAGTCACTCAGATATCGCATTCTAATGATTAAACTGGTAAATGTAAAGAGCTTTTGACAAAATATTGAAAACTATTTTACAATACACACAGAACAATATTCTAGAGAATTCTAGAACAGATTAAATTAAATCTAGAGTATTCCAGAATATTCCAGAAAGTCTCATACAGTATAAAAACAGCTTGAAATAGCCACTCAAGTCACTAACCAGATGAAAGGGTACAAACATGCATCAGAACCACTTAAGGCAAGTCTACGAGAGAAATTGAAATAAATTGCTATAACCTCGCAATCAACTGTCTCTCGAGTGCTTAGAGCACATAATGATGCCACTCCTGCTCCACGGAAGGAAACAAGGGGACAAAAGAAAAAGATTGATGATAGAACTGGCAGGGTAATCAAGAGAGAAGTTGCGAAGAATAGGACTATAACTAGCCAAGAAATTGCAGCCAGTCTAAGCGAAGAGCAAGGTGTTAGTCTTTCCTCTTCAACAGCCCGTCGGTGGCTGTCAGAACAAAGCTACAAATCTTGTACACGAAGGTTTAAGCCGCTAATAAGAAAAGCCAACAAAGCCAAGAGACTTGAATGGGCTCACTATTACAAAAATGTCACCGTATAAGACTGGAAGAATGTTCTCTTCTCCGATGAAACGAAAGTTGAGCTAAATTCAAAGGATAAGCGATCTAAAATCCGAAGAAGAAGCTTTGAAAGCTCTTTGAATTTAGCAGTAAGTACTGTCAACCATCCGTTCAGTATAATGTTCTGGGGATGCTTTTCTTTTCATGGAACTGGTTTCTTAAAACCTATTGAAAAAACCCTCAGGAACGAGCAGTACAAGAGAATTTTAGAGTCTTGTCTGCTCCCTTCTGCTGAAAGGGTGCAAATCGACCCCACCAAACTCATTTTATGCAAGATAATGCTCCCTGTCATAAATAAAAATTGATGAAGGAATACTTTGATGAGAAGCAGGTGAGTGTTATGACATGGCCGCCCCAATCTTCTGACCTCAACCCCAGAGAAAACTTATGGAGCTCTCGAGAAAGCAGTTGAGCAAAAAAGAGGATTTGATTTTAAATTTCATATCCAAATGGAATTCAATGCTTGGAGATGAGATTTGCCAGAACCTAATCAAGTCAATGCCAAAAAGGGTTGAAAAGATTATTCAAAATGAAGGAGGACCCATAGATTATTAAATATTTGGAACCATGTTACCTATTATAAATAAATTATACCTCTATTATTCTTTATTTAAAGCTGTTCGGTTATGTTTCTATTGATTACTAGTTGCAGGAAATAAGTGAGTCACTTTTCTTGCACAGAGTTTTTCCCTAAATCTCATTTATATCCAAAATTATAATTATCAATAGAATATCTTAGGGTGAGTAAACTTTTTTACTATATGGTCGGGAATTAGTCATTATATTAGTAAGATTAAAAATTAGTTTGGCCCCAAAAAACAATAGGCGAAAAATTTTTAAGTAAGAAATAATCAGGTGAGTCACTTTTATCGAACAGCACTATATATATATATATATATATATATATATATATATATATATATATATATATATATATATATATATATATATATATATATATATATATATATATATATATATATATATATATATATATATATATATATATATATAAATAAATATAAATATGTGTGTGTGTGTGTGTGTGTGTGTCTGTATATATGTATTTTAAAATTTAAAAAAAAAATATTTGGGTAAAAACGACTGTTGGGAGCTTTTTAATTTTTCACTTAAAATATCACCTAACGAAGTGATGCAGAATTTTAAACGAAATTTTTTAATATTATAAACTATTTAATTAAAATTTTAAAAAATGAAAACAATTCTTGTAAAAATTAAATATTCATCAAAAAAAAATTCTCAAGACAATAGTGCCCTTAAGAAATCTTATCTATCAAAGCAATGAAAAACTTGTCTGGTTAAATAATGCCATAGTTTTATCTCATTTTTTATTTTAAAATTCCGAGAAGATTTTCGGCGAAAGAGGTAACTGTAATAGCGTAAAAAAATTAATCATTATTATTACGTCAGCCGCTGACATAAACAAAACAAAATTGTTAATCAAAATTTCGAACGTGCTAGAAAGGATTAAAAAATTTCAAAAAAAAAAAAATTACTTTTGTCTTTCCTCTTAATAACTCTAAATAATAACAATCATTTTGATGACAAAGCTTTGTTATTATTGAGTTTGGAGCCTTTTTTCATCATGCTATGCTGTTTTTCTTCCCGCGAAAAATGGAGGCATCTAAATATTATGTATATCCACTAATATATCTATCTATCTATCTATCTATCTATATATATATATATATATATATATATATATATATATATATATATATGAAGAAATATAGTTTTAAGGTGTGGTGATATATTTATGGGATAAAGTGCACAATATCAGAGATAGAGCGTATGCCCTTAGTATGAAACAGCCTGTCGCCTCTGAGTGTTGACTTCAATGTTCACTTATATATATATATATATATATATATATATATATATATATATATATATATATATATATATATATATATATATATATATATATATATATATATATATATATATATAATGAATGATATTTATGCGACACTAGGAAACTACGTTACATAGAAATGAACGAATTACTAATAAGTAGGTGGTGGAATGTCTCTGGGGACGTAGAAATAATATTATAATTCTGCTTGTTCCTTGGTTAACAAGTACTTTACACACAGACAATACCTCATAAATAATGGACTATTCTGTTTTGACGGCGGGAAAAGATAGAAAAGATGATATATTTGGTCGAAGTGAAAGAAAGAGGACGCGCCCATATTTTTAACGTCTGTTTCGGTGAAATGGAAAGACATTTTTAAGGTTTTCATTTATACCCTCTTCGTTTAATAATTATCTGCATTTATATTTATGAGTGTTATCGTAATAATTTCTTAAAGTAATTAAACTCAAATCTTTAACACAGGAATACGGGAATTTCTACGGGTATTTTTGTAGACGTGGAACTCCCATAAATCTTATTCAATCATTAGGTTAAGAATTAAGATTCGCCAGAAAATTCAAACTGAAAAAAGGTGAATTTTTAACCAGTATTTCTAGTATTAATTATGGTAAATAAAATGTTCCGAAATGCTGGCAATTTTTCGAGCTAAGTCACTTCCCAAACTTTGATAAAAATAACCGAACATCAATATATGCATGTATCACTAAGCAATATATTCTTGCAGATCATTATGAATGCCGTGAGACACTGAGAACACAAACCTTATGATCTTGTGTCAGACTCAGCTATTTTAGTATCTAACGTAACACAGTCTCTAGCAAGATCGTTTTACTAGTTTGTTAAGCTTCTGGCTTTGCTCCTCAGTAAGGGCCACATTCTTCTGATCTATTGTTAAGTTAACATTAGCAAATACTTGTGAAATGGCTGGCGGAATACTGTATGTGCAAATAGTTGTCAGGCTTACAGCTATATAACACTATATAACGGAAGTCATAACTGCTAAGTACCTAGATGGGTGACCACTTGGGAATACCAGGTGCTGTAAGCGTGGATGTGCGGCTGGTGTAATGAATAACGGCTCGGAATTGGAGCTCGGCGAGTTCCAATTCCAATCGGGTTCTTTATATTTACTATATTCATCGCAAATGACCTTGAGAAATTTATGAATCCACCTCTTCTCCCCCAGTTATGGGTTAATTAATAAAACTTTTATCAGTAAATCTTTATTATCTCCAAAATATTTTTTCAATCTACAAATATTCTCTGGCTTTAAATAAACTTCAAAAGGTTGATAGACTGTAAAAAATACCAAATCATTCAATAAATCTAATAGTCTTGAAAATCCTTCTTCGAATTCATGGTTTCTCTGGGATAAAATCTGTCAATTGTTTCAGTTATAAATTCGAATATTTGTAGTTGTGGCAACATGTTAAAGTGAAAATTAAAAAATTAAGATCTTAATTTTGCAAATAAATATGCAATTGTGACAAAAGATTTTCAAACAGAACATCAAATCAAGAATAATGGTATTAGTTCAAAATACTAAATAGTTTCAGATAATTTGCAATGTAAATGATTTTGCTTTTCTCTAAAATAAATATTCCACTTTATTAATTAAATTATTCTTTTTACATTGATGCGAGTCGAGTGATCTTAATAATGGTAACATTCGTTCATTTTCCTGTCAATTTCAAAACTTCATGATAGAATTAAGCGTAAAACTTTAATAAAGTAATTAGACTTAATATTTTTTAAGGCAATTCACCCCAAGCAAGGCGGTGTGCCACTAGCACGCAAGGAGTTACAGAGGATTGAGGACAAGAGTAAAGAGGCGTGTTTGAGGAAAGGTTACAGAGAAGGACGGGAAACAAGACATTACACTTGAATTTTTGAAGATTATAATCATCGAGGAAGCAAGTAAGGGGAAGGGAGTGCCACAGACGAGAAGTGCGAGAGAAGAAGCTGTTTGAGAAGAGACGGTTACATTTAACCATTTTGACAGTTTTTGATCGAGATGCCAGCCTGGGAACACGTTTAAACTTATGTAGACTTTACCGAAGAGTGGTAGGAGACTGATAGGACAATAGTTAGGCAGGTCAGAAGAATTAAACTTGCGAATCTAATTGTAGACAAACGAGAAACTTATAGGAATGCTTCATGGCAGATTATAATTGAAATTTAAAACAAATTACTTCGAAAAGTTGAAAATGTTCAAGAATGACTTCAATTCTATTTGCATTCCTCGTTTGTCATAAACGACAAACGAGGAATGCAAATAGAAGGAATTCATAAAATATCAGTAACGATGAAAATGAAATTCCTTAGTGTTCGAAATAAAGAAACAGGATCCAGAATATTCTTTTTTTTTCTTGAACACTTTTTGATGAAATAAATATTCTTCCTCTTTTAAATCTGATTCGAAAATTTTCTCCACACAATCGTCTCTTGCATCATCGAACCTTCCCGCTTTTAGTTCTTATTATTAGTTCGATGTCTGTTGACTTACAATTTGTCTTGCCTATGACTAAGCCTGAATAAACAAGCAGATCGTCCCTTTATTAACGAGCGAGATACATTCATTTTCGCTCCATCTCTTCTCATGACTGTCGCATGCCTCTACGTTGCCAGTCCATAATTAGAAGTCATTTTTGTTTGCTTTAGGGAAGTATTTCTAGTTGAAAATACTCTTCTTTCAACTTTGCAATATTATCTTGGAAACTGCGTTTTGTTTGTATTGATTGGCGTGAACTTAAGTCTATGAAAGGACATTTTTATATTCCTGCAGGGACAAATTATCATTTTGCATTTCCGAATAGAACCTTTGCTCCTTAGGCCTATATATCGAACTTTAGATTTTTTTAGAATTTTTAGCTATGAAATTTTGATTTGCATGTTGAACTTTCAATTCGTCAATAAATCATCGCTAACCTTTTCACATTAGAATAAGAAATAGGTAGAGAACTGTCACGAATAGATAGCTCCAGGGACGTTACTCTTATCTGTACTGTAACATGTTTGAGGTATATTTATTATAGTAATCTCTGACACTTTCTACCTTATCATCTATAGTGTTTTTTATGATAGGCACCGACTTGTGAAATGTGTCTTTAGACATTGCTATATATATATATATATATATATATATATATAGAAAGAGTGAGTTCGGAGATAGACTGTTTACTTTTCACCCCCTACTCGGAAAAAATAACAACTTAGTCTAAAGCAGGGGTCTCGGAGTAACCCCTATTAGCCAATTAATTATTCGTTCTCTCTGAATAATATTCAGGGAGACCGATAAATAAATTGTAGCGATTTACGACTAAAACTCACAAATTTTCAATCAAATGCCATTTCCCTTGTTACTGTTCATCAAAGACATCCTTCTTAATAATGATGTCAGCTAATTTAGCGAAAAGGTTTATTAATTTATTTTAATGTGTTTATTATTATTATTATTTATGAGTTTTATTCATTATTATTATTATTATTATTCGTGCAAACAGGTCTAGTATAGGGAGGGCAATGGAAATTATATCGATTTTTTATTTATTAATCCGACAGATTTTATCACTTTATATGTTATTTTAGTCGATACGAATCCTTCAGTAGATATTCTGTTTCTTTATTAAATAATATATTTATTAATTTTCGTCTACCGGCCTGAATATTCAAGAAATTTTATTAAAGAAAAAATATGCACTTTCCGGGAGGATTTGAACTTGCGCATCCTTCCAATAGAGAAGCCATCGTTAGAAACGATGTGTTCCAGACCGACTCAGCCACAGTGAGCGTCGTCGATCAGACAAAGACAAATAGTGCCTTATAAACGCAAATCCTTCTCAGATTCTCGAAAGTTAATATATTCTCAGTTTCGTATCTGAACGGAAACAAGGCAATTTCTAAAGAAGTAATGGATTTTTATTTATTAATATTTTATCATTTTAAATGTTATATTAGTGGACACACATATTTGAGTAGACGCATCGTTTATTTATTAAACGCTATATGTATTTATTTTCGCCTATACACCCGAATATTCGAGAAAACCTATTACAGAAAAGCATGCACTCTGTGGCACGATTCGAACTTGCGTCCGCCTATTTGCCTTTCTAAACAACTGTTCGGCTTTTTTGATCGGCGATGAACTTCATGAGCTCGTCGGATCTAAGGACGGTTTCTTCAGCATAGGGGGACGAAGGTTCAAATAGTATGAATAAAATGAATTTTATATTATTTTCTTAAATAGATTTTTCTATTTTTATTTATACCGAAAAGTGAATTCTGTAAAATCTTAAATGTGAAGTAGAGACAGAGAAACTAAAGAAATGTGGTTCTATAGAAGGATGCTGAAGATACCATGGACTGAATATGTTAGACAGTTGAATTCCTAGGGTATTTAATGAGGAAAGAACGCTTGGAAAATCTGATACTCAAAGGATAATAATAATTTCGTCGAATATATTTGCAAGGGCCGGCAAAAACTTTAGAATTTCTGATATGGTGAGACTAGACACACTCAAAGTAAAATTACAAATATACAGAGTGAGTCAAAGTTAGCGGCCATGGTAGAAACACTTTGCTTCACCTGCCGTAGTTAGCCAATCCTTGTGCGAGATGAACTTAACTCCATAGTAAGCATTCATAGTTAAAGAGTTTTATTTTGTAGAATTCCACTAGGGAAGGTAACTCGAGCGTAACGAAATCAAACGAATAATCGAGACAAGCTTGATAAGTCCAAATCTTCTTCAGGAACCCAAAAAGATTTTTCTAATCTTGAACTGACTAACACACAAAAAAAATATAACTAATGAGATGGATTTGATAACCAGCAAAACGCTTAACCGTGTCAAGCAAATTTTAACTGAAAATCGGAATTTTCTTTACGAGTAAGTCTTCAAATCCCAGAAAGTTTTGTCCAAAATCTAAATAATTTAAAATGTTAAGAATATGAAGATTGCTTTGAGTGATTGTCTAACGATACTGGTTTTTTAATATATTTTCAAAGCTCTTCTTGTTACCAGATTCTGCTAACAGCTTTTAATTGCCGAGAATCGCTACTTGGAATGAATAAGTATTCTTAGAAGGAAACACCACAATATTTCTCAGTGTGATCTATTTATTCCAAAGCGGAAACGTGATAATATTTTCGACTAGTTTGTTTTAAAAGAAGTAATCAAAAAGACATTTGAGAGTTCACAGGCTTCCTTGTTAGGATAAACTTATTCGCAACTAAGCAAAATATCGAAGAAAAATCTTTATTAATACTGGTATGACTTTGTGATTATTGTTCCTTCAGGGACCCGACAACATCCGGCTTGGTAGGGTCAGTGTAGCGCTGGGATGGGTGTCAATAAATTTGGCTCTGTAGAAACCACCTGGTGAAGAGCCGGCCGGAAACGGAAAACAACCGGAAATCGTGTTTTGCGCTTAACTTGAACGTGAATCATATGGAATCCGAAACATGTATAGGATAAAGGGTTAGCGAGAATCGTGCTTGAAACATTCAGGTCTTGAAATCTCCAATTGCTACGTCGAAATTCACACATGCATTCACACAAACAGTTGTCATCACCTGCCCAAGTTCACATATGCTTCCGTCTGCAAATAAAAAAAAAAATCTCTTAAAACTTCCCGTTGTTGTAAATGTAAAGTCGCATGGTGTATGAAGCAGTCATTTTTATATTCATTTCTCGAACGCTAGACAGAAACACATTCATGTGTTTTTTTTTAGTACTTGGGTGCCGTTCCGACGTCCATGAGGGGCTGTCCTTACAGGGATTCTTCTTTATGCGCCCTGTTTCCTCAGGGAGTAGGCGATCATGTCTCCCCACAATTTTCTCTTCTTTTGTAGATCTTAATAAATTTTGTCTTTATGTTATTCCTCGTAAACCCTGTTTCTATATACATTTACTCAAGCTCAATAAGTAGGTTAAGTGTTGTCTTCCTCTGTCACCCTTGCCTTCAATCTGTCCTGTGAGTATCAGATTTTCCAAGCCCTCTTTCCTCGTTTATGCCCTAGAATTTTTAACTGTCTCCTCCTGAGGTTAAGCATAAGTTTCCTTTTTGTTTCTCTAAAACTTCGTCGTTGCTCACATGTTCGGTCAACAATATCCTCAACTTCCTTCTGTAGACCCACATTTCTGTTACTTCAAGGCTCTTCTTCAACTTTAAAGTGATCGTCCAGCATTCACTGCCATAAAGGAGGACATATATCACATAACAGCTTAGTACTCCTTTCCTTGTTTCCAGCAAAGTTTTCTATTTCGGTCTTTACTCGTAGCTGAGGCAAGGAAGAAGTAGATTCATGCCAAGTCCAAGCGTTTTAGTACAAAGTGAATACAAATTGTCTCAGCCGGATGAAGACCGCAGAGCATAACAGTCAAAAATTTGTGATAATAACAACAAAGATGAAGACAATAGTCCGAGTGTAAGCAATGGTTAATCCACATCACAGAAATTCAGACAGAAGTTGTCTCAGCTGGAATTTGAACGTGGTTCGATTTTTGGTGACGTTAACCATTACGTCACACACACCTCCTCCCTTGTTTTCAAGAGATACCTCAAGATAACACACACACACACACACATACACACACATACGCACGCAGAGGATATGAATCCGACCTAAATCAGATATAGTTCAATCTAGGTATCTTCCTATTTTTTGCGTTTACATATTGCTGTTTATTCTCCTGGCCAGTGTTAAACCCTTAGAAATGTTTTTAAGGCACCCAGTGAGGGTTAAACTCCCGACAGCAGTAATAAAGTGCAAGATAAGTTTGCTAACAATTGTTCTAAGGTGAACAGTTCTATTATCTTTTTACGAATTGCTTCAAGGCGAAGAACTTTTATAATAAGCTTAACTTATTCTGGCACAAGGCCACATATGTTGATACGCAGAGTAGACCGAACTCTCAAATTTAATAATGACCCTTGATATATTTTCTGCCTATCTACGTTAAACTCTTCTGTGGACCATAAAGACTGCGATTTCCATGTCAAGTAGTAAATAGCACTGTTTAACTGGAAGGAGAAGAGATGAATGCATACCTATCTTAACTCTATTTGTACAAAAGTGAACACAATGAACTCGGTCGCAACTCAGACCACCAATTTCTCTTTCTGAGTCGCTAACCCTTACACTACCCACGCAACTATCTCGTAGGGTTTGCGACACTGCCTTGCAAATAAGTGTTGCACAAACTCCTGATAGCTTAATCTGATTCAAGTAGGAGTCACTCCCTCAATACACTCCATCCAGTCAGCAATTCATTTAATAATATAATTCAGTGGAGATATTGAACCTTTTGTTTCATGCTAATGTTTACACAATGCAAGACCAAAGAGCCGATCAAGGTAGAGGGTTACTGTGTTGTGTTGTATGAGCGTAAAAGTGGCAAGAAATAAAGTTCATTAGGTTATGCATGAAAGGTGAGACTTGAAGAGTTAAAGATTGTAGTGATTGCTAAATCGTCGAACTGGGAGGCTATTACGCAAAGCAGCAGTTCCTGAAAATAAGTTTCCCAAGTGGAACTTACTCTTTACTAATGAAATACGAAGCGAATGGTGATGATTCATCCTTGTATACGTGGAATGGTGGATCCCCGTTGCGAAGCTTTAATATAGAGCCTACCGTAGAGCATTAGTTAGGACGCTAAACATGTAAGCTAAACATCTGTATTTGATCTTCACTAAGTACCTACTTCTCCCTTTCATACTTAACTATGCTTAGTAAATAACTGAATTTATTATTATTATTATTATTTGTAATGTGCCAACGATAGCGCGGCCATCCGCAATCTCTTTTTGCGCACGAACTTCCTGGTGTTGATATTTTATAGTCATTCTTGTTTACTCTACTTTATATTTTAATAAAACTTACTAAATATATTTTAGTAACGGCTGGCCGCTCCGTTCGTTTACAAATCGCTGTTGTCCGGACACATCTGTGTTAGCTAAATACCTACAGAGTTTGCCTATAGTTTATTCTGGAAATTTGATGAGTGGGCCTTTAGTTGCAGTTTCTGGAAAGAGCGCCTCATCTGGATTGATCAACAGTTTGACCAGCGCCGGTACTCTCAAACCATTAGTCACGATGGCTTGTGAGTTTATGCTAGCACAATCAGCGACGAACAATTTCGTCTACTAAATTTCACTCACTTGTGTCAACTTATGGTATGCATTTCAGGCACTTTTTCCTGGCAGAAAGTCAACTTCTGTCAACTCGACTATGATAAGTTTCGAATCCGGCTTTCAGGCTCGCAAAGTGAACACCGAAACCATTCGGCCATATATATTTTAGTAAAGTTTAGCTAAAGTACCACACTGACACTTCAGCCGAGCTGAAGATGCGTTCTCTTACTGAATGGAAAATCATCTTGCCCATAAGGTAACAAAATATATCGATATGATATATATTACTTGCATATGGTGGTGTGTTTCTAGACGAAAAAGTTTCATCGTTTTATCTATTGAGAATTCTTTGAAGTTGAATCATCGCCGTTGACTGGTGGCTAGAAATCTAGTTAGAAAACTCATGCCTCCTTTATTGAATTAAACATCCTTGACAGTGCCTCTTGACTAAGTTTCTATCAGGCTCACATAGGCTTTGAAAATTCGTAATAACTTTAAAATTTATTGAGATTTTGAGGTTTTGTTTTTGACTGCAGTGTGCTACAATTCTACAGTCAGTTATGTTCCATGCGTGATACACGCTTATACGATCATGTATCTTTTGATACATGACTGACGAGGCAGATTTTTTTTCTGCAGAAGGTTGCTATTTTTTTCTGTGATAGACCAGTTGCTATCCCGGTCTATATAGCCATAACGGGGAGGGGGAGAAGAAGAGGATTCATACCTTTCCCAAAGGTATTAGCACCTAAGTGAATGTAATTGATTCGACTGGATTTCTCAATCCGATCCTCTATCCATTATTTCACTCCAATTCTTGTTGTGTTAGAGTAATTTAATCTTATTAATTAACTCCGGCTGTAGTGAGTTTACACGTTTCTTGTTTTAATCGATGCTTTTCCAATGTGGTCTTCTACCAGACTATGATAATCGGAGTAAATATGATTCCTAAAATTAGAAGTTTTTTTTTTTCATTAAAAATGTTCACTGCGTAATATCTTTCTTTTTTACTCATTTTACATTTGATACATTTTGTGATTTTTTTGAAATTTCGAAAAAAAATGCAATTCGTTTATCTTTTCTTTTTGTTCTGTTATACATAAGACTCACAAACCGAGAAGGTTACTTGTTTTGTTGATTAACTGTGCACATGCGACTCAAATCTCGGCCTCTTTGCCTTTTCTTTATAAATATATATGTGTGTGTGCGTGTGTGTGTGTGTGTGTGTGTGTGTGTGTGTGTGTGGGTACGTGTAAAGGAAAAAAATCAACGAAAAATGTCATTTTGTCTGATTATTGACAAAACTTGGGCATTACCCTTTACCCATTCAAAGATCACGCCTGATTTCTATACTGATATTTGCTTAATTTTTTTCTTTTTATCGCATAATTCCTTTTGTCGTTTTTGTCTTTTTTACTTCTTGCGTTTTCTTAGATTTCATCCTTTCTATACTTCTTCCTTTTTTCTTTCTTTTTTGTTGCCTACTTTCTCTCTCTCTCTCTCTCTCTCTCTCGTTCTTTCTCTCTTTCTTTTTTCCTACTTTTATTTCCTCCATTTTCTTTCTTTTTTTTCTTTCTTTCTCCATATTTATTCGCTATTCAAAATTACTTTTGCCAATTCATTTCTGTGTATCTAATGGGAAGGACTTGTTTTTATTACTGCAAAGCAACTTTCTTCTTTGTGAATATTATTGGATATTTGAAATCGAATGTATTTCATGTGGGTCAAGGATTTGACACTCATCTTATTTACTCTTTCTATTGAAAGCCTTTTCAAAAAACAATTTTGCAACTAATTTAACTAAAGCCTGTTTTGTTTTCTTGAAATCGAAGCCAGAACTACGAAAATATATTTCAACGGCGTCCATCTGTCAAAGCTGTCAACGGATAAAACAGTAATCTTCTTTTAGTTTTAATAATGCGTATGGCCTGTGTACTCGTTCATTTGCTTTGTAATTTTGTCCATCTTGGGTTGCTACTAATAAAATAATGGTTAAAATGAACGACAATGAAACGAAGCACAGAGAAAGTTGAATTCATGTCTTTCTCAACGGTATACTTGCGAAAGTAGTTATGAAAGCAGTCTTCATAATTTTTGGAATTCAGTTGGAAACCACGTAGCTAAATGTTATCCTTCCTTCGTCACGTGAGATAAAATATACTAATAACCTCAATGGGTTATTTAATGCCGACAAGTGGGCTCAATAAATAAAATATGTAATCTTTTTGTAGATCAGGTCTCAATGACAAATTTTTGTAAAGAGGATTTTGTTTAATGTCAAATGTCCCAAGCCACCAATCTGCCACTGGGACTGTAAAATATGCTAATTAGTTTCATTGATTTATATAGCCTCTTGCTTATTACTTTGGGTTAAATGAACAGCAAATTTGACTCTGAATTGGTAATACATAATAGTGAAATCCAATATTACCTCATGAATATAAAATATTTCAACTTACGTCAATGCATTTTGATGTTATTTTGTGTGTTATTTCTATTAAGGAATCATTAAAAATCATATTTCATATTCTGGCATAATTTATTACTGGTGTCGTGTATTTTTGTAATAATAATTTTATTTGTTTATCAATGATGCAGTTGGGGAAATTACGTTCGCTCTGCTTAGTGTATTGAGCACTTTATGTAGATGTCTTTTACCCTTTTACCAGTATTTTTATATTTAATTATTTTAATTTTTTTTTGAGGCACACACACACACACACACACACACACACACACACACACACACACACACATATATATATATATATATATATATATAAATATATATATAGAGAGAGGGAGAGAGAGAGGAACAGTTTGAGCCTATTTGGTAAACAATTTTACTAGTCAAAATGGGGTCAATTTTAACGCGAGAAACTGTCAAGTTTGTATTAAAAGACCATTTCTCAATTTAGCAGACACATTAAACCTGTTATTCATACAGAGAAGGAAGCCAACATGACAGGAGACACAAATCGATCATTTTAGAAGAGATTTAAATGCATGTTTGTCTGCCGGAAGGGAATCTGCATTCTACGAACGACTGACCGCACGGGATGATAGCAGTTCAATTAGAGAGCAAGTAGCCTTCATAAAGCAGAATAGCCAAAAATTTGGACAGAAATGACCCTTGCCCTTTACGCTGCTTGTGACCATTGAAAAGGTATCAAATACAGAACATAGGGATAAATGTTCACAAATTTGATTTTTCTGAGGGTTCTATATATTATTAATAGTTATAATTCAGTAATTTATGTCTACATACGGACATTGCACACACACACAGACATACACATACGCACACGCACACACACAGACCTAGCATTTTTGTAGAATGTAATGTCACATTTTCGGAACAGGAAAAAATAACATTCGACTGTAACGAGTATTGAATATATTTTTCATGAATACAATGATTCTAATGAAATATCCATCGTTAAACTATCATATTATAATTCGTCCCTTACACACAGAAAAATAATGGACAACTCCATTTTGATTGCAAGGAAAGAAGAAAATGTTAGATCAGAGGTGCTGTCTGGTTTTAGCGAGAAAAAGAAAGCATACATGATAATAATAAGAAAGAAAGAAAGAAAGAAAGAAAGAAAGAAAGAAAGAAAGGGAAAATATAGGAAACGATACCGCTATAGACGTTTAACTTCTGCTTCAGTCAAATGGAAGAAATAAAGAAAGAAAGAACAAAGGGACAATGAGAAGGAATGGAAAATAAATTCTTTGATGCCAGTGTTAAAGTATTGCATATATAAATATAAAGTATATATATATATATATATATATATATATATATATATATATATATATATATATATATATATATATATATATATATATATATATATATATACAAGTATAGGATTGGTGTATACGGAATTAATTCCAATAACCAACAATTACTATTCTTAAAAGAGTGCTCAATACAGAATAGAGCAGATATAATTATTTATTTAAAATTTATAACATAAATATGTTATAAAATCACTACAAAAATATCCATTTTGTTTCAACACCTCCGGTGTCTTATCAAATGATGATATTGAAACAAAATACATATTTTTGTAGTGATTTTATAACATATTTATGTTATAATTTTTAAATACAATAATTATATATATATATATATATATATATTATGTACTTACATATTTAACAAAGACTTATTTCATAGTTGAGCCACATTTAAGCCCCTCTTAATAAATCCCTATTTTTTGTAAGTCAAACATTTAAGTAAAGCGTTATAAAATCTTATACTAAAGTATTATAGATATATGTAAAAAGAGAGAACATTATCAATTTTGAATTTTTTTGTAACTTCTTTAAGTATTGACCTGCGTTCATGATTATTATTTGTAACTGCAATATTCTCTTAAAGATGTTAAGCTTAAATATTTAATTATACAAATAATGAATTTTCACGGTATTATATTTCCATGCGTATTTTATCGACGTGGAAATCCTGTAGAACACATCATTAAATTAGGACTTATGAGTCATTAGAAAATTCAACAACAGGAAAACAGGACATTTTACGCGTTCTCCGAATTCATATTATTCTTTGTTTAAATAATGAGATTCTAAACGAGAAGAATTTTGACGAGGCTGAATTTATTAATTACTTATATTAGATGTTTGCCTGTTAAGGAAGTCTTTCAGCAATTCGATTAAAGGTAGACTGGCTGAATTTGGAAAAGGCCGTAGAATATCTCAACCGAAAGATAACTTCTAAATTTATTTTAGTCTCTCTCTTTCTCTCGCTAACTCACTCACTTACAAACACACGCGCGTGCACACAGACACACACGCACTCTCTCTCTCTCACTCTCTCTCTCTCTCTCTGTATGTTTGGTGTGAATAGAAAATGTTCACTAATTGAGTCTAACAAAAGAAATAAGAATGTTACCTCGCATGATTGTCTGTGTATTGAATGTTTTAAGCGTGTGTGTATATATTGTGTGCGCGTATTGCACAAAAGTATGCTTGTTTGTGTTTGTATTGAAAGAGTATGTGTATAGTGAATGTTTGAGTGTATTGTGTAAGTGGATGCCTGCGTGATGACGGTGTGTGCATTTTAAATGTGTGCGTACGTGTGTGCGTACATGTTAAGCGCGAGTGTTGTGAATATTCGTTTTAAGTAAACTGTGTGAGTGAGTGTGTATATAAATTGATTGAATGTGTATGCATATGTGTATGAGTTAAATTAAAATAACTATTCCCCGCCATTGTCTAATTGTTGTCCGGACCCAAATCAAAGCCATGTTTTCGAATGCTTGCCCTCGCCACTTGAAATGCTGTTTTCACTAAGTTGTCTTTGGAATAATGTAAAATTAATAATGATCAATTCTTTCACGACGTCACCTTGAGCAGTAATGGTCATCAGGCTAAACGGCAATGAGCGTTGTCATTGTATTTCTGAATGCTTCATATTTGTAATCTGGTGTTACGTTCAATAAAGGAATATACGACAAATTTTCAAGAAAACGACGAATGTCGAAGAATATAAAGAAAAATAATACACACTTAGCTCAAAAAATAAAGAAAAAAATTGATATTTGTGAAAAGAAATTACAAAATTACTACTTATTCCACTGCGAACTAAAATATTTTAAGACAATATTTACATTACTCGGACTATTGTCCTCATCTTTGTCGCCATATTTATTACAACGTTTCTTCTTCAGGTGGTTGGAATGTCAAACTGAACCCTTCATTTCCCTCGCTGGGAAAAACTGTTCTAGTTCAAGGACACATGAAGGCGTTGGTTAGATCCAGTGACAAGACCCAAAGAGTGTGAGTTCAATACCCGGTTAAAGCAATGGAGAAATTGGAGAGGGGAATTAACAGGAGTTAACTGATAACTGACATCCATTGAACATGGCACGTGGAACTAAAACAGTCTACCCCAGTGAGCGAAATAAAGGGTCCAGTTCGACATTCCAATCACCTGAAGAAGGCTGGAGCGTACAACGGCCGAAACGTTGTAATAAATATGGCGACAAAGATGAGGACAGTAGTCCGAATAATGTAAATAGTGTACATAATACATCATCTCAGCAATATAGAGAGATATTTTAAGACAAATCATGGAGTATGATTTGTCAAGATTAAATTGATCAAAAATGCTATTGTTATCTTTGTGTAATGAATTCTTATTTTGACATAGAAAACACACAAACACGTATACACGCAGAGACATAATTATGTATTTGGGCAGCAATCCTTCTTTAGTAAAAGTTTCATTAAAAACGACTGACAAGCTATTGCGGTTAAGTTTTTTATTTAATTTTTATAGTGTTCTTACAGTTTATGTCTTTTCTGGGCATAAATTATGTAGAAATTGTCCGAATGTTCTGTATGTCCGTCTCCGGCTATACTTTTAGTCATTATCTAGGATGATTTTATTTTTACTTTTAACTGAATGTCAAGATACATATACAAAAGTTCATAAGTGCTCGGACATAGAGAACATTTGGACAATTTCTACCATATATATATATATATATATATATATATATATATATATATATATATATATGTGTGTGTGTGTGTGTGTGTTATGTGTGTGTGTGTGTGTGTGTGGAGAGATGTACATATCGAACGTACAGTTATGTAGCTGTGTGTATGTATGCGTGTGTGAGTTTATTCCGTTTAATATATTTCCAAAATATAGTTTCTGAAATTTAGAACATATATATATATATATATATATATATATATATATATATATATATATATATATATATATATATATATATACTTCTTCGAAAATTATAACATAAACATGTTATAAAATCACTACAAAAATAGTCATTTTGTTTCAAAACTTCTGGGGTCTCATCAAGTGATGATGTTGAATGTAGAATAAAAGGTTTCCAGAATAAAGACCTGAAAACTCTATTCTACATTCAACACCATCACTTGATACGACACCAGAAGTTTTATATATATATATATATATATATATATATGTGTGTGTGTGTGTGTGTGTGTGTGTGTGTGTGTGATTATTGAATGTGCTCCTTATCGTATATATATCGTTAATAGTTGTATATGGATCTATCCATCTGTGTGTGTGAGTTTATTTATTTTCGTGTGTTTTAAAGTTATTTACTAACCTGATAGTGCATAACCCGCTTGTAAAACACTCAGACTGGTTATTGGTGAGTATCTTGTTAACCATTGTGTTATGGAGAATCACTCTGAGTATATAAGTGGTAGAGTCGATAATTCATTTTTGGTATGAGGGAATCTTCAGTGCTTAGAAGAAAATGAACGCTTTTCATGTAAGGCTTTACAATCTCCTGAATGTGTGTATTTTATAACGTCTATAAATGCATGTGTTTGCGTGAAGGTGTCTTTATAAAGTTTCGAGTGTACGAAGGTGAAGTTGAATGCATGTGTTTGTTTCAGGATCTGTGTGTGAAGTTTCGTGTGTACGCTTGAGTGTATGTATGTAGGGGTGGTTATTGTCCCTGTAAAAACTGACATCTCTCAGCAACCCACTGACACCGGAGTGTAAGTATCGTACCACGAAATCTCGTCACTAATTGCTCTTTTCCGTACGAGGTTAGTGACAGTAAATGAACCAGGGTCACCACTTGTTTTTAACACGTTTATACACATCGGATTTTAGTCAACGACGTAAAATTTCAAGCAGCACCTTTCTTTCTTTCTTTCTTTTTCTTCTTTCTTTCTTTCTTTTTCATTTCCTTCTCTCTTCTTATTTCTACTTTTTGTTACTTTTCTTTACGCCCTTTCTTTCTTTTTTCTTTCTTTCTTTCGTTCTTTTTACTCATTTCTTATTATTCCCTCTTTTTTCATATCTTTCTACATTTTTTCTCTTTATTCTTTTTTGTTTTTTTTCTATTCATTTCTTTCCTCTTCTTATCCATGCGTTATTTTCCTTAACTTTTCATTAGCTTCTTTTTTTACGTTTTCTTTCTTTCTTTCTTTCTTTCTTTCTTTCTTTCTTTCTTTCTTTCTTTCTTTCTTTTATCTTAGATAATTGCTTTATATTATTAAGATCGTTAAGTTTTCTTTCATCTACTTTTATCAATAAAACATTTACAATAGGCCAATAAATGAATAAAAGCGGTTGTTAAAGAATTTGATAGCTTAGTAAATGTGTGTTCAACACTTACATGAAGTTGTCCAGACTCATATTCAGTATTGTTGGTTAATGGATATTGTCTCAGAATGAAAAAAATGGAGAGATGACATCGTTATATTCATTTACGTGAAAATATCACAGCTATTGGTTAAAACAGCAGGACGGTCTCGGGGTTCTATAGTCTTGACAAACTACTGCTGGAAAATCTTCTGCTAAGTCAGTCATGAATCGAATGAGACATGATCGCCGAAAAACGTGTATCAAACTTGTCTGGTGATTGACATTTAACTTAACAAACGTAAATGGTGACATCGCTGATCTATTTGGTTCTGCAAAGATGACATTTGCTTTCATGAAGAATTTTTTTAATTCTTGAAATCGATTGATGAAACGATGGAAAACGGACATTTCGCTATAGTTTTCATATTTGCTTCATCCTCCCATCTTGAGTATGGTTATAACGACTTCATTCTTTAAATCTTAAAATATTGTGTCCTTTCTGGACTTATGCATTATTAAACTCCACAAAATACTTTCTTTTTTTATCTTTGAATTGCTATGATCCTTAGCAATCATAGAGGATAGGTTCTCTGTGGATTTCACAACAGATTGTAATTCAAAATTGTCATTCTCTTAGACTGGTTACTAATCAAATCAAGAGAGCTTAGTTTACACTTTTAATTTAACCATCATCTGGTTGAAGGAAAAAAAGAGATTGAATCATGCATTTCCCATAGTAAGGATGTGAATAGCACCGAACAGATCTTGGCAAAATCTTTCTTCTATAATCTGACATTGCTCTAGATGGTAGAAGTACATTCTGAAAGAGAGAAAAATGGCTATAAGAAAATGATGAGAGCGTAGATTTGTGGATCAAAGCTAAATTTTCAAGTGATTCCAACAAAAGACATACTAAATAAAAACAGAGTAATGTAAAAGACATCACTGAACTTCAGACATTTTTTATCATCTACAACTACGTTTCGATCTATTGATAGATATTCCTCTGTCAGTTCTTCGGTTGAGGTCTGTATTATTCAAATCAATCAAAGGGAGGCTTACAGATACTGGTACACAATAGGATAAGTCATGTTCTAATCAATTTGGACTAATCCTTGAAAATCCACAATCACCGAACCCAGGAGGCATAAACTCTACAATTGCTGATTGTGTTTAGCAGTCTGTCGCCTCTAAGTGTTGACTTCGATGTCAACTTGATATATATATATATATATATATATATATATATATATATATATATATATATATATATATATATTAATGCATGTTTCATTAAATAATATAGAAAAGTTGTTGTTTCGTCCGTTGTTGTTTGATTTATTGAAATTGTCATCTTTGATAATGGCTTGTGTAAGCCGAAAGCTTAGGTTGGATTTAAACATGTATCAATATGGTGTTTTCCTTTCGTCTTTCAACGATAATGTGATTAAGCTTATCAGACAATATGAAAGGAACTTACTTAAAATAAATAGACAAAACTTTTCTATATTATTTAATGAAACATGCATTAATGAAAAATTGCTTCCTAAATATACACAATATATATATGTATATATAAAGGCTACGTGAGTCTTTGTGAAAGAATGGTTGATATGTTTGACATATTATGTATGTGATTGATGTAGTGATTATTGAATACATACAAAATATTATTACACACACACACACACACACACACACACATATATATATATATATGCAGCATTTTAGATTTGATTAAAAAATATGGATCAATATTTTGATTTTCTTTCTTTTTTTAATGGTAATGTTATTAAGCTTATCAGACGTTATGAAAAGAATTTATATAAAATGAATAGACAACACTTGTCTATATTATTTAATGAAACATGTATGAATATATATATATAAATATATATATACATACATACATTAGGCAAACTGTCTTTAACAGAACTTTCTTGCGGGATAGATTCTGAAAGGTGACTAGTAAATTTGATGAAATTACTTTTCGGGGCGTTTGCTATAGAACATGAACTGATCTAATTTGTAATTCTATTGTAGTGGCATTGTAGCGAGGCAAAGTAAACCTAGTAATTATTGGACAGACTTCGGCGAACCGAAGTTACTAAGCTAGTCTTGCAAAAAATACTCGAGTTTTATACTCACTGGGCAGCTCATAATTGCTCTCCCTTATAAAATATTATCTAGCTCGGTGTAAAGATCCTTTTACAGTGAGTTATAAACGAGGGTGGGTGATCGGTCAAGACGCTTACGAAATGACTGATTGCTTCATATCAGTCCTATAAAGC
>CAHIKZ030002534.1:1132500-1162500 GCA_903632075.3 Acanthosepion pharaonis | reverse complement strand
TATATATGCACTTCAAGATACTGTCTCCCTGTGGCGAATGATATTTTATTTAATCTGGACTGTTTATTTTGTGTAATAATAGATTCTAGATTTTTTGTCCTTCCTTGCATTGGCGGCTGTAGAGTATTTTGTTGTTATCTATTAGCATTTGTCTTATGTTAATACTTTTACTTTTGTCGTTCATAATGTGCCCTAACTTTAGACAGGGTACAGATCAATCTGCGAGTTTGGTGCATGTGTACCCAATGCAAATTAAATTACTAAATAAATGCATTTTTAAAAATAAAATATTTAGAAGTGGTGTCATGATATAAAAATAAGCTGTAGTTGTTAAATGCTAGAAGTCGTGTGATAAAATTGCAGAGCGCTCATTTTTTAATCTAAACTCGTAAAACCAATAAGTGTTGTGACGTAAACATGTTATTTGTTTGCAATTAGAGATGTGATCTGATGAACCAGGAAAAATATTTTTTTCTGAGGAAATAAATTATAGCCATGGAACCTTAAGTTTCTCTATTTCTTAATTATTTAATTAATATATATATATATATACATATACATACATGCACATATATATGTGTGTGTGTGTCTGTGTCTGTGTGTTTGTACTAAGAATAAATATATTTTTCCTCACCATTCGATGCATATCTGAGTTTTATGCACTTAAGAATTTCTTCCTGACAATTGCAACATGTACGAAACTCAGACCTGTATGGAACAGTGAGAAACAAATTAATATTTATTCTTGCTACAAATTTTAGCTTTGTTTTGACCTATAAAATAAACAGGATTTGTGTATATATATATATATATATATATATATATATATATATATATATATATATATAAAGTTTAGAAAAAATAAAAAAAAAATATTTTTAGAGTTATGAATATTAATTTTTTTTATTAAAGGAAGATTACCTGCTCTTCATTTTACCCAGACCCCACACCCTAACCACCCCCATAAAAAAAACCGTAATCTACCTTAAAAATAACCCGTAATTTATATTAAAAAATAATCTGGATCAAAGTATTTAAGCTAATATTTATTTTTAAGCTTACATGTAACCATCAATTCATTTCTCTTGTTTAATAAGATAAGGTTATTTAAGTCTTTTAAGATAAACAATTTTTTAACATGACATATTTTACATTTCCTTTCCCGTTATAAGTTTTGGCTCTTGCTATAATATCCCAGTTGATTAAAGATGAATTACCATCATTCTTTAATTGCCAGAAATATTTGAAGAAATCAGTTCTGTTTATTGCATTTTATATTACCTAAAATCATTCGATGATGGTAAAAACAAACTTTCCAAGTATTTTCAGTGGATTGTATGCTAGCTTGGTATACAATATTATCAGTCGTACATTGACCGTTTAAGAGGCAGATCATATTTTTAACACTTAACCCTATCTTATTAAACAAGAAATATGAATTGATGGTTACATGTAGGCCTAAAAATAACTATCTGCTTAATTAATATATATATATATATATATATATATATATATATATATATATATATATATAATTAAATAATTAAGAAAGATACAACCTTAAGTTTCCGTGACTATAAATTATTTCCCTAGAAAATATATTTTTCCTGGTTCATCAGATCACATCTCTAGTTGCAAACAAAAATCACTTGGAAAATTGTTTACGTCACAACACTTATTGGTTTTACGACTTTAGATTAAAAAATGAGCTCTCTGCATTTGTTTCTAGAAAAAACATTACGTTGTCTTTGTTGGAAACATATTTGCTTAAATATAATATTGTTATGTTGGGATATGGATTTTTCTATGTTATTAACGCAGCTATAGCTGACCTTAACATAATTTTTGTTAATTTTTTTAGTTTGGTTAATGGTTAAAATGCTTATGGATTAAATTTCAGAAAATGTTTCCGATATTAGTTTGATTTAAGCATTACGATTAAAAGGTGGATTAAAAGGTTGATTCAAAGGTGGATTAAAAGGTGGATTAAACCAGATGATTTTACGTCTACGGTATTTTTGTTTATTTTTGCTATCTTTGTTTTGTTCTAAATACTCTAAATTTATTTTATGATTGCTTAGTTCTAAAGCCTTTATATGTTTAATTTTATTATTATCAAATATCTCCTTATTGCAGGAGTCAGTAGATAATCTAACTTTGATTTATGCGAATTATCTTGAATGTTATTATGGTAGATTTATTCGTTACTAACGTATTGATGGTTATGTAGATCTTTGGTATATAGATGTTAATAACCGGTATTAAAGTCCAAGGTCACATCGAGAAAGTTTTATCCTTACTGGGTACTCCATACTTTAGAGCTTAGTAGATAGTAAGTGAAGTTTGTGTTAATGAAAGTAGTGTATAGCGGGGGGGGGGGGTTGTCTACCCTCTGAATTAATTCCTCTTGACAGAACTTATGAGGTGAAATTTGCCGAAAGTTTTACAAGCAAAGAATATTCTTATTACACGTATGAAAAATCATATCGCTACCGACTCTAAAAGAAATAGCTCACCGTCAACGAAATTACGCCAACATAAACATGGTTTAATAATAGGGTAGCGTTATTTTAACAAGTTTGACACCCTAGACAATTTTGTGTGTTGAAGGAGGGTCTTGGTCTAGTAATGAATGGGATTTCGCTTCATTTGAATACCAAACAGAAAACAAATCTGGAAGGCGTATTTTTTATGAGGTCTCCGTCCCAGGAGATTTTGATGTAAAAAAAAAAAACATTGAATGAACAAAATCAACGCAGGAGGTAAGTTCTAAAAAGGATACATTTTTAAATTGTCTGGTTCAAATAAATATGCAAAAAGTTTTTATTTTTTTCTAAACCAAGCGTATATATTTACTTTGATCCTTAGATAAATAGCCTTTTGGGTCTTCCTCGGAGTTCAGACAGTTGCTTATAACATGCAAGCACAAAAAAAAGTCAGCATTTCGAACAATGATTTTCCAGGCTGCTTTACTTAGATGAATAATAAACACATCTAACCCTCATTTTGAAAATGTTGTCCGTTTTTTTTTTTTTGGTTATTTCATTTTTGGTTTCAAAATTAAAACTTTCCTATTATACATTAAAAATATAAATGACTGTACAAATAACAAAATCCAAACAAAGCTTAATCTAAATTTGATTTTTTAAAACTTAATAACTGGTGTCGATTACTATTTATCTGAATTCTTGACTGAAAAAAAAACAAACTATTTTTTGTTAAAGAAGACAATCTACATATTTATTTTGGTTAAATATATGTGAATAAGGATGAGGTATTATGTACACTATGTACATAGTTCGGACTATCATTCCCATCTTTGTTGCCATATTTATCACAACGTTTCGGCCATTGTAAGACCGGAGCGTACAACGGCCGAAACATTTTGATTAATATGGCAACCATGATGAGGATGTTAGCCCGTACAATGTAAATAGTGTATATGTGAACGTTTCCATTTTTTTTTCGATTAATCCATTTATACTTCTAACGTCTCCGCCTAAACTCTGAAACTTTATTTACTATTTATTTATTTTTCCCTCAATAGCACATAGGTTCGCTCATTGTCCGGTTCACACTTCTTGCTGGTCTTTTGTTAGAGGATTAAAGGTTTATCTCTTGTTTCTTGTTTAGGATTGGATTTCCTGTTCATTCTAAAGTCTTTTTTTTCATTCTTTTTCTGCTCCCGGTAGCCTTTGCATATTAGTGGCATTATTAATTGGAGTGAATGTATTAAAAAAAAAAAAACAAACAAAAAAAAAAAAAAACAAGAATAAAAAGCACTTTAGTTTCCCTGAAAAAATAAATAAAAAACGTCGTTTAAATTTTTTCTAAATAGTCTCAGGGGTGAAGTTTCCTACAATAGATTGTTACGTATCTGGTCTTCCGTAATGAAAATAGCCAATGGTTCATGTTACTGGTTTTCTGTGACAGAGAAGGACGTGACTTTCAAACAAACGGGGACGTTTTTTTTCTGATGGGAAGTGGGGATTTTTTATTTTTATTTTTAAAAGAAATATTTACCTTCCATACTTTTATATTCCTGTCGAATCCAGTAGATTCACTTACGTGCCAATACCCTTGGGAATGGTATGAATCCTTTTCTTCTCCCCTCAGCTATGGGTAAATAGCAGGACAGAACGGGTTCTATAGATGGCAACTGGTCTACTACAGAAAGAAATGGCAACCTACGGCGGGGAAAAAATCTGCCTCGTCAGTCATGTATCGAAAGTTACATGATCGCCTAAGCGTGGATCACGCATGTTACATAACTGATTGATTTACCTGTTTACCTTAGGATACTTTTGAATTTATTATTTAAAACTCTGAAATAAGTATATTATTCATTTCTATTATTTTCTTTGAACTTGCACTGTTTTTATTTTATCTTTATTATAAAAAAAAAAAAATCCGTGCGAAATGGAAAAATGTCATTATTAAAGGTTTTACCACAAAGTTTACTTAATATTTTCCTGTGTGATATTGTTAGAAAGAATAACGGTCATATTGATTATAAAATTTAATTTTATTAATGAATTTTTTGTTTTTCAATATGTTGATTTTTAATTTCAATGTCCTTCGTAAATTGAAAACAGAAATATAAATAATCGCACTATAAAATTAATGAAAAATAAAGTTTATTAAGAATTTATTCACATAATGTTATAATTAAATTCTATAAACTTAAGGCACGGTGGATTAATGCATAGTGGCTCGGATTGAGGGATCGGAGAGCCGAGTTCAAATTCTAGTCGGGTCCATTAAGTTTACTTACGTGCTAATACCATTGGGAAAGGTATGAGTCCTCTTCTTCTCCCCCCCCAGCTATGAGTAAATAGTAGGACAGACCGGGTTTGATGGTATCTGGCCTACTGCAGAAAGAAATGGAAACCTACTGCAGGAAAAAAAATCTGCCTTGTAATTCATGTGTCGAAAGCTACAGGATCACCTAAGCGTGTTTCACGCATGGCACATACCTGACTGAAAGTTAATTTGATATCTTTTCTTTAAAAGAAACAACACAAATGTAAACGAAGATACTATCACATTGTTTTCTCTAACATTTCTGCGGTTTAGTAGAAAATATTTTTACTAGAAAAACCAAACACTGTTGTTAAAAACATTTTCCATCTGGAAAGAGAGATTATTAAAAGAAAAGTACGACCTAAGAATTTACTATCAATATTTGACCATTTTCCATAAACCGTGTGTAACCTTGTCCTCAACAAGAACAAAACATTGCAAATAAAATTTCTGCTTCTGTGTCAAATGTGTAAATTGATGATTTGGCACAATTTTTACAAAAAAGACTAAATTATCAATTCTGGAGACTTTCCGTCACAATATTCATCAACAAGATTTTGTGTCAGTCGTTACATGCTAGAAATATCTGTCAAAATATTGATCAACAGGATTTTGTGTCAGTCGTTACATGCAAGGATCAGCTGTTCGTCCAGTCTGTTTCATTGGAATGATTCTAATTTTTAAAATTAAAGTTTTTAAAAAAATGATGGTCGAATGTTACCATTTTGGTACATATTGTATGACAATTTTCTCTCTTTCAAAAAACAGAATTTCGTCACTAGTATCATTGAAAGTGTTGTAATTTTGGAAAATTGTTAATGCCAAAGAAGAATATTTTGATATGAATCCACTGAAGAAAGTTCTATAAGATTTAGATGCTGTACACGTGGTATTTCTTTCTAATTTTGAATGGCAAAATAATCGAGAGAAAGTAAATAAAATGTTAAATTATTTACAAGGGACACAAGTTTAGCTATTAAAAATACATGCAATTGTTGAAGTGATCTCTGTAGATATTTACTAAGCAGGCAAGTTTATTTTGTTATGCTTAGTTAATCTTCATTATCTGTCTATATTTCTGAGATGAGGTATTATGTACACTATTATTCGGACTATTGTCCTCATCTTTGTCGCCATATTTATTACAACGTTTCAGTCGTTGTACGATCCGAACTTCGTCAGGTGGTTGCAATGTCGAGCTGAACCCTTTATTTCGCTCACTGGGGTAGACTGTTCTAGTTCCATGTGCCATGTTTAATGAATGTCAGTTTAATTCCCCTCTCCAAGTTCTCCACTGTCGGGTATTGAAGTCATACTGTTTGGGTCCTGTCACTGGATCTAACTAACTACCTGAAGAAGGCCAAAACGTACAACGGACAAAACGTAATAAATATGGCAACAAAGATGAGGACAATAATCCGAATAATGCAAATAGTGTAAGCTAATCTTTCACAGAAATTATTAAGAAGTTCAATTTGGAAAATTAAGACAACGTTCTGGTGATGCCTATTTTAGAAAAGTAAAAAATGATTTTGAAAAATTTCATATTGAAAAAAAATAAATTACTTCTTAAGTTGATGTTAAAGACTTCAGCGTTGATCCAGGCAATAATTGTTCAAAATGTTGATCTTTGCTGTGTGAAATAGCATGTCAAACATTTGATAAGTTACCAGACTTTGAAACTAGAATCTCTAATGATATTATTATTGTCACTTTTGTATATATATTAAAAAAAAATATTGCCACAGAAGAAGAAACATTTAATAATACTTCTTATTTTCAAGAATATAGAAATTTCTTGTAAGAAATAGATTGTGGTAATTTTTAGAGAAAGATCTATGACAAAATGGAAAACAGTTTTCGTGTAACGCGTTTTGTTCTTTAGGACTTAATCGGACGAAGTTTAAGCTTACGCTGATGCGACTGCACATGCGCACAAACGAAAGAGAGACGCTGAGAATTTTAGATTTAAAAATATATTTTTTAAATATATGTTTGGGGTATATAATCTAGCCGATTTCATTTAGATTATTTTTCATTTTGTTTATTTCCATCACTTTTGTTATTTAATACCCCATATTGTAACAATAGAAGATCTACCATAGATTGTGGTAATTAAAAAATTCCATTGGATATTACATTCAGTGGGTAAATTGAAAACTTGCAGGAATGTTTTGACAAAAATCTTTGTTACTTTCTGAAATGCATCATTTCAATCTAAAAGAAATCGTGAGATTCTATTGTCAAAGATGTTTGAAAAAATTATTTGTTAGATTCTAATAAAGAAACTAAAAACGCAACAGTGAAAGATTTTGAAATTTTTATTTATAAATTAACAATGTTCATACAGCTCTCTTGTACAATTAACTATAAAAACTACATAATCAATATTAATAACTACAGTGTAACCCGGATATAAGAGAGTTGTCGGGACCGGAGAAGGAGTCTCTTATATCCGGGTTTCTCTTATATCCGGGTTTGGTCTATTTTGTATACATTAACGCAGGCTCTAATTTGGGACCAGAGAAAATCTCTCTTATATCAGGGTTTCTTTTATATCCGGGTCTCTTATATCCGGGTTACACTGTATCAAGATTAAAAAAGCATATATTTTCAAGTTGTAAAATACGTTCATACTTATCTATTCACAGAAACATTTACAAGCAAATTTTTACTTTTTATTTTCCAACTTTTTCTAGATAATGAGTTGATTAAGTATCTGTCTATATTTCTGAGATGAGGTATTATGTACATTATTTACATTATTCTGACTATTGTCTTCATCTTTGTCGCCATATTTATTACAATATTTCGGTCGTTGTACGCTCCGGCCTTCTTCAGGTGGTTGGAATGTCGAACTTAACCCTTTATTTCGCTCATTGGCGAATACTGTTCTAGTTCCACGTGTCATGTTTAATGGATGTCACTTATCAGTTATTTTCTGTTAATTTCCCTCTGAAAGTTCTCCACTGCCGTAACCGGTGTCCTCAAGGACACATGGCACAGGGGATAAAGGCGTTAGTCAGATCCAGTGATAGGACCCAAAGAGTGTGAGTTCAATACTCGATTTATTTTATTTATTTTATTTTCTTTATTTATTTATCTATTTATTAATATTTTTTGAGCTAGCAGAGGAGGTTAGATTTATTCTTTCTTTTGTACTGTCCATTTGTGGAAATGAGTCAGTAATTGTTAATAGTTATAAGGTGCTTCTATATATGTATAGTCGCTAATTAACTAATTGCTGTATAAGTTTTTCTTGCTGGAAATGTTCTCAGCAATTGTTACTTAGTAGTAATTTATGTTTCCACGTGTCTACGACCAGTCATAGACCCCAGATGCATGGATGTCAGGGTCTATTATAGGCATCACCTTAATCCAGCCTCATGCAGTTGTGTGTGTGGGGGGGTGAGTTTGAATTCTCAATACCCAGAAACCATAACTTAGTTAAAGGTGTTAGTAATCAAAATTTATAAACAAATAGGATAAAAAGTATATCTATAATTTGCCCTCTCTAACTAAAATAGTGAAATTATTTGTTTGTAATTGAATGGGCGAAGATTTGCGCACTATGCTTATATTTATCAAGTTTTGTTTCTTCTGGAAGATCTGTTGCCTCAAATTAGAATAGAATCAAAATAATACAGTTTTCGTTAAAAGAAGAGAGGCCAAAGAAAACACATTTTAGGCGAAAGATTATTGATTTAGGGCCTTTTTTCTGTCTTTAACGGCGTTTCCTTAATTTATAATGACGTTTTAAATGTGCATACAGAAAAGTTAAAATAATTTCAGCAGAATTTAACAAATGTATACGATCCCCCCCACCAAAAAAAACACGGTGTATCGAAAACACCATTTTCATTTGACACTGCTAAAACTGGATACTCCTTTGGTAATTTACTTCGTTTTAAAAAGCGATTTTTAGAATTTTAATAACGCCAAACGCATTAAACTGTATTTATACATTTTATTTTTTCTCGGGAATTAACCACAAAAATATTAAATTGTAAAAAAGGAATAGACAGGTGAAGTTTCTGAAGCATATAATGAGGAAGGAGGGCTTGGAAAATGTGATACTCACAGGGCAGATAGAGGGCAAGAGGAACAGAAGAAAACATTGTAATGAGCTTGAGTAAATAATTGGTAGAACAGGCTTACTAGAAATAAGAGAAAGACAACGTTGATCAAGAGCTACAAGGACAGGAAGTTGTGGAAAGCCATAACCGCCTACGTCCTGATGGGATACAGCATGCAAAGAAAAAAAAACTAATAGAAATTATTTTATATTTACAGATTATGAAAATTTTTGAATCAACTACAATGTAATAAAATGTTGTAGCATACGTACGGACAATAATGAGTATGTCCCCATTCACATAGACACAGTAGTAAATATTGTATGTTGGTCTGCAGTTGGAGATTCGTCACCAGCTGTGCTGGTCAAACTCTATGCCTCCGGGCAGAGAGGATCCCCGGACGAGGTGCAGAGTCTCGTCTCGGGAAACAGCTACATGACCCCGTTTTATACGGGGTCTACGGGAATTTTTGGCTGAGCCTTCGGGCTCGGATACCCCACATTAAATTCGGCCTTGTGCCACATCTTATCGCCTGAGACGGTTGGTAGATATCCTGCAGTTGGCGATTCATTGTGGAATTCACTTGACTCACTTCTAGCAGTTGACTTCTTCTACGTGGCGCTGGCGAATCTTATATGTGTTGTTCTTGTCCTAAGTATTATCGTTCATTACCAACCTTCGTGTGATTATTCTATTCAGTAACTTTCCCTAGGTTACAACATAAAATAAGTATGAAAACAATATTTTTTATTCATATGTTAATGTGAACAATATTTAATGATAAAAACATTTTCTGGACCTTATACCATTGCTTTCAGATTATTTTATATACAATAATATTTCTTGTTTCAATTTTCCAAGTTGAGTTGGTAGGCGTTAATCAAACGATTATCATACGTTCATCGTAAGATGGAAAATTATTCTTATTTAAATTTTTTTTGTTCTATATTTCAGACATTTTTTATAAATTTAAAAATAAAGAATTGTTTCCCTAGTTATGTATTAAGAATATGATAAATAATAAGTATTGCATTGTCATTGGTTCACATATATATTCGTCGCTTGCATGAATGATATATATGTTAGTGTGTGTGCGCCCCTATATTTTGTATATATATATATATATATATACAACTGTAACTGTGTGTAGAAGTGTATATGTGTTTACTTGCGTATGTGTTCGCACTGTAATCGTCTATGCGTCTTGTTCCAAATATTTTGCCGAGTGGAGGGATCTTTAAAATGATTTTATGATAAGAAGTATCAGCGACCCCTGAATTTGAACCTGCGACGTCTGGGCAACCGCTCTGTCATTCCAAACCCCGCCAACACTCCAATCCGTTTGTCTTTTCATACGATTGCCCTTCTTTCATTGACTGCGTCATGTTATTTTAGATTTTTCGTGGGTGGGGGTTCAATTGCCCAGAAAGGACGATGTTAACGTAAAGTTGTACCATTTCTCTTTGCCCCGCCTCCGCTATTAGTTGTCAAACACCTATGATGTTATCAGCAGCAATAAATCAATCAAATTAAGAAGTTCAAAATATCCATATATCAAGTAACCTGGCCTACAAGTCATAAAATCCTTCAAACACAATAGTATATAAAAAAAGACAGTGGGTGATAATGTAAATGCATTTTTCAAATGCTCAAGTTACTCGGCAGTATCTATTGACAGTTCATTACGAGTCACTTGCTTCATTTTTTGTAGATATAATCTCGTTCTCCTATTTACAAATGTTTAAGTTATGAACATTCAGCAATAGGTACACACGTGTAAAATATTTTGCTCTAATTTCTATAACTGAAAATAGTATTGAACCACGATTATCTCCTGGGTAAATGGCAGAAAAGTAAGTTATTCGGAATGAGCACCCAATCTGTAAAAGGAGTAAGTTTTAGTAAGGCGTTGAAGATTGTCAATTGCTAAAACCTCCTGAAGAGTGGATTGAACAATTACAAAAAAGTTCGTCTGCGAAACTCTAGAGTCGTGGTGCCGAATATAACATTAATCAGCTAAGTGAAAAATTTATTTGTATTAATCCTTTATATATATATATATATATATATATATATATATATAAAGCTTTGTACCCACAGAACCTCAGAATAGATTTAAATAACAGGGACGCCATTTTATTAATCAATTTAAAAAATGTTTTTATAGACATACAGCACCTGAGATATCTTTCGGCCAACACTAATTTATAGTTAACGCGTATATATATATATATATATATATATATATATATATATATATATATATATATATATATATATATATATCAGGTCATCCCATAAGTTCTGTTCGATTTTTGAATAAAGAAAACAAGTGACCAAATGTTACATTTAATTACAGATTCAATCAACAATGAATTTTCCCTCATTATCTATGACTTCCTTCCATCTATTAACAAGCTTACTAATTCCATTACTGTAACATTATTTTGGCTTTGATTCGAAGAACTCACAAATGTCAGTTTTAACCTCTTCCTGTCTTACAAAAGCTGTTTCTTCCAAATGATTCTGTAAGCTACGAAACAAATGGTAGTCTGAAGGAGTAAGATCGGGAGAATAAGGTGGATGAGGAATTTTCTCCCAACCAAGTTCTTCGATCTTTTGTGACGTGATTCTTGCTGTGTGGGATCGCGCATTGTCCTGATGAAACATCACCTCTTTTAGATTCACTAGAGCAGGTCTTTTTTTCCTCAAAGCTTGGTTCAAACGCTCTAATTGCTGACAGTATATTTGAGCATTAATTGTTGCATTAGGTGGTAAGAATTCAAAGTGGATTATTCCTTGGCGATCCCACCAGATTGAAAGAAGAACATTTTTCCCATGAAGTTCCCTTCTCAGCTGTGGCTGGGGTCATTCCCCTTTACCAAACCACTGTCTACGACGCTTAACATTTCGATAAAGATCCATTTTTCGTCGCCAGTCACAAGTCTATCCAAAAAAGGTGAAACACGTTGGCGAGAATGGAGAGAAGAGCAGATGTCAACTGGGGATTTGAGGTTGTTTTCAGACAATTCATGAGGCACCCATTTTCCCAAGTTTAGGAACTTTTCCACGTTAAGATGACGATGAACAGTTGTACGGTTTGAACTGAGAACCACTGCCAATTCCTCAACTGATAAATCAGGATTTTCTTGAAGGACTGCTTCAAGAAGCTTTTCATCAAACTCAGCTGGGCGTCCGGTTCGATCTTCATCTTCAAGGGTGAAATCTCCACCTCTGAATTTTGCAAACCATTTTCTGCAAGTTTCATTCACACATTCCTCTCCATAAACTGAGTGAATGTTTCTAGCCGCTTCGGCTGCTGAGTTTCCTTTCTTGAACTCATAAAGCCTTATGTGCCTCAAATGATTCTTGGGTATTTCCATGTTAGCAGGGTTTTAATCAAACAAAATTTAATTTTATTGTTCTCTGAAATAAAATTTGATCAGTTTAAATGCATCTAAACATAAGAATAATGTCCAGCTCCATTAGACATTATAAAATACTCTTTAAATTTCGTTCATTTTAACAAAAAGCTAAAATTCGGACAGAACTTATGGGATGACCTGAGATATATATATATATATATATATACGTTTTCCGATTTCTTTTTGAATTTGTAGATCTGATGAATTGGATCGTGATTCCAATCTAATAATGTATAACCATGAAAGATTAGTGTTTGAGCCTTTTATATTACAGTGTAACCCGGATATAAGAGAGTTGTCGGGACCGGAGAAGAAGTCTCTTATATCCGGGTTTGGTCTATTTTATATACTATTTATATTATTAACACAGGCTCTAATTTGGGACCAGTGAAAACCTCTCTTATATCCGGGTTTCTCTTATATCCGGGTTACACTGTATATATATATATATATATATATATATATATATGCCAGAATTATTTCGATATGAATCAAAAGAATTGAATTAACTTTTTTTTTAAATTTTCCTTAAATAACATGTAAAATAGTGTTCAGAATACCTTGATTTTATAATTAGAAGGTTTTCACATGTTGGCTTATAAATATGTATTTATTGATTTTTATCATTACTCGTTCGCGGAGCCGGTTTTTTTCACATGGCGGTGTAACAGCCGGGTTTACCAGAATATAATCTAAATTATTCTAGGCTAAGCTCTTTTATAATTCAAGGTACACTAGTTGACACCCTACCAAGTATAAAATCATAAGCCCTGTAACCCTTTAGGATCTAAGGGACAGTACATTTACTGCAGCCGTAGCAGCCGGTGGTGTTTCATGGACAAGACGGTCTGATGGTGATTAATCCCCTCCAAGCTGGATTGAATTCAGTTTTCCTTCTCCTAGACCAACGCTATAAAACCCAGTCTGCCTTGCTATTTACCTATAGCCGGAGTAGTGGGGATAAATGGGTTCATACATTTCCCAAGGATAGTAGCCCGTTAGTGAATATAATAAACTCGACTGGATTTCGAACTAAGATCTACGATTCTTCAACCCGAGCTTCTCCCCATTGCTCCACCGTGCAATGATTTAGTAGGTGCAAGCATCTGTCAATATTTGTTTGCAATGTTTTTTCAAAAAAGATTTCGAACCGAAGAAAAAGAACGCACTGGAATTAGAATGGATTTTGGAAAGAAAACGCAGCAGTATAAAACAATTGAGAGTACAGAAATATAGATAAAACACATATTTGCATATATATATATATATATATATATATATATATATATATATATATTTTTGGTTGGATAGATGTGAGTTTGTGACCCAGGGTCACAATCTCACATCTATCCAACAAATATGTTAGATCTATCTCTGATATTGAGCGCTTTCTAATAAGTACCGCATATAATATATAAATAATTATACATATATATATTTATTTATATTTATATATAGTTTTCACACACACACACACACACACACACACACACACATATATATATATATATATATATATATATATATATATATAGAATTGATACAATATGGCAATCCGTATAGGAAGAAATAGGTCCAGAGAGAGTTCTATGTCAAAAGAAAGAGCAAAATTATTATTAATTAAAGAATATCGAACACTTAAAATCCCATAGGTAATAATTTTTTATTTCAAGAGAGCTCTAAAAAAGCAACTCTCATTATTCGAGACCTACATACAAAAGGATTCGTTTGTAGCTCGTGAAGATTGAGAGCTTCGTTTGAGAGCTCTCATGAAATAAAAATTATTACTTGTGGGATTTTAAGTGTTTGATATTCTTTAATTCCTAATATATATATATATATATATATATATATATATATATATATATATATATTATAGCGAGAGAGCCATTTATATATATATATTTATATCATTTATATATATATTTATAATCATTTATATATATATATATTTATAATCATTTATATATATATAGTTATTTACATACATATATATTTATATGTAAAGTTATATATATATATTTATATCATTTATATATATATATATATATATATATATATATATATATATATATATATACAATAGATAAAACACTTGAGAGTGCAGAAATATTATAGATAAATTCATCAATTTAAATGATGATAAATTAAATAAAGAGATAGACAAAAATCTTTTTTTTTTCAAACCAAACAAGTCGACTATTTCATTTCTTACATTATCGAGTCTGTGTTCAGCATAGATATATGTTGTTTTTTTTATACATTTCGCCTCCAACAAGACGAGAGTGTCACTAGTCCGCAAGGGGTTACAGGGAGTGGAAGTAAGCGAAAATACTGGGTATAGGGGTGGGAGATTGAGGAAAGGATAAAAAGAAGAACAGGAATCAAGGCATTAGAAGATGTCGATTGACATTGCATTTAAATTTTTGAAAATCATATTTCTCAGGGAAGTAAGAGAAAGTTATTTCCACTGTCGGTAAGTGCGAGATAAGAAGCTGTTGGAGTAGAAGCGGCAGTTACATTTAATTGTTTCAACATTGAAATGGTGGGACGAGATGCCAACATTGTAGCGCACTTAAATACATGCAGTCAGAGCATCAGTGAAAATAGCTCGCCATGTAGATATTCGTAGAAAAGACAGAGGCAAGCCACATCAAGTCTGTGAAAAAGTGATTGGAGTCGAGATTCAGGACCGATCACATTGCATATCCGTCTTTCGATTTTGTCAAGAACCTCGAGATGAATAGCGAGGGCACCAAACCATATATGGCAACAGTATTCAAAACAAGGACAAATGGTAGATGGGTAGACAGAATAAAGAACAAGTAGGAAACGTTTATAAATTTAACACGTTTCGTTTTTTATTTAAGCTTCATCAGTAAGTTTTTGGAAATAAATTCTAGAAGAGAAAATTCCAGTACATGTCATTCTTAATTGTTTGTTTTTCATTAGCCGGGGAGAACTCATGTGGCTTGGTCTTATAATGTTAATTTGTGTGTGTGTGTGTGTGTGTGTGTGTGTGTGTGTGTGTGTGTGTGTGTGTGTGTGTGTGCACCCGTGTGTACGTTAAGATTTTAGTGGACATTTTTGTGTCGGTCTTGTAGTGTCTATGTGTATAATTCTTGAAGATGGTAGTGAAATATTGGCATGCCTGTGTCTTTGTGTATTGTATTTTTAGTTGGTCTTGCGGGATGTCGGTGATAATATATGTGTGTGTGTGTCAAGTGGGCACTTAGAAAACTTATATTTAACAACAGGAAGAGACAATTGAGGTTTCTAGGGTGTCTACTGAGAAGGGAAGCCTTGGAAAATCTGATACTCACTGGACAGACTGTTGTCAGGAGAGACAGAGGAAAACAGCGCATAACATACTTATGTGAGCTTCAGTAAGTGGATGGCGGAACATGGTTTAGGAGAAATAGCAGAAAGAAAAAATTATTAAGAGCTACAAGAGTCAGGAAGTCGTGGAGAGCCATAATCACCTTCGCCCTGAAGGGACTAGGTACATAAAGAAGAAGTGTCCGTATGTTGATTGGGGGATGATGGGAATGTTGATATGCTACATAATCAATCTCTTTCTGATTCGCAAATACATACTTTTTAAGGCAAGGACGTGTCTTCTCACCGGACTTATACAACTTATACAGAGTGGCAATTCTGAGAGAATTGAAAATCCTACCGGGATTCAGCATCGGCGGCCACAATCTTAACAACATATACGCAGATAACACAGTGCTGATAGCAGAAATAGAAAATAAAATACAAAGCCTCCCACAAAAGGTAATGAAGGAGAGCGAGAAGAAGGGGCTAACTACAAGAAGACAGAATGCATGGTCATCAGTAAAAGGATGATCCCGAAATGCGATTTGCAGGTCGGGGACACTAAACTCAAGCAGGTGTCGAAGTTTAAATATCTGGGAATTGTTTTGACGGAAGACAGTAAATGCGATGCTGAGATCCGAAGACATATTGGGATGGCCAAAGACGCATCCCAAAAGCTAGGTAAAGTATTACGAGACAGGAGATTTTTTTGGTGACAAAGAAAAGTGTACTAAGCTGCTAGGTGACATCTGTCCTCCTTTACGGCAACGAATATTGGACGGTCTTCTGAAAGATGAAGATGAGACTCGAGACAACAGAGGTACCGTGCTACAGAAGGCTTCTAAGGATATCATGGAGTGAGTGTGTGAGCAACTATGAGATTTTGAAGAGGATGCAAACAAGAAGGAAGCTTATACTTAACATCAGGAAGTGGCAGTTGAGATTTCTGTGACACGTGATTAGAAAGGATGTCTTGCAGAATCTGATACTCACAGGTCGAATAGAGGGAAAGAGAAGCAACGCATGATATGACCTGGCAGGTTTAAGGAAGCAGATGACAGAACGTGGTCTGGGGGAGGTGGCAGAGGGAAAGAACTTGTTGAGAGCTACAAGGGATAGGGGGAAGGGGAGAGCCGTGATCGCCTAAGTCCTGAAGAGACACAACACATAAAATAGGTGTTTGTAAGTAACCAACTATTCAAATGTAATGTCAATCGATATCTCCAGGTGTCTTGATCTATCCACTATCCTTCTCCTCATCCTTTCCTCTATCACTCCTATCTGATCTTGCTCCAAATCTTCTGTAACCCCTTGCGTCCTAGGTGCTTCTCGCCTTTCTTGAGGTGAAACGCTTTAAAAAAAGTTGATTGGACGAACGTTATACTGCTCGATATATTTCAAGGTCAATCTGTGCCAAGCGTCATCACTCGGCGTACTTTAGCTCCGTTACCTTAAGAAGAATTTCGTTACTTTTTTTTTATCAGATCTCATATTGTTAAGTGAAGAAAAAATATTCTTACATTATTTGACCAAATCAGAATTTTTCTGCTACAGTAATTTTGAACGGCACCGGAATGTTGCGACAACGTCGGGAGTATAAGCGGTCAGTTTTGATTCAGGGCAGTAGTTGATTACACTAACAGTTACAGTAATATCACCACAACGCTGTATATACACGAAATACAACCTTTCAAGAACGTCCCGTGTTAAATGGGTTCAGTTCTTATTTTGAGCTCCATACTTGTGACCACTTGTCAATACTAAGCTACGCTTAGTAAATAAGAGAATAAGACATTTTGAAAGTTAAGATATTTGATTGATATACCCACATTGTTGACCTTTGTTACTGTTTATGCCTGGAAAGGTTGACTTTTGTGATTTTCTATTTGCAATGAGCGAAGATAAAGAAAGTGTCAAAAAGGCTTTTCGACAATGCAATGAGCAAAGAATTCATTTTGTCGGTCTGTATAAATACTTATCAGAATAAAACGAATGTCAATTATTTGCTATTTAAGCAAATCATACTAAGCCAACATTTCAAGTAGATAGCCATAGTGGTTTATGTTCATACTAAACATTTGGCAACTTTATTAAATTCTAACTTTCAGGCAACGAAGAGTCGAGAAAATCGAAAAAAAATTGATAATTTTCTTGATTTCTGGCCGATAGATTTTCCGTTCACTCGCCTCGTGTGAAAGAAACTGTCGTCTTTCAGTGTTAAGTATGCAACACCATTTTCTATCACTCTTTTTATGTTATCAACAAAATATTTTTCTCAAGATAACAGGTAACCGAACATCAGAGGAACGTAGTTTGATTTCTTTCAAAAAGGTATTAGCGTAAAGAGAATACTAAACGACTAGGCCGAAAAAGGAACTATTTACTTATTTTTTGCGCATACACACACACACACACACACACACACACACACACACACACACACACACACACACACACACACGTACGTACGCACACTAGTTCGCGCGTGTACGCACACACGTATATATAGTGAACGGAACTGGTTTTCCTTTTCTTTGTTTCTCTGACCATAACAATTTACTCACCCGTCGAGTGGTGATTAAATACCTTCTCTCACTAGTGAGCAATAGGAAAATTTATGATTATATTTTATGATTTCGGTAAGACGAGGTATGGCCGGCGTTAATCGAAGCGAACAATTACAGTGTTCTCTTAAAAAATTAAAAAAATAAGTAAATAAAATATAGTTAGCTTTGAGCCATGCAAAACATGATAGCTCAGAATCTTGCAATAGGTACCGTAACTCCTCGTTATTTTCTCCAAGAATATAGAAGAATTGGAAAATATTTCTCTTGTCAGAAGCCACGACTTGACAGTAAGTTTAGTCTTTGACACTAACTTTTGTCTCCGGGAGATATCGGTCGTTTCACTGGTTCAAAACAGCATCAACTGCAATGATTCTCTCGTCAGACAATATTTTAACAGTGGAACACGATTTTGTTTAGGTACCTGACCTTTCTCTTTTATATTTTCGAATTAGCGATGCACCTTGACCGTGGATTTAAGACTGGCGGCTTTGCGATGCAGTTTGAAGTCCGAAGGGTTCTTATTCATGGATGTTGTTAGAGGTTTCGAATTTTCGTCTTGAAGGCATTATATTTCAATTGCACTACTTGTGTTTGGCTCCTCCGCAGTCCGGCTTCTTCTGGATTTCGCTATCCATGTAAAATTGCGCAGGAACACACCAATTATGCTCGGGTTACTTTTAGGTGGAATTTTGCATCTCCTTCTGTGAAACTGTTTTGCACTAAATTGCTAAACAAATAACTGACTTGATCGTAGCTAAATACGTGGTTTGTTCTGCATTTAGATTCGCTGTATTTAGTTTAGCGGTTCGTGGGGGATTTTAGTTTACGTTTATTTGCAAGAGTTGCTTTCCAGCATGTGTTCTTTTTTTAAAATGAGAATCCCGCTATAGGGGGTAGGCGATCCTAACTCCTTACTGATTACTTTTTCATTAATTCATAATTGCCAGGATTTCTTTGGAATGATAGCGAGAAAACTTCTGCATGGTTTTGGATTTATAGTATCCTTAAAGACAGGGAGCTTAGTCTATCCTGCTATTTAGATAATAGATAGGAGGAATTACTCATCCCTTTTCCGTATATATATATATATATATATATATATATATATATATATATATATATATATATATATATATATATATATGGCGATGTGAAAGATAGTAAGAAGCTAAAAAAATGTTGACAGTCAATGAGATACCAAGGAAAATTGCAGATACCTCCTGAAGAGTGGACAGACAACACTCTGTAGTCAGAATTCTGAAAGTAAAATCAATCAGCTATGTAACAATGTTATTATTACTTATTCTCTGTATATATATATATATATATATATATATATATATATATATATATATATATATATATATATATGTGTGTGTGTGTGTGTGTGTGTTTCTCTGTGTGTGTGTGTATTGATGTAATAGGAAAGAACGTTTAGATTAATGATCCAAAGTTCTTTAGTATTTATGTTTTTATTTTAAAAAAAACAGTGCTCGATACAGTAGCGCTTAAATTATAATTATTTTCTTTTAAATTACAAACGAATTAAGAAAACAGATACGAACACACAAAATAAAAATTCGACTACTAACTTCATCTTTTACACACACACACACACAGTAACGCGCACACACACAGAGAAGCGCGCGCACACACACACATAGAAACGCAGACACAGAAACACACACACACACATATATATATATATATGAAGATTTAGTAAAAATGAGCATACATGCACCAAATTTATTAAAATATTATATCGTCAAAATCTTTGTTATTTTACTGAGGAAATATTAAAGAATTTTTATTATTAAATTATATTTTTTTATCCTTTTCAGAACTTATGCAATTTTGGTTAAAATTTTGTTTTTTTTTCTTTTTGTCAGCAGGTGACCATAAATTAGTGTGGGAAATTTGTGTCTTTTTGCAGGACAGATTTGAAATTTCTTGCAAAAATCAGATAATTTTTAAATTAAACTTTCAAGACTTATTCACAAATGAATGGAATTACTTTAGAAACGTTTCATTTTTAGAAAATCTTTGGAAAAATATTATTTTACATCTGTTACCACACCCACATTTATTTTTATGAAATTTCGTAAAATTCATTTTTGTAGCACTTAATATTTATTTTAGTTATGAGGATAAGTAATCGGAGAAAATAATTTTTTTTTGTCAAGCAAGACCCACGGTTAGAGAAAATCTGCTTTGAATCGTAAAATAAAAAAAATGATTTTTTAAGTAGGAAAACTTTTTAATTTTTCATGGATAAGATATGGATAATATTAACGACACTGTTGTCATAAGAAAAAAAAATTCGATTAATTCGATTAATTTTTAAAAGAACTGATTTCATTCTTTTTTAAATTTTAATTATAATAATTTATGAAGTTTTAAATATTTTAGAATTCTTTATTAATTTGTAACGGTTAGGTGATATTGTCATTTAGTAAAAACTATATTTAATAATCATAAGTGGAAAAGTTTGCTAGAATTTAGCGACCCTCACGTACAATTTTTTAATATTTGGATTTTTTTTGCATGTGTTTATTTTTATAAATACGTCCATACACGACGTTATCAGAAAATAACAGCGGTAACTATATAAAATTTAAAATTGATTGGTAATTTAACTTTTAATTAATTTTAATTAGTTTATGCTCGCAGATAAATAGCGAATTAGTAATTGAATTTTACTTATAAAATATCTAAAACTATTTTGTTTTATTTGTTGATATTTTGGATAAATTAGTTTCACGATAAAAAAAGTTTTCATTACAGACATTTTCCTTGTTGATGTCTGTCGTCAGTTGAGATAAAAGATTTTTAGGGAAGGTATTTCTTCTTAACTTAAATTATTGACGCAACATAATCTTCCTAACTGTAATTTGGCTTCACGCCATACGAAGCAAGACAACAATTTTGAAAGGGAATAAATGCCTAATGGACAGAAACATTGAACAACCATTGGTTTTCTTATTAAAATGATCTCTATAACGACTAACTTATTAGTAAACTCGACACGCCCTGATGATGATTGTGGACAGTGGAAGACTCCAGCTCAATTAAATACTAATAAAACCGAAACACACACACACACACACACACACACACACACACACACACACACACACACACACATATATATATATATATATATATGAAATCAAAAGTATTAGTTTCGACATGGAATAATTCCGATTTCTCCGTGAGCAGTGAAATATCGTGCTGCAAATTCATTTACAGCACGTATCCATTAACCCCAGGCGCCCACATTCATTCATCTATCGCCCGCTGAGTGACTTACTCATATACACATGAATCCGTAGAGGTTGGGCCATAGTTTGAATTGTAATTTTCAAAATTCTTGGCCGCTGGATAAATTGCCGTGTTTTTGTTGGTAATCTCTCTCTCTCTTTTCTCTCTCTCTCTCTCTCTCTCTCACACACACACACACACACACACACAAATGATTAACTATGTTTGCAAAAATGATCTGCTTTAAATATTTACCGACATAAGAGAATGGCATTAAAACTGGGACAATTTGCGTCAGATATATGGGCGGGGGTGGGGAGTAAAAAGAAAGTCAAAGCAAAAAGGAAAAGCGAAGAAAAATGCGCAGATCTCGAATATTCCAATGAGAATCGTAGAGATTTAAGAAAACTTTATTAGTAAAAATAAATATTAAAATTTACATTTAAAAACATAGTTTCAAAGCAAAATTAGATAAAGGAAACAAAATTTAATGGAAAATGACATTTGATAAGATTTTGATATTTTTTAATTTATATAATTTTAACTTATAAATTTTAGGCACGTGTAAGGAATCCATCTATCTCAGACTGTTCCTATCTATCTATCTATCTATCTATCTATCTATCTATCTATCTATCTATCTATCTAATTCTTTTCATTTTTCAAGTCTGCCTGAACACGATGGAAATCATTACATACTGAATTGAATTCAAAACAAAATCCTGAATAATATTTGATCTATTTTCTTTCATTCAGAGACCATTTAGCGTTCAAGATAGTCAACATACTCGTAGGACTAACCCAATCTATGATGTTTCTGCTATAATGTAAGAGTATGGAATCTAGTCCACTCTGTACAAAGCATTGACTTGATGGTATTTTGATGCAATTTCGTATTGCTTTCAGTGATCGTCATATTACCAGTCAGGCTGGCCTATTCTTGCATTACCTTTGCGTGACACCAGTATTTTACCTGATACTAATATATATCCGACGTTTATTTATTCCTAATAAATCCTTCCGACTATTGACCGAGAAAAGCAAAGAGCATTTTTTACAGAAATTGGAAAATCGAACTAACTACAATCGCGATAGTCGTTAAAACCTACTTACTATCATTTACTTAACGGTTGAATCCCAATTTTTAAGGGCGTGCGATTAGCAAAACGGATATTGGCACAGAAAATAGAATCAACGAGACTGTCTCGAATTCCGTTGGGGGTTTCTTTTCGCATCACCGCTTTTCTTCTTTTCTATATATATAAGTTAAGTGGATAAACTGGGCTCTTGTCTAGAGTGACAACGTGTGTAAAACTCTTTTAAACTGTGAAAAGGACAACGGAAAACCCCTGCACGATCTTTCCCCAAAAATGCATGGTAAAACATAGGTAATAAAGAAACTGAATCTCTAGTGAAGAGTAATGATTACCTATATGGATACAGTATTAAAGAAAATTAATGAGCTCAAATTAGTTTGGCACAAGGCAGCCTAATTCAGATAAGCAATAAGAATGGAGCTGATAACAGTTGTGATTATCTTTGAGATTAGTCTGTTAAAAGATAATGCATGGCGAGGTGACCTGATAGGGCACAATAATCCATTGAACTATTTAATATGATTTTGAAATTGGCATTAGTTTAGCTTAGTCTAGCATAAGACCACGTGTATGAGGCACCCGTCGAGAAGCAAACATACTACAGTAGCAATGGTATACGAGACTAGCTTTTTAGTCATTGCTTGACGCCAAAGTGACTTAATTACTTTTTTTTCTCAATAAGTCTAGTGATAGCAAGTTGTGTCCCTAGTAATACCGGACTTGGAAGAGAGAAAAAAGAAAGAAAGAAAAAACTGCTTCAAATGTCTAGTAATTTTTGACAACGAACGAACAGCAACTTATAGAATAAATGAGTTCAAGCTTTAGTTATTTTAACGCTCGTTTTGAATTGCATCAACGAATTCTCTCTTTTCAAATTGTCAAACTCGATTCGCGTAAGGAAATTGACGCTCTCGACAACAAAATAATTTGATTTGAAACTTAATTTCCACGCTTGGTTGGATTTTAAGTTAACCTGAGCAAACATTATTCATGTTTAAGGAGAACGAGAAGAAGGGACTAAGCATACACTGCAAGACAAAATTCATGGTCATCAGTAAAAGGATGAGCCCAAAATGCGATTTGCAGGATGGAGACACTAAAATCGAGCAGACGCGGAAGGTTAAATATCTGGGAAGTGTTTTGAGTGAGGACGGTAAGTACAACGTTGAGACCCGAAGGCGTATTAGGATAGCCAAGGACCCATTCCAAAAACTGGGCAGGGTATTACGAGACAGGAGGATTTCTTTGGTAACAAAGAAAAGAGTACTGAGCTGCTACCTGACATCTTTCCTTCTTTACAATAGCGAATGTTGAACGGTCTCCTGAAAGGTGAAGAAGGCAACAGAGGTATGGTTTTACAGATGAATGCTCGGCATATCATGGGCCAAGCGTGTGAGCAACGATGAGGTTTTGGAGAGGATGCAAACAAGGAGGAAGCTTATATTTAACATCAAGAAGAGACAGATGGAAATTCTGGGACACGTGATGAGAAAGGAAGGCCTGGAGAATTTGATACTCGAATAGAGGGAAAGAGAGACATAAGGGAAAGCCATGCATGACATACCTAGCGGGCTTAAGCAAGTTACTGACAGAACGTGGTCTGGGATAGGTGGTAGAGAGATAAAACCTATTGAGAGCTATATGGGATAGGAGGAAATGGAGAGCCATGATCGCCTACGTCTGGAATGGACACGGCACATAAAGAAGAAGCTTAGTTATAACACAAAATAATTTGTAGAGTGCAGTTACTGAAAAAAAAAAAAAAGCTGGTTAAACAGCACTAATGGGCAGCCTCGATCAGCTTGTTAACCATTACCCAACACTGACACTCCCAACCTTTGCTATCTGTTAGGATTAGGTTAGTTTTGGCACAAAACCACTTGTATAGGACATCTAGTGAGGATTAATTATAATGATGTTCAATCTTGACTAGCTCGTTAACCATCATCAACGCTTCCCATTTTTGTAATTTACTAAGGTTACCTCTTTTTTTTTAAAATAAAAATCCACTTGTATAGAAAGGATTAAATTCCTTAAACAGTTGCAATGTTCAGTTGTGACGAGATCGTTAACCATTACCCTACGCTGACACGTCCAGTTTATTGTTATTTAGTTTTGATTTTGCAACGAAGCCGTCATTATGGGACACGGAATGTCAATCAAAATCACTCCTAATATAAATCCTGACGATTGAACTTTACAAAACTACTAGGCGTCCAAGTAGTAAACTAAGTTTGTTTTAGCACAAGGCCATATATATTTAACATCTGCTAAGGAACTAACTCTCAATAAATGATCATCAAGCTCAGCTTGTAAGCCATTACGCCATACGTGACCAAATTTTATTCGTGCAATATTATTATTCCTAATAAAATTGGAAAAATTTGTTTTTTTCTTAGAATCAACGGAGCCTGATGATTTTCTGAACTAACGATACGTTCGTTCGCTGTTTTCCAATGTGAGATCGGGATGAAAATAGTTTTGTCTTGAATCATTCAGGATCAGATTTGTAATCTGTATTGATTGCAAGAGCCTCGTATTTGCTCCCCAGTAAGCACTAGATATCAATTAAATAATTTTGGTGACATATCAGCAAAATTATAATTTGATTCGTCAACCAACCTTGGAAAGATTTGGTTTTATATTCGTTACATCATCGGGACTTTTATTTACACGTTTTACATGCAGACTATTGTTCTCATCTTTGTTGTTTGAATAATGATAACTCTTCATTCTAGAAATCGTCGGAACTTCTTGAGAAAAATCTTATTTCAAACTAAAATTCCAGACTAATACTTAAAGGTTTTCTTAAAAATAGAATATTAAGCTTATACATGGAATAACTAACTACACTCGCCATTTAATGTAGATGTTCGGAAAGATTATGTTACGCCAAGCTGAAAGCCATATAGCATCATGACATTTTCCACTGAACTATTTAAAAAACAATCACACATATTTTACATAGATAAAGCTTTTCGTGGGCTGTACTCGCGAGAACAATTTTTTTGTATTTTTTTAAGGCATAGGCTTCCAGGAATTCCGTTAATGAGTCTATTGAAATCTTTTCCAATCAATCCGAGGGCACTAATTACAACTGGAATTGTTGATGTTCCCATGTGCCACATTTTTGAGATTTCGATTTCAAGGTCCTTGTATTTTGATAGCTTCTTGAAAATCTTTAAAAATACATTGCAGTCCACAGGGACTGCAATATCAATAAGGAGGCTCTTATTATTATTATTATTATTATTTGGACATAGCTTTTTATTTTGTTGTCAGTTGTTATATATACATTGTAGGAAGATATTTTGTATACGTCAGCCTAAAACTTATATCTGTCCTTGTTTATAAAAATATTTAAAATGTTATTATCCATAGATAATTCGCGGGTTGACACGTAGTTATTTAACGAATAATGATCTAAGATTTCCTTTTTTTCTGTTCGATATACGCGGTTAATATTTACATGTGAATTAAGTTCATTGATAAAGAAGGTTATTATGTTTAAACGTAAATACATAATGTGTGAAATAAATGCATTATTCATCATTAGGCAGCCGGGAAAAAAAAGAAGAAAACTTAAATACGTCAATATCTTCTTTCGTCTTTTCCTTCTGTCCAGAAAGTCGAAGAGATTAGCATCTTCGTTAGAAGTTAACAGATAATCTTTAAACCGTTTCAGTATAACAGATTTTCAAATGATAGAAATGTGAAGCTTGAAAAGTTTATATTTTACTGATTGAATTTTTATCGGTCATCACATTCATTTGTCCAAATAACCTGACTGAACTTATTATTATTCCTTTGATTTCTGGTGTGTACACATTTCTTTCCAGGTCCCGCCCAGAAAACTAGGGTTAGAAATGGCATCATGACATTTTCCACTGACAAAAATAAAGCCTTTCGTAAGGTGTGGGCTATACTCATGAGAACAATTTTTGTATTCCTTTAAGGCATAGGCTTCCAGGAATCCCATCAATTAGTCTACTGGAATCTTTTCCAACCAATCCGAGGGCTCCAACTATAACAGGGAATGTTGATGTTCCCATGTGCCATATTTCTGAGATTTCGATTTCAAGGTTCTTATATTTTGATAGTTTTTTTGAAGATCTTCAAATATACATTACAATCTTCACGGACTTCTATGTCAATAAGGAAGCACGTTTTGTCTTTGTGGTCTCTAATCACGATGTCTGGGCGATTAGCTTTGATGGTTCTATCTGTGGATATTGTAAAATCCCACAAAATTGTTACAGTTCCTCTCTCCGTAACCGCGTCTAGATGGTGTTCATACCAATTTCTTTTAGTTTCCTTTCCGTTGAAGTTGCAGATTTTCCAGTGCAGATATTGGCCCACTCGGTCATCCCGGGTTTTATACTCAGTGGGTACCAGTACCGTGCAACCTGATACAAGATGGTCAATTGTTTCTGGATATTTCTCACAATGTTTTTGTACGTGTGCTTGATAATTTCTTGTCAACAAGAATTGGTCTTGTGCAGCAAGAATAAAACCGCTTTCAGCTTTTAAACCCGCACTACGTAGTTACTGATGGGTATGGGGTTTGTCTACATCAGATAGTTTGGTACGTGCAGAGTATTGACCGTGAAGCGGTTTAGCAATCGTTTCTGCACCTGGTCGGTTGCATTTGCTTTTGCTTTCTTAAGTATTTTGTAACTTCAGTCGCTGTATTGTGTTTTTACTTGTATTTCATCACCCATTTGAAACGCAGAATCTATCTTACATATCTATAAGTCTATCATTCATCCATACTTAAAATATTGCTGTCACATATGGCCCAGTGCCCCTGCTATTTACCATGAGCTCCTTCATAAGGTCCAAAGAACAATCTGCAATATTACTGGTTCTGATCTGGCAACTCAGCTCCAGTCACTTTCTCACAGTCGTTCGGTAACCTCTCTATGTTTTTTCTGTAAATACTTTTATGGTAATTGTTAAAATGGGCTCTTTGCTATAGTATCTAGTTTTTTTTAAAAAAAATTAAGCTCGGCATTAGACTGGCGTCGAGATCTCGTCAATTTACAGATAAACTGGCTAGATGTACCCGTCCTCTTGCACTTCTTGCTTGTAGAAATCCCTTCCGGTTTCATGCTTTCCTGGCAACTTTAATCTACAAAAAATTAAATACAATGTCAATGGCTATCTACTGTTCACCTGATTACTCTCTTCTCTTTCTGCTCATAATCAATGTTTCTGTTCCTAATTCTTCCACACTCTGTAACTCCTTATGTCTTAGTGGCATTACTTAACATAAAAAATACAAGTATTTTTAAATATATCTTTATACTTGTATGCAATTCTTAAACATAACTTGAAGAATACGAACATAATAACAAAATAGTGTTTAGCGTTGTTAAACACTGTCTTTTCTTTTCTTAAATCACACTCTTATCACCTTATATTATTATTATTATTATTATTATTATTCACTTGTATAATCACATCAAGGGTCTAAGGATTATCCTTAGAGTCTCAACGATGACGTAAATCACTGCCAACATATTTGAACAGATATCGCTCTTAGGACTGTATCTTCATAAGAATTTAGTGTCTTCAAATTAAAATTATCGGACGCCGGTGGGGGTTTTAAATTATATATGGGATTGTATTTCTCTGGACTGAGTACAATCCAATTCTTGAGCCCTTAGCCGAACCATTATAAAAGTTGTGTTTAATAAATAAAACTTGTAAAATCAGATGCTTTGCGTTGGACGGTGAAGAAATAATCCTGACTGGAGAATGTGGGTAAGGATCTTGGGCAGTTAGTCATATTGGACAATAGCTTGACAACTGAAGAAAAACTGAAAAGAAAAAACAAAAACAATAGCAAAAACAATAGCAAAAAAAAAAAAGAAAAAAAAGAAGGATTTAGGGATTAAAAATGTAAAAAAATAAAAATAAAGAAATGGAGAAAAATAAAAAAAAATTAAATGTAAAAGAATTAGATAAAGGGAATTATAAGGAAAAAGCAAACAAAGAAGGAAAAAGAAAACGAAAAAATAAAAAGGTAAAAAAAGACGGAAGGAGAAAAAGAGTTTCTTAAATAATAATAATAGTAATAAAAATTAAAAAAAAACAAACAAGAAAACACAAATATTTGATGTATGTGAAGAAAGTGTCTAGATTTTTGGTGTTTTAAATAAAAATATATATATTTTCTACCGTGTACCAAACTCTAGTTTACCAAAATATCGCTCAAAGAATATTTGCTCTCAACAAATAAAACGATTTAAAAAAACAATCGACAGCAAAGAAAAAACTCGTTTTGTAAAACTAAAACGAAGACAAAAATAATCGGGAAGTTTTATTCAAATCAAAAATACGAGCAACACTTCTAGAACGTTGTAAAATAAGCCAGACTCATTTCTTGGGGGCAACAGAGAATATTTATGATTCATAAGTCAGCACAACTTTTTCCTTTCTATGTCGCTCAGATGTCTATCATAATAATTTTCTTTCCCTTGTTAAGTCTGCCCTCATTTTTTTTTATGTAAACACTTATTCAGAGAGAAGGAAATAATGTATTAATTAAGTTAATGAGGCAGATAGATAAATAAAGTAAGTTAATGTAATAAAGATAATGAATTTGTTTTGCTTGATGCATATCGTACACACACACATATATATATATATATATATATATATATATATATATATATATATATATATATATATATATATAAAAAAACAATAATCCGTATGGGTAAACCAAAGGAGGATAAAATCCAGAGAGCTCAATGTAAATCCAGAGCAAATAATTTAAATAAAAACAGACCACTTTAAGGTTCCATGTAACAAATTATTTTACCACAGCCCTTTTAAAGGACTGTGGATCATCAGACTTTACTTCCAAAGTTATTTATCAGATAACCTGGCGATTGCGTATAAACATGAAACAGACTGTCGCCACTGGTTGTTGACTTCAGTGTCCACTTTTATATTTACATACGCTCTATTCCTCTGCACTTTAATTCATAAATATAGCATATATATATATATATATATATATGTTTAAATAACACTTTCATTTTAAAAGATATATTTACCAAAATTGCAAAAAATATCTTGAAATACTAAAAAGTAAATTTCATCAATAAAATCGCCTCCATAGGACTTCAGAATCTCCTGCATCTTTTCTGGACGATCTCCTTGATTAAGTTGGTGAATACTTCCATAACAGTTGCCTTCAGTTCATCTTTGGTGCTACAGGGTGTTTTGCCGGTCTCTCGCTTAACTGCACCCCACAAATAATGATCAAGGTGGGTGCAATCTGGGGAGTTAAGTGACTAGATGCAAAAGGTGATGTGGTTGCAGCATGCTTGCGTGGTATGGTGCAGAATCCTGTTGTCAGACACACAGTCTTCTAGAAGCCATCCTCTTGACTCATGGCAGTACTGGCTCTTGAAGGCACTTGATGTAAACCTCAGTG
>CAHIKZ030002534.1:1095000-1127500 GCA_903632075.3 Acanthosepion pharaonis | reverse complement strand
CGATCAAGGCAAGGAACATCAGATTATCAAGATCTTCACATTAACAAGGATTAAAAGAATAAATATGATATATTAAGAGTTTTTTGTAAGATTGCTGCATACATATTCAAAAAATTCGTGGAAAAAGACGGGGCGTAAATATTGGTATAATTTACTTATGACGAAATTCACTTAAATACTGAACAGTAATCCCCAGCCACTTGCGGACAGACACACAGAGATACATACGCATGCATGCGCACAAATAAATATCTCACTTTCTCTCTCTCTTTTTCTCTCTTTCTATATATATGAGGGAAACTGTATAACAAAGTGGAAAAAGTTTACTTGTGACGTGTTTCGTCCTTTAGAACATCATTAGACTAAATTTGTTATGTTGGTTTCGAATACACATGGACACGAACGAGGATGCTGGTAATTTTAGAACTTTTTTATCTTAAATTTGATATATATATATATATATATATATATATATATATATATATATATATATATATATATATCGAGCCGAGTTCGAATCCATTACATTCACTTACGTGCTAATACCCTTGGGAAAGGAATGAATTCTCTTCTCACTCCATCTATGGGTAAATAGCAGGACAGACTGGGTTCTATAGTCTTGGATGGCAACTGGTCTAGGAGAAGGACAACTCTGAATTCAAAACCTGCGGAGGGTCGTTTGGGGACCTTGTGGCATTCGGTGCATCAGGTCTCTGTATTCGTCCCTTCAAAAAGTGTGGATGGCCCTGCACGAGGCCTTCACCACTATAATCAAATCTCATGTGCCGGTGTCGGGCTGTCGGCTTCCTGAAAACTGATCTGCTTGACCCTCATACGTCGAATGTCGACGGGAGAATCGATATATATATATATATATATATATATATATATATATATATATATATATTATAAATTAATTGATTTAAAATATGGTTTTTTTCATACACAGTTCCAACCATGTTTCAAAAATAGAATAAAAACCCCGAATTTAATTTTGCAATTAAATTAAAAGCATTAGTTCCATTTCATCTTCAAGCGAATTTTGGAGTAACTTTTAAAAATTACCGGGTTTTTAAAGACACAGCTAAAATCACGTTTCCATGGTTACAGAATATTCTACTTAAATTGAACGAGGGATGTCTAGATTTTCCTTATGTCAGTATCATTGTATCAGTTATTAGCTACAATTTGGTAAGGGGTAGGGATGTATTTTACAGTGAAACCTGACATCAGTTGAATGGATGTCGTCTGATTTTATATCTTACTGTTCTTTCTTTTTATTTATATATATATATATATATATATATATATCCGATTTCATTTAGAGCCTTTTTCTGTCACTGTGTTAGTAGATATCCCACACAGTGATAATAGAATATATATATATATATATATATATACACAAAAATATATATATATATATAAATATATATATATGTGTGTGTGTGTGTGTGTAATTAGGAAGCAAGCCTTCTTTCATGCACGTTTCATTGAATATGAGAGAATAGGTGCTTTGATTTGATAATCTTATAATTTTTTCTTTTCGTTAGATAAATTATATAAATTATATCACCTGTTGGGCTTTCAAGGGGCTTTCCAACGGTGTCCCCCTCCCCAGGTTCATAACATCAAGAAGTCAGCTTCCTGATAAATCTATCACGGTGAGATACGAACCTGGGTATCATGGTAGGAAAGTCAACTTTCTCACCACGCGCGCATAACACCCCCCAACACACACATACACACACACACACATATATATATATATATATATATATATATATATATATATATATATATATATATAGATAGAGAGAGAGAGAGAGAGAGAGAGAGAGGAGGGACACGGTGGATAGCGGCTGACACTCATTGAGGGAATCGGAGAGCCGAGTTCGAATTCCAGTCAAATCCATTACATTCACTCATGTGGTAATACTCTTGGGAAAGGTATGAATTCTCTGCTCACCCCATCTATGGGTAAATAGCAGGACAGACTTGGATGGCAACTGGTCTAGAGAAGGACAACTCTGAATTCAAAACTTGCGGATGGTCGTTCGACATCAGGTTTTTCAAAAAGTGTAGTTACATCTGCACAAAACCTTCACCACTATAATCAAATAATCTGTGTAGGTGTCTGTTGGTTCCTACGCTTGACCCTCATACGTTGATAAACAACGGGAGAGTCCACCATATATATACATATATATATATATATATATATATATATATATATATATATATAAATGGAAAACTATATATATATATATATATATATATATATATTAAACACATCGAAAAACGAAAAAAAAAGTCCAAAACCTAAAATCTTAGTTTCGTTGCTTGTTTCTCTTTAGCAGCATATCAACACTTCTATGGCTTATTTACTGCTATAATTTAAATAGTTTGTACACAGGTTTATTTATTTTTGGATAATAATGGTTAGAGTGAGGGCTAGTGTTAATGATACAAGTCTCACTAATTAACCCATACCTAGGAGGAGTAGAGATGTATTTGCGCGGAAGTGAATATAACGAATTCAACTGGAATTAGAACTCGTCTCTCCAATTAACAAATCCGAGCCATTATCCATTGCATCATCAACACATCCAAGTTTACAGCACCTGGTATTTCCAAACAGTCACACATCTAGGTACTGCCCAAGCTCGGCATTGCTTAACTTTCATTATCGTACGTGAACCGGAGTTTCAACGTGATGTGTCCGTAAGCCTTTATAATCTTCGGGCATCTTGTCATCGGCGATTTTTAGAATTATTCTGGAAAAACGAAATATGAAAATCAGAGAAGTAAATATGGACGATGAAGAAAAGAAAGAAACAATGAATGATAAAATGTTTAAGTCAGAACTGAAATGCAACATAGAAGAAAGAAAAACCTTTTGTAAAAGTGCATTAACAAAAACACTCATCGCTCAAATCGTTAAATAAAGAGCTTTCATTGGTTTGCATCCAAACTTGAAAAAAATTTGCTGGAAAAATACACCCAATATATTATCATCATCATCAAAACTGTTTCGATTTGAGGTCATGATTTAACATATTCTCTCATCTTCAATGACATTGTCTACTGATTCGACTATACCAGCATTCTCTGTCCTCTGTGAGTTTGCGGATTCGCTGTAGATCTTCCTTGATTGTAAACTTCTCCAAAGGAAAAGTGGAATTTGTATGCCTTGTTCTTTGAATGTCTTGGTTCAGCGTTGTGACTATGCTGGTTTTTGGATGACCTCTTTTTAAAGTCAGTTTTTTCAAAGACATGGCTTTGATAGCTGGGCATTCTGGATTCATTCGCAAAATATATCCAAAAAGTTTTTATCTTGTTTTCAAAATGAACAAAGACAAATGAGTTTCTTGAAATCTGCTGTACAAGTTCTTGTTGGAGACATTATGAGGATACTTTTCTCTAGCAGTTGTCTGTGGAAAATGTCTAACTCCCGCTATTTTTTTTCGCAAGGCCCCAGGTTGCGCTGTTGTAGGTTAAAACTGGATATACCAAAGTTTTATATAGCTTTAATCTACTCTTAAATATTGTCTCCTTTTATTCATAGCTTATCAAGCTTTTCCGTACTAACGATTTCGGTTACCTTCTTGAAGCTTGAATTTATTATTTTCTTGTTGTAGGATAGTTGTGTGGTCGATCAGTATTTTTTATATTGTGAATGGGGTTAGGAATATTGTTGTAGATGTCTTGCAATGGACGGATGGTCACACATGTGTATTGTAAGACGTCTTGTCAGAGTAATTGTATATCCAACATATATATTTGTTTTTTTGGTTTTTGTTTTTTTTTTTGTCGGAGAGACATACTACCTAGGGTACATTTAAATAGGTATATAATGTTGGTTTTACGTAATATATCAATTGGTGGGGAGGGTTATTGCGAATAATTAAACTGGTTGTATTTTTTATGATATATGATTAATTTTATTTTTTTTTATTAGAATCCATGAAAAATATGTTAGCATGAAGGAGATTCTTTATGATTTTTCATCCTGTTTGTAGTTAGCGAACATCTGATTTACAATATATATATATATATATATATATATATATATATATATATATATATATATGCATATATATATATATATATATATATATATATATATGTATATATATATATATATAATGTATATATATATGTATATATATGTATATATATATATATATATATATATATATATATATATATATATATATATATATATATATATATATATATATATATATGTGTAGATCTATCACAAATATTAAGCGCTTTCCGATATGTACCCTCCATATATAATATATAAATAATATATATAAATATTGTCTGCATATATATATATATATTTATATACATATACATTTTTTACATATGTATATATATGTATATGTATACATATATATGTATATATATATGTATAGATACGTATATATATGTGCATAGATACGTATATATATATATGTATAGATATGTATATATATGCATACATATGTATATATGCATATATATGTATATATATGCATATATATATATATGGATATATATGTATATATGCATGTATATATATATATATATATATATATATATATATATATATATATATATATATATATATATTAGTTGTAAATATACACATAAATATGCAAAATATATAAATATATATACATACATGCGTACACATACATATATATTTTGTATAAAAATAATTCAATAGGATAGAATCCAGGTAGAACTCAATGCCCAGGATATAATATGTAAGGATATAATAAAAAAGGCTTAAACACTAGTATTCCATGGTCATAATTTATTCCATGGAATAAATTATGACCTTGGAATATTAGTGTTTAAGCCTTTTATATATATATATATATATATATATATATATATATATATATATATATATATATATATATATATATATATATATATATATATCCCGATTGTCACTGCCATTAAGCGTAAAGTTCATATTAAGTCAATTGCTAGGTTTGCTGCGAAGAAAGTCGATTCACTGTGTCGGACTAGACGATTTTTTATCGCCAGAAAATATTTTACATTTAAATAAATGTATTTCGCTTTTTTTTGTTTAAATCCTTTTTCATTTTCTTTACAGAGAATATTTTTATTAGCAATAACATCGCTATGACAACAAAGTGGGGAACAATAATTTTACTGTAGAAGAAGAACAAATCACAATGTAAAATAAAACAATAATTAATAAAATATTTATTCCAGTAATAAATACTTTCTGCGTTTTTATCAACGTTAATATAAACGGTATTCGAAATAAAGAAAAGAAAACTGCTATGTAATGTCTACGCGTCTATATAACAATGGATGATGGATTATCTCCTAACGGATGAATTTATAAAGATCGCGCTTTAGTTTTACCGACGATTGTTGAGAATATCATGGATAGAGATTATGACAAATGAGGAAGTTTTAAGGAGGGTATTAATAAAAAAGTGACTTACTGACAATCACACTTCAAGGAAATAATAGCTTTTATTTCCATGATTCTTTTTACGGCGTCTTTTTGTCAGCTATTTAAAAAGCGGTTTGTTGTATTGTAAAACAAAACATTCTAATGAATGTGTCTTTCCTTTGTAGTTATTTATTTCATTTCAAAGTTCTTCCTTATTTCTATCATGACAAATGAATTATTTTTCGGAAACGTTATTTTTGCTGAAAGAACATGAAATAAAATTTTGTCTGTAATGAAATAATCTCGTGTCAAATCATGGAACTATATTGATGTGATTAGAAGAACAACGACTTTACAGAAAATAATAATAATAATAATAATAATAATAACAATAATAATAACAATAACAATAATAATAATAATAATAGTAAGGAAGATAATTAGGCAAAACATTGAAATTGAAAATAAATCAATAAATGAGTAACGTGAGGGCTAAAAGAAAACAGGGATCAACAAAAGGAATTAAACTACCCAATAATAAAAATTAGGTACCTCCATTTTTTCGCGGGCAAACAGCATAACGTAATGAAAAAGGCCACAAACTTAATAAAAATAAAGTTTTATTGTCAAAATGTTTATGTTATTGTCAAGATGAAAGACCAAAGTATTTTTTGATTATTTTAAAAAATTTTTTTAATTATTTCTAACACGTTCGAAATTTTGGTTAAAATCTTGTTTTGTTTACATCATCGGGGTTGCATAATAACAACATTAACTTTTTTGAGCTTTTTTCCGTTGAAAATACAATGATTTGGAAATTCTTGTAAAATTCAAATAATTGTCCGAATTTAATGAAATTTTCAGAACTTATTAAAAAAATGAACGACATTATTTTTGAAATTTGTTTTTAGAATATTTTATTAAAAAAATGTTTTTACATATTTTACCCCCACTTCGCAAAAGAACATTTCTATTTCCTGAATGTTTTTTATTCGTTAAATGTAGGACTTCTTGGAGAATGTAAATCAACTAATTTATTTTTAAATTTGCACTGTTTAACTGAAAATCTGCTCTGAATTGAAAAATAATGATTGCAATAAAACTATGGCATTATTTAATTAGAAAAAACTTAATTGCTTTTGTAAATAAGTCATATTAAGGACACTATTGTCTGAAGAAATAAAATTTTTCGATGAATAATGAATTTTTACAAGAATTCTTTCATATTTTTAAAAAATTTTATTATAATAATTTATAACAGTTTAAAATTCTGTAAAATTCTGTATTGGGCTATTTCCTGGATGTGATATAGTAATTAAGTAGAAACGAAATTTACGAATCCAAAGTTGAAAAGATTAATAAACATAGTTACACTATTATATTTTTAAAATTATTTTTTTATTTTTTACTTTTTTATTTAATTTATTCCCTTTTTATCTATGAAAGGCTAAACATGACATTATTAAGAAAAGTCACGTGATCTAAGAGTTTTGTCTCTTTACAGAGAAATTAATTTAAGAAAATTCTATAGCATTTTAATTTTTTTACTTTTGCATAAAGCATCTTCGAAATGTAAGTAAAAGTCAATAAATTATTAGATAATTGAGGAAAATATGCTCATATGCAAAAATTACTAGGGAGTTAACCCCTGCCCCCACAAAAAAATGCGTTCACTTAGATTTCTTAAATTTTTTGTCAATTCTAGTCAGCCATACTAACTCTCATCGCTTCGTCACTCAATCGACTGTCAATCATCACCTCAGATAAACAGAGCCAGTCATTAACAAATAGTTGTATATTACTTTTTTTTATGCTATAAGTAATATTTATTTCGAATCGGATTAATTTAGGCACCTCCACTGAATTTTCGATACCTAAGTTTTAAAATTAAATTTTAAAAATGAAAAAGCATTCTTGAAGATTTAATTCCAGGTTTAATTGAAAGCTAAAGGATTAAATTTATTATTTCAAGTAAGTAAATTATATAAGTTGGAATATCAAATAATTGCTCGATTTTTTAAAATTTTCTGAATAGCGGCCATTTTCTTAATTTTTAAGAAGTTTGTAAACAAACATATTTATTGAGTTTTAAATTCTTTAAAAATCAAATTATAGATTTGTGACACGATATTTGACTAAAATTCGAAAATTTAAAGTTAAATTAATCTGGTTTGAAATAAATATTACAAGCATACAATGTAGCATTTCAAACGAAGGGTTCCTCTTTCTTTGATATTTATTGATTTATGGAGACAGCTCTTATGGATGACCAGAAATGACATAAATTTACGAAATCTAAGTGAACGCATTTTTCTTTTAGTTTTTAACTACCTCGTAATTTTTACAAATTAACATATTTTCAGCAATTATTTAATATTTTATTGACTTTTAGTTAAGTTTTTAAGAAAGTTTATGAAATTTGCATTTCGTTTCAAGGTTCTTAAGTTTACTACCTTAAACAAAAATTAATTAACTGAAGTATGACCCAAACTAAAATAAATGCATAAAATAAAATATTTAGTGAAATAGCAATTAAGAAAAGTAAAACTTTTTTTTTTTAATATTTTGAAGGAATGATTTCCAAAGACAGAAACAAAACTTAATTAAAAAGTTAAATAATTGCAGTGCGTCAGACGATACTTAAATCACGTGACCTTTTTAAGGATTATGTCATCTATAGATTCTCATAGGTAAAAATTAGGAACGTTTTTTCACTAAAAATTATTTTTAAAATTATTTTAAAAATATTCAAGTTCAAACGACTGTTATGAGCTTCTCAAATTTCGATTCGTAAATTTACTTTTCACTTAACGATATAACCAAACCGCCGTATTGAAAGAAATGAAGAATTTTAAACAATTTTTTAACTAATATTTTATTATAATTAAAATTTAAAAAAAAATTAAAAAATATTGTAAAAATTAATTATTTTTCCCAAAAAATATTTCTTCAGTCAATGATGTTCTTAATATAACTTATTTACAAAAGCAATTAACATCTTTTTAATTACATAATGTCACATTCTTATTGCATTTTTTATTTTAAAATTCAGAGCAGATTTTCGATGAAACGGGTAACATTTTTACAAAAAAAAAAAAAAAAATGATGATTTACTTTCTCCAAAGAGTTTTGTTTTTAACTAATAAAAATCCCCCACTTAAAAATTTAATTTAAAGTAATTTCATGAAATTATGGAAGTGGGAAGTAACATATGTAAAAAAAAAAAAAAAAAAAAGATTTTCCAAGATTTTCTAAAAATAGAAATTTCAAAAAAAATCTCATTCATTTCTGAATATAGCTTGGAAGTTTCATTAAAATCCGGCAATTATTTGAATTTTGCAAGAATTTCAAAATCATTGTGGGTTTTCCTCGGAAAAGCGCAAAATAAAAACAAACCCTTTTTCTCTCGTTCGCCGCTGTCTTAAAAAAAAAGAAGAAAAAGAAAACAAAAAACAATATTTTTAACCAAAATTTCAAACGTGCTCGACAGGTGTAAAAAAATTAAAAATAATAATAATAGAATACTTTGGTCTTTCCTCTTAATAATAACAAAAACATTTTGATGACAAAACTTCGTTTTTATTGAGATTGGGGCCTTTTCTCATCATGCTATGCTGTTTTTTTTACACGACCTATTAGAAATATTTGATTAATTTAACTTTAAATTTTCTAATTTTACTCAAATAACGTATCAGACACACACACACACACATATATATATATATAAGTATATAGTATTTGATTAATTTAACTTTAAATTTTCTAATTTTACTCAACGTGTCAGATACACACACACACACACACATACACACACACATATATATATATATATATATATATATATATATATATATATATGTTTGGAAGATTTTTAAAATCGATAAATTTGTTTTGTTTATAAATTTCTTAAAATTAACCCTAGAACACTAACCATCAATTAAAGTTACACCACTACTAACCATGGGTATATCATACCCAATGTTGAAAATATAAAAAAAATATATATATTAGATATAAATCTTTATTGGAAATATTTTACATGCAGGCACTTCAAACTTTGTACTTTGAGTTAACATTAATAGGAACTGAAAAACATATTATTTAGGTAAGAAAATCAGGTACTGAAAATTGTAATTAAAAATAGGAAAATTTGCGCTGGGTACTATATACCCATGGTTAGTGTTCTAGCGTTATGAAAATGACCGCTTTTATGAAAATTTTAAGAAAGCGAAATTAAATTTGATATTCCAATATATATAATTTTTATCTGAAATACACCAGAATGTTTTACTTTTTGGAAACAATTAAGTTAGTAGTTTAGCTTTCAATTAAAGTTAAATGTATTCTTCAAGAATGCTTTTTCATTTTTAAAATTTCATTTTAAACTTTAAAATTAAATCTATGCCGAAAAAGTGGAGGTACCTAATAAACATCAACATTGAATGGAAAAAGAGTGTAATGGAGTATTGAGGAAACTTGCTGTCGTTTGATATTCTGCGTTAATCCCCAGATATTATTGAATAGCTTTCATGGCTTCTGATCTTAATTATGGACGTTGACATATAGATTTTTTCTCTTGGAGAATTAAGATAGGCCATAGTAAATAACCTGTTCAATACCACTGTTACCTGACCGTAGGGATGTCCCCTAAGGGCTGAAGCACTGTTCATCTCTGTTCATGAGTGGGATAGCATTATGCTCTGATGTCAAGAAGGTTATTTTTTTTTTTTAAATAGTAGCTAAGGCTTAAATCTATACACTTGTAAGCACCATCAATCGAAGACTGTCTGGGCAGGCTGCATTACCCAACCTGAAAATATTTCCAACTGGGCCCCACTTGTAAGATTTATACGTTACATTTATCAAAACCTGTCTCCATATCCCGTAGATTTGACTTTGGTATATGTGTCTGGTACACCTTTATCAGATTTGGTTGTGATGATGGGCATCTTGGACTTTGTATATGACGACTTAAATTTTAAATCTAACTAGAACAATCAAAACAGTATCTGGCTCACCTCTCAACTGTGAAGAAGAATTTAATGATCTAGGCAGATAAGTTATCTCTCGTGGGGAAATATAGACTTCAAGAAAACATGATAAGGCGCACCCTTTCCCGCAATTGTTAGCTCTGCTCTATTGTATGACTACTCAAAACTGGCAAGAATTTTGAATCAAGCATTTACTCGCAGGCTAAGGGTGGCTTTGAGTGTCACTTGGAGAGAACTTCTGGCCTGTTTTTGTGAAGCACCTACACAAGGAAAAAACAAGCAAAGGATGACAAACAAGAACCTATATCAAACAGATTTGCCATTCCCACCTCTGACCTCTGCCGAATATGATGAAAAATAGAATTGGACGGCGACATATAGTGACGGGAAATTCGTGCAAGTATTGCGACCAAATGCTGCTGATATTTCTAACCCAGCGTCACTTTAATTTCAATAATAATAATAATAATAATAATAATAATAATAATAATCTCTCTAGTTCTTAAATATGTTGATAGGACAGTAACGCAATCTACAGGCCTGAAAATTGCTTTCAAACAGGAAACAGTGTGTTGAGCTCAGTGTCCACTGATATAGATAGATACATACATACATACATACATATATATATATATATATATATATATATATATATATATATATATATATATATATATATATATATATATATATATACATACATATATATATATATATATATATATATATATATATATGTGTGTGTGTGTGTGTGTGTGTGTGCGTATGGGGGGCATGCATGCGCCTGTGTTTATATATATATATATATATATATATATATATATATATATTATTTAAATATTTTAATTTATAGGATGCTAGTGTACAATATTCAAGACACAGCGTTTGTTGGTTTGTAGGTACAGGCAGTGTGAAGATAAAATCAACTGACTCTCATCATACAGCGTTGATTTTTATGTCATCACTCATCTATCTATCTATCTATCTATCTATCTATCTATCTATCTATCTATCACAGTTTGTTTCTATCTATCTATCTGATGCCATGAAAGTTCTTGGTTCATTGAAGAATGAATCGATATTAAATTCTAATGTTTGATAATTTTGTTAGATTTTATAAAGTAGGTCTCTTCGTATCTCCGCACATCCCATTTCCTTCTTCACAACCGTTTTTTTTGCTTTCGTTTCCATATATTTTTTTTTTTTTTTTCAAACACACGATCTCGTTAATCATATAAAAATCAAAATGGCAACAACTACGTGTACTCTTATTTTCGCCTGCTGTTTCTCGAATGTTACAAAGTCACAGCAACAGAGGCGACAACTGTTAAATTCCAACGAGCGAATGGAATTTGCGTTCGGTAAACTTTTATATACCAACCAAAAGTAACAAAATTCTTAATCTATCTTGAAAGTAAACATTCTAACTCATTTGACAAATTCCTTGATTTATTCACTATTTACATTTTCTGGAGAATTTAAAACATTATTTGCTGAATGAATTTAAAATACTCTTAATATAAATTGAACCTGCATATTTTCGCTAACAGGATTGTCGTTAAAATGAAGTAACCATAAGTTCACTGGAATATTTTCTTACTGTGTATTTGGATGTATTTAAAGGTAGAGTCATTAATGATGAACTCTATAAGCTTAGAAATTTCATCACATTTATTGCGAGACGAAACTACTCTTAAACATGTGTTTATCGTATTTTACCTTAGAGTAGTGGTTGTCAACTTATTTTTATTAACCATGACTATTGTAAGAATGTTTATCTTGTATCAATGCATCATTGTCACGACATTAATAATAGTCAGACTGTTAGGTTGAGTCATAAATAATTTGACGTTTTTGTTTACCAACTTTATATTTCATTACATAAAGTACAATTATATTCTATTCATTATTTATTTATCTTTCAGAGTCTGTCTATATTTCTGAGATGAGGTATTATGTACATGGCGACAAAGATGAGGACAATAGTCCGACTAATGTAAATACTGATATTTATCCTTATTTGCATATGACTTGTTGCCATTTATTATTCACCATTATTTATTTCCACTCATCAAGCAGCAAAGTAAAATGGCGCAGGTTTTGATGTGAAAAAGTTTTCGTCAAACTATTGACTCTGGATTTCATTAGAGAAAGTTTTTTTCTAGTTAAAGTTTTTTGTAGTCATCATTTGGCGCAAGGCGGGCGTGGGATGGTAGTATAGACCAACCGAGTTCCTAAAATTTTCTTGTGTTATTCTTGTTGTATGCGGACTTATATTTTCATGGAGAGCAGCAATTTTTCTTTAAGCCATTTTGTTCGCTGCCATTCCCTAGTAAAGTAATATCATGTTAGTTTACTACTATGTATGATTAAAAATTAGAATAATACAACCGTCATTACAACTGGTTTCTCCAAACGGAAATTACTTATAACTAAATCTAATGGTTTCTCAGATTATTATTAGTGAAGTGAATTGGATTCTAACAGTGTGCCATACACGTTGTTTTGTGCGAGGACAAGTAAACTGTAAAGATTTCTTATTCTGGTACAAAGCGACCTAAATATCTAAAAGAAAATTGTTACGAAGTGTGATTTTGTATTTTATCAGTCCAATGATAGTATTTTAGCTCGCATACCCAACTATTATTACTCGAACATTTATATAGTCTCTTTGCTTCAGCCATGTTAACGAGGCAGTCATTTACATTGCATTACAATATTTTAGGCTACTTCGATGAAATAATTTTGTGGATCATAATCATTGCCTATTGAGAGTTATCACTGTGATGATTATTATTTGTAGCCTCGCTTCCAAACTAAATTATTATTTGTAGCCTCGTTTCTAAACTAAATTATTATTTGTAGCCTCGCTTCTAAACTAAATTATTATTTTTAGCCTCGTTTCCAAACTAAATTATTATTTGTAGCCTCGCTTCCAAACTAAATTATTATTTGTAGCCTCGCTTCTAAACTAAATTATTATTTGTAGCTTCGCTTCCAAACTAAATTATTATTTATAGCCTCGCTTCTAAACTAAGTTATTATTTGTAGCCTCACTTCCAAACTAAATGCCAAAAACTAATTCTAGGTAAATGCTATATTTTCTGGCCTTGTATCAGACTAGTCTAATTTTCTTGCCAATATCAGTTTTAAATTTTAACATTCGTATTTAATCACGTTAACAAATAAGCATAATAATATCACTTTAAAATGTCGATTGTTGTACTTGATTCTTCTTAATAAACATCGCCATGTCAGCAAGAAAACATGAAACATAGATAAACATTTAAAAAAAATATATTTTTCACAAAGACTGTCACACAAAATGATCATATAAATTGAGTTGCAAGAAAAAAAACCCATTAAAACACATGACAAAAAGCGAAAAGCGTGTTTAAAATTCTTTAATGTACGGCGAACACAAAGTATCCTTTATGCTCATAAGCGGCTGGCTATATCTAAATCTGCGCAAACATATTTTAATTGAATTCACTCCAAGCAAGGCAGTAAAGCCACGAAAGGACAAGAGGTTACTAAGTATGGAAGAATTAGAACCAGAAATATTATTAAGAAATAAGAACAAAAGAAGAGTAATCATGAGGGGAGTAGATAACGATTGACATTGCATTTAAATCTTTTGAGATTAAAATTAGTTGGAAAGCATGAAGCTGAAAGGGAGTTCCACAAGTAAGAGACAAGAAAATGTTAGCCTAAAACTTACGGTTACATCTAGTCAAATCAATTGTAAATAGATTAGACTTTTTTGCTATTCTTGTACTGAGCTTAGATTCATAAAGTCTAGGTGTCCTGGCAAAGAGCTCATTTGAACAGTTGCCATAGAATTATTTATCGAAAAGACAGAGGGAAGAAACCTTCGGCGGTGGGAATGTGACGGAAGCCGAGATACCAGATCAGAACCAATAATATTTCTGATTTTTCTTTGGATTTTAACAAGAAGCTCTAGATAAATAGCAAGAGAGCCGGCAGCAATATTATAAGAACAGAAGAATGGTAGACTTCTAGATATGTAAGATAGATTCTGGAGGAAAAATTGTCGAGTACGGAACAGTGAATCAACTTTCTTAGCAGCTGAGCTAGCAATGGGTTCTATATGTCAGCCGAGAACGTTAGCCCGAAAGGTCGCAACGAGTCGATTTCCTGAAGGTCAGCATCGGTCATGCTGATGGAAGGCAGAGAGGGGTTTCGCAGATGATTAGCAGAGAGCAGTTTCGTTTTGGAGGTGTTAAAATTAACAAGCCATCTTTTGCCCCAGTTAACAACGGACTGAATGTGTACACCAACTGCCATTATTGTTCTTCCATTTTACATTTATAACTTTATGAGTATATCTGCCAGGGTATGTGCTCATACGCGTGTACGTATCCAGTTTTGTGCGTGTATGTATATGTGTATAGCTGTCTCTTTTCGCGTATAAGTGTGACCACCTCATTATATGTGTGGATGCAAGCGTATCTTTCTTTGAAAGCGTATATCTATTTGTATTTCAGCTGGGATTTATATATGGGTGGTTACACTCGTCTGTGTGTATATGTGCGTCTGTGCATAGTAATGTTTTCGCCTCTGTGTGTACGCGTGTTTATTAATGCATGACCGCCTCAGTGTTTGTGTATATGTATGTGTGTGCCTCTTTATGCGTACATATTTCCGTTTTTCTACTTGCGTGTGTATGTCCGTCGGCCTTTTCGTGTGTGTACGTGTGTCCGCTTGTGCGTTAATGCTTAAGAGTGATAGAGTCTGGAGGTTTGGATGACGTTTTAAAAGCTGATGTCAAGTATTATCTACTCGAACTAGTCAAGATAAAATTGAAAGTGCTTAAAGGGTCCCTGTCTCGAGGCTGCTCGTTTTAAGGGTTTAGATCTTGGCTTTTCAAGATATCTGATCAAGGGTGCTTAAATTCCAAGTTCACCTCAATCTATTTTATTAAGACATTGCTAGAATAAACATCTGGCCTCTCTTCGTTTGACAGGAGAGGAAATACCATCTTTCTTTTTCAAACAAGACCTCCGGTTCTATTTATATTTGCACGACTTGCCAATCGTGGGATTCCCGAGCAAGGATTCCCTTTCAATGGCGTTCAAGTTTGTTTCGCGGGTAAAATTGTTATCATACTCGTATGGGAATCATGGATATTAATTTCACCGAGCATTATTAATAAGTTCGATCAGCACATGAGACCTAATATTCCTGTCCTTTTGCCATAAGAATAAGGACGATTCAATTTACTTATTTATTTATAAGCCTATCAAAAGTGAACAAATGTAATTTCTTTTATTAATAATTACACACACACACACACACACACACACACACACACACACACATATATATATATATATATATATATATATATATATATATATTCATTGCTTCATGAATTCAAGCGTCCTACGAGGCTGGCATCCCGCTCTCACCCTTTCCCTGCTGAAACTGTTAAATGTAGCCGTCTCTTCTACTCCAATAGCTTCATATCTCGTACCTCTCGCCTGTGGAACTCCCTCCCCATTTCTTGTTTCCCTGATAGCTATAATCTCCAACTATTCAAATGTAATGTCAACAGACATCTCCAGTTGCCCTTGATCTATCCACTATCCTTCCCTTCATCATTTTCTCTATCACTCCGATCTGATCTTGCTCCAAATCCTATGTAACTCCTTGCGTGCTAGTGGGTTTCAGTCTTGCTTGGGGTGAAATGTTTATAATATATATATATATATATATATATATATATATATATATATGAACATGAAGTGAACATAGAGGCGACAGTCTGTTTCATGCTAGATGCAATCGTCAGGCCTGACGATTGCATCTAGCATGAAACAGACTGTCGCCTCTATGTCACTTTTATGTTCACTTTTATAATTACAAACGCTCTATCTCTGATATTGAGCACTTTATCCCATAAATATTGTACATCTTAAAACTATATTTCTTCATATATCTTTCTATCTATCTATCTGTCTCAAGCTTACCCTATTTGAAAGCAAGAAAAACAGGTTAGCGTTTTTGTAGAGCCCTTACACCGCCAAAATATGGAATTACTACAACTCTCATCCAGTACGGCTTAGAATTACTACTACTTCTGCACAATAAAACTTAGAACATAGACACAGGAAAATATATTTACAACGAACCTCTTGACAATGGTTAATGAATTGGTCACGAAAAAATGCTCTTGGAGGAATAATTAAGATGGACAGTTTTACACTCTCTTCATCGCTGTAAAAGAAAAACCGAGAACAGCTGAATAGGAAACTTATGAAATGTTCCATGTCCCCACATTCAACGAAACATGTATAAATGAATATATATATATATATATATATATATATATATATATATATATATATATATATACGTAAAGTCTTTCATCTATCTCGGTAGCAAAGTCAACGACAGTGGAACTTTAGATGATGAAATCATGCATCGGATTGCTAAGGCTACCAGTACTTTCGGTAAACTTCGCCATCGCTTGTGGAATGAGCGGGGTATTCGAATGGATACGAAAATTCGGGTTTACAGAGCTTGCCATTCTTTTGTACGGCTAAGCGTTCGTGGACTCCATACAGGTACCATATACGCCAGCTGGATGTTTTCCATAAAAGCTGCGTGCCATCTGTGGAGTTAACCTTCAATTTAGCACATCTAACGTAGACCTGTTTAACAGGTGTAATATTGGAGGAATCGAGACTTTTCTCATACAGTCTCAGTTACGGTGGACTGGTCATATCTTGAGTATGTCTGATGACAGGATACCCAAGATCCTAATGTACAGCCAGTTAGATCAAGGTTACAGGAATGTAGGACGCCCATGACTAAGATACAAAGACAAGCTGAAAAGCAACTTGGCAGCTGTCAATGTACCACATAACACCCTTGAGTGCTTAGCCTTGGAGCGGGTAGAATGGAGATCAACGTGTTTTAGTGGGCTCAGCAGTTTTCAATCAGCTTGTCTGTATCGTCTTCAAGAAGCGAGAGCAAGATCTAAAAGGGCAGGCAATCTAACAGTGATCTCATCTCATAATCCTCACTCTTGCTTAATATGCGGCTTCCTTTTTAAATCACTAACAGGTCTTAAGTGCCACTTATCGCACAAAATTTCATAACTGAATCAATTAAGTTGTCAGATACTCATACGTCGAATCCGACGGGAGAGAGTCCATTATATATGAAAAATATGGTTTTACCGAACGCTATATTTATGGGTAAAAGTTCTCAATGTCAGAGATAGAGCGTATGCAAATATAAATGTAGACATTGAAGTCATCACTCAGGCATAAAGGTTTGAAGATTGCATTCACGCAAAAAACAGACTATCGCTACACGATATTAACCTCTCTCTCTCTCTCTCTATATATATATATATATATATATATATATATATATATATATGATGGACTCTTCCGTCGTTTTCGACGTATGAGTATCATTCAGTTCACTTTTTATATTTATGTTTCGTATGAGACATCACTCCTGCACGGGATTTACAAACAATACCACACGTGGGACATCCTGAAGGGTAGACCGTCATATGGGCTGATGTATTAGCCCGAGATTTAGTGTTGGTTCTTAATTCTTCCAGAAGATTGAGACAATTCTTTTCAAAGTTAGTTATTCCTCGGTAACAGGTGTTTCTCCAGTTTGTTCGGTTTTCAACAGCAAGTTCAAAGTCCTCTATAGGTCTGTTTGCAGCAATTAAATTGTATTTAAGTTTATCCTTGAAGCGTAACCAAGGACCTCCTACGTTACGCTCACCATGAAAAAGATGAGGATTTTCGGCATCGGGTCATCACTCATTCTAATGACATGACCAGCTCAGCAGGACTGTGATTGCATCAGAAAGGATTCAATTCAACCGACAACACATTTGATGAAAAGATCAGGGTTAGAGATTTTCTCCTGCCGTGTATAACCGCATATTGAACAAAGAGAGCGTTGATTGATGTGCGTTGATTGATGTGCGTTCTGTATGGTGTCCACGATTCTGACCCATAAAGAAGTGTGGTGAGAATGACTATATATATATATATATATATATATATATATATATATATATATATATATATATATAGTTTGTGCGTGAGAGAGAGAATATTGCCAATTAGCAATATGACATTGAAACAAATTTTATGTAACGTTACTTAAAACGATATACTAATTTGAGCAAAAGTAAAATAAATACATCCTAATGAGCCAGCTACCTAGGTTTTACCGTATGGGATCATCAGTGTGAACTGGCTAGGCAGGAATTAACTAGGAACCAATTTATTGTGAGTACTCTTCGTTTTAACTTATTACTCGCTGTTTTTTCACTTTATTCCAAGATACTGGACAATAAATTTGTTCCTCGTTAATTCCTCTTTAGCCAGTTCACTCTGATGATCCCATGTGGTGAAGCCTAGGTAGGTAGTATCTGGCTCATTAGGATTTATTTATTTTACTTTTGCTCTACTTAGTGTATTGAGCACTTTTCTTTTTAACTTATTCCTCGCCGTTTTTTTTTCTTTGTATCAGAAATTTAAGGAATTCGACGATTTCTTTCATTCTGTTCGGTATTTTCTGGTGCTTTCTATTTTTTCCATTTTTCTTCGGACGCGAATTTATTTGAAAATTGTGCTATCCATGTTTTTCACCCTCCCAATTTAAGTAGATTTACATTAGCTTTTGCTCTAGACTACTCTGTCGAGCACTTTATTAAGTTAACCATTATGGAACGATTGCATATTGATTACTCTTTTAAGAATATCCCGTTACCCGATAAGCATTTATACCAACTAACTATGCCTAAAAAGATTAAAAGATTTCATCTCTAACCAGAGATGGAAAGCTCATTTCTTTCTAAATAACGAGGATTACTCTAAAGAAACCCCTAATAATTACGGCTTTAAAAACAGCGGCCACCCACCCCGTATTAAAGAATTAGATAACTTTGAATCTCATTTAATTAGATTAGCTAAAAGGATAAAATAAAGAAATGTTAGTAACAATATACAGCATCAAATTTAAAAAAAAGATTTGGGCAACATCAAAAAAAGTAAAGAAATATTTGTAAAGGCTGAAAAATCTAGTCTTTTATATTAAATTAGTTCCAACAAATACAATGATATGGCACATAAGGAGGTTATTAAACATTATAACAAAGTCCATGAACATTTACAAGTGGAACTGAATAAAGAAGCTAGCATATTGGCTAACAAATTTAATATGGATAATAAAATACAAAAATTCAATATTAAAGAATGCTTTATTAAAGGACGATAATCATAATTTTTATAGTAAACCCGAATGTAGGTTAATCAACCCTAATAAAACACAAATGGGGAGAATTAGCAAAATAATTTTACAGAAAACTTGCGACACCTTAAGGATAGCGTTAAATATTAACCAATGGCGTAGTACTAACGACTGCATAAAATGTTTTAACAATTATAATAAAAACCAAAAATACTCGTTCGTAAAATACGACACAATAGAATTTCATCCACCAATCAACGAAAAGACAGTTAAGGAAGCATTAAAACTAGCAAAAGAGTATATGTCCATATCGAATGATAAAATAGACATTATTATGCACTGTCGCAAATCATTATTGCATCACAGCGATACGTTATGGATTAAGAAAGTAGACAGCGGTAATTTTGATAACCCCATGGGAACATACGACGGTGTTGTTTTATCCGAGTTAGTAGGATACTTTTTACTAAATAACATAAACGAGATCATTGGCCCAGGTAACCATGGTCTATATAGAGACGATGGGTTGATGATAGTGGATAAATATACCCCCAGAAAAGGTGATTTAATACGGAAAAACCTGCACCAGATGTTCAGCAAGTTCGGATTTAAGCTAAACATAGAAACTAACTTAAAAGTAACAAGCTCTTTAAATTTAGATTTACGGAATAGTAGTATTTCTCCTTTTAGGAAAAATAATCAGTAGCCTATTTACATCAATGCAGGTTCTCACCATCCGAAGCATGTTTTGGAACAAATCCCCAATGGTATTAGTTTTAGACGATCTAACAATTCTTCGAGTGTTAGTATTTTTAATCACCATAAAAAAGAGTATGGAAAAGCCTTGGAAATTAGTGAGCACAAAACTAGATTGACATATTTCTCTCCTAGTAAGCAAAATAAAAGGAAGTATAGGGCTAGAAATATTTTATGGTTCAATCCTTCATATAATCTAGCCGTTAAAACCAATATATTTTTTTAATTATTAGAAAAGAGTCCCCCCCACCGTCCAACATATTGAATAAAAGTTTCAATAGAAATTATGTTAAACTAAGTTACAGCTGTATGCCGAATATGGCTAGTTTAATTAATAAATTTAATAGGAAAAAATCATAACCAAATCTGATATTAACCCCGCTAAATGTAATTGTAGGAATAAAAAAAACCTGCCCGCTCAAGGGCAAGTGCCAACTAGAATGTGCCGTTTATAAAGTGGAAATTAGTAGAAATAATTCAGCCATCAATAACGAGAAAAGTAAAGTGTACATAGGATCTACTGAAGGCAATTTTAAAAAGCGCTACTATAATCATATAAGTATCTTTACGAATGAGAAGTGTAGGTATAACACTAACTTATTTAAATATGTTTGGATTATTAAACAGAAAGATCGAACGGATCCCATTCTAAAATGGGAAATACTAAAAAAATGTAACTATAAAGCCGGCAATCAGTTCTGTATATTATGTATAGAGGAGAAGTTACCAATAGTTACCCTCAAAAAAACAAACAATTAATTAAACCAGGGGTCAGAAATTCTCAATAAATGCAGGCATAGGAAAGCTTGGCTATTAGAATAAAGATTATTTTGTATTTTTTTAGTCACATATCTTATATCTTTTAAAGCTTATGCTAATTTTAGGTTTTGGCCTTAATCTTATCTATAAATTTGTTCCTCGTTAATTCCTCCTTAGCCAGTTCACCCTGATGATTCCATGTGGTGAAACCTAGGTAGGTAGTATATATATATATATATATATATATATATATATATATATATATATATGAACTGGGGTCAAATCTAGATCAAATATCAATTGGAATTCGACAGAAAAATAAATATGGGGGAGAAAAGAAAATTCTGGTTAAACAGACGGGCACCTGTGTTCGTGTGTATAATTCATGTGTGTATATGTAGCATAATTCTATTTTGTCTATGCGGGATTCGGGTAATAATGTGGATTCGTATATGTCTTTGTGGGTGTCTGGTCGGAATTTTATTCATGTTTGCTGGTTGATTAGGGAAGACTTTGTTACACCGGTTGTAGTTGTAGGTCGACATATCTTAGACTCATCTAGTTGAGATTTTATAAAAGTTGGTGATATAATAACGTCTGTTCTCATGTGTGTTTCTATATAGTAAAATATTTATCAGAATTCCCTCTACGTATTTCCCGCGTAATGAATTATATTTTCTAATTAGGGCGGTATACATAAAATTAAAGTTATGACCTGTTTTGTACTATGGGCGAGTTCAAAGGGTTATCTTTTATAAAACAGTCAAAGTAAATTACTGCTGCATGCATTTTTTTCATGAAATTATTGAATAAGCACAATAGATCCGTATTGAATAAGAAGCGGAAAAATAGCGATGACACATGTCTTTCTCAGTGTTTTCCCGTATGTTTTTATATACAAGACTACTGTTACATTTGAAGGACACCTGAAAAGGACGTATATATGTCTAAGGAGCTACTATTTAAAACAGTATTATATCTTTCAACACCTGAAAATAGAAATATTATTTTCTATTTCATAGTGTAATATCTGGCATATGAATCTAGAATATAAAAGAAAGTCATTATTAACGTGTGAAAGCGTGACCCAAGTAATAATATACGTGTTAATTTTTATCGTTTGCGCACGGTGGAGAAATTAGTTATTGCTTCCTCACCTCATGTTGGTGTGTTGCTTAAGAGAAGAAACGAAATCTGATGCAAACGCAAGCATGCTAGGAAAATTCTACATCAACAAAAACTCCTTTCTTTCTTTGTCTTTCTTTCTTTCTTTCTTTCTTTGTCTTTCTCTCTCTCTCTCTCTCTCTCTCTCTCTCTCTCTATATATATATATATATATATATATATGTGTGTGTGTGTGTGTGTGTGTGTATGTGTGTGTGTTTCTCTGTATGCGTATATGTGAGAGTGTGTGTGGTGGACGGTGTAGTGGATAACCACTCGGAAAGAGAAATCGGGGGAGCTGAGTTCGAATTCGAGTCAAGATCGTTACATCCACTTTCGCCCAAATAATCCTGAGAAAGGTATGAAAACACATCTCCTACACCCCGTTATGGGTAGTAGCTGAGCATACTGTACACTCTAGCCGTGGCTGCCGACCAGTCTATGAAAATGCACAACTCTGAATTCAATATCCTAAACATAGATTTAATTTGTCAGAAATGGTCACACTCGTCTATTGAATCGACACCCATAATATATATATATGTACATCAGTCATTTTCATGTTTGAACTCAATCTTAGGTGCATGCAATCATAAAAACAGACTGTTTCCATTCGGTGTTGATCCCGGTATCCACTTTTATATTTACATACACCCTATCCCTGATATTGAGCACTTTCACCCATAAATATGCCATAACTTAAAACTATATTTTATCATATAATAAAAGACTAATGATAATGAACAATAGTAAGAGTAATCCATTTTACAGCTTAAAATTTTTTCGGTGAACTTATTTTGCCAACGATTCAAATTATCATTTTTTTTTATTATAGGAGATCTATACTAGAGGTAAGATTGGTAGAGCAAAACATAAAGTAACTTACTTAATTTTGTTTAAATGGATAGCACATCAGGGAACGGGAGGGATAGAAGAAAAATCATTTAGAGGCACATAAGACAAGAAGTTGTGGAGAGACATGAACATCCACGTCCTGAAGGGACACTCCACATTATTAGTATTCATGATATTGGTCTGTCTAATCCGAATCTTGTAAGGATCTGATGAGGACTTATGATCTGCAATTTATTATTATTATTATTTTAAGTGTTTCACTCCAAGCAAGGCAGGAAGCCACTAGCACGCAATGAGTTACAGAGAATTGGATCGAGAGCAAATAGGAGTGACAGAGGAAAGGATGAAGAGAAGGATAGGGGATAGATCAAGGCATCTGGAGACGTCGATTGACATTACATTTGATATTATTATTATTGTTATTTTATTTCCTCTGATTTGTAGTATGTACGCATTTCTTTCCGGGTCCTGACCAGAGACCTAAGGTCAGAAATGGCATCATGACATTTTCCACTGAGCAATTAAAAAAACATATTTTGCATAGATAAAGTCCTTCGTAAGGTGTGGGCTGTATTCGTGAGAACAATTTGTTGTATTTATTTAAGGCAACGTCTCCGGGAATCCTTTCAATGAGTCTATTGGAACCTTTTCCAATCAATCCAAGGGCTCCAACTACAACAGAGATTATTGATGTTCTCATGTGCCACATTTTCCAGATTTCGATTTCAAAAATTATGAGCCCTTTTTGAAGATCTTCAAATATACATTACAATAAGCAGGGACTGCCATGTCAATAAGGAGGCAGTTTTTTTTTTATTGTGGTCTCTAATCACGATCCAGGCCGGTTAGTTTGATTGTTCTGTTTGTGTGTATTGTGTAGTCCCATAAAATTGTTACAGGTCCTATCTCCGTAACCGGGTCTGAGTGGTGTTTATTATTATTGTTGCCTTTTTTAACTTGATGCTGCGTCAAAAATAATTTGTTTTATTAATGAACATGAAGGTAATGTCATCGGTAGCCCTGTCTCTTGGTAGGTTAACCCATGGTGATAAGGATTCAAGGAAGGACAAGACTATATATATATATATATATATATATATATATATATATATATATATATAAAGTGAACATTAAGTTTAGCAGTTTCATGCGCAATATTGCATCTAGCATGAAACAGACTGTCGCCTCTAAGTGTTGACTTCAATGTTCACTTTTATATTTACACACGTTCTATCTTTTGATATTGAGCACTTTTATCCCATAAATATAGCAAGCACACCTTAAGACTATATTTTTCATATATATATATATATATATATATATATATATATATATATATATATATATATATATTGGCACACCAAACGTCAAGTGATAGTAGGCTGTAAAGGTAATGGTAGGTGGCACCATCGTACTTCATCAAAATCTGTTGACCATAGGATGGGCAGTATATGTCAAGGACACGTAAAATCTCAGTGTTCGTACGGGCCACGACAGTGGGTGCTAAGCGAATGTGACATTCCATTTCTTGAACTATGGGGACATTTATTATAACTCTACTTGTGGCGTCACGTATGGGAATACCTTTGTGGAATACTTTTCAGTGTCCACACACACACACACATATATATATTTATATTTATACATATATATATATATATATATATATATATATATATATATATATATATTTATATATATATATATATATATATATATATATATATATATTAAAATTTCTATATTTAGGGATGAAGATTGCTTTATAGTGGAGATAGAATCAACACCGCATGATGGTTGTCACATTCGCGGCTCGAGCGAATTACAACTCGCAATGGAATATATTTAAATAAATCTATAAGCTCTGAAACAATTACATAATTTTTCTCAGTATATATAGAAGAAAAAATTGTCATAGCAATCTTCAAAAATGCTTAGAACTTGCTAAATGAAAGACTAGAAATAATAGCTAAGCGCAAACATGAAAGGACATTTCTACTGTCACAATGCTAACCGCGATGAAAGACGTGGGCCTTGATAACAAAAAAGCAAAAGTTTCCAGTTATAAAAGAGAAAAAATCTATGCAATTTGTTTGGTATTAATTAGATTAAAGCTCGTATTTATTAAAATACAAAATTGCATGATGTGCAATAATTAAACTAATATGATGATCGGATAAGTGAAACTATAGTAGCAGTGTCGTTATTTGTATATTTTGAAAAAAGGTTATTTTGCTCTTCAATTGAGTACATTTTAATTCTGCAGCAACTACTATCAGTTGTGGAGTATATTTCAGCTGTGTTATTTGATCCAAATAAGTTGTTGAAAATTATATATATATATATATATATATATATATATATATATATATATATATATATATATATATATATATACTTATCACTCGTCAAGACTTTCGGGGTAAGATTAATTACATTCTGCAATCAATATTTTTATTTCATTTTTTCTTGTATTCGTACAAGTGCTTTCTTTTCTGCGAATAAGTCTGTAAACTTTTTTCGAATGTTCTACATAACCGAGCGCTTTCGGCTATTCTTAAATCTAAAGATTTCCAACAATACATGACTGTAAGAAAAAATACCAGAAATACCTTTTATGTAAAATAAATTACTAATGCTCCCAAGAAAATTAAATTTCGTTATCAAAATACCCATAAGAATGTTGATATCCCGCTAAACAAACAAACAAAAAATATTCTTAAAATAAATAAATGATTTCTGCTTGTGAAACCTAGACACTTAGAAAAGAAAGTATCGAAGTTTGTCCGTGTTTGAAAACAATTGCCTCAGAGCCATGGCTGGGGAAAATATCAGAGACAGGATGTGAATGTTTGCCATAAGGGGAAAAAAAACTCGATGTGAAGACTGGGATAATTACCCTGATTAGAAGAAGGAAGCCAAACTACAAAGACAAACATCACTGGCAAAAGACCACGTGGAAGTCAATCTAAGAGATAGGAAGAGCAAATCTGAGAGGACACCAGACTGCCACTTCTGACACTTGAAAGGATTGAACTGGACAGCAAGAAAAGTTGTATGGACAAGAAGTATCTCTTCGTGATTAGGCATTTAGAATGACTTAAAGAAAAAAATCAATAACCTTTTTTGTATGTTAAGGAATCGACAGTTGTCATTGGAAGCTTTTTTTTTTAAATCTTTACATACATTTTTCTAAAGGTAAAATTCTATATTTCTGAGATGATGTATTAGGTACACTATTTAGATTATTCGGACTATTATCTTCATCTTTGTTGCCATGTTTATCAAAACGTTTCGGCCCTTCAGTATCTGTCTATATTTCTGAAATGTATTATGTACACTATTTACATTATTCGGACTATTGTCTTCATCTTCGTCGCCATATTTATTACAACGTTTCGGACTTTCAGTATCTGTCTATATTTCTGAGATGAGGTATTATAATATTATATTATTTGATTGTTGTCCTCATTTTTGTCGCCATGTTTATCAAAACGTTTCGGCCTGAGCGTACAACGACCGAAACGTTGTGATGAACATGGTGACAAAGATGAGGACAATAGTCCGAATAATGTAAATAGGTAAAATTCAATTCTGAGTTAAGGCAGGAGATCGTGTAAGAACGAGGACATCACCATTTGGACAGGGAACGAGAAGTTTTTTACTTATTTATTAATATTATTATTTGATGGCAGTGAAGCAAGTCAAACATTACAGAATCTGTGAATAGTAAGCGAACAGAACATTGATTGTTGTGTACTGGAAGGGAGAGATCATTATCCAAACAGATTCGTCCCCTTAACCCATTTCGGATCAGTGATTTCAACACCAAAACGAAGAAAACTGCAGGTCATTGTTAAAAAAGAAAGAAAGAAAGAAACAGGTAGATGAGTGAATATATTGGCATTCTTTGTCCACGCACACCGGTGGGCTGTTTTGATCTCGGAAATTGTGGCTACAAGTTGAAGTGTGTTAAGGTTGGGATAGGTTCAATAAACATTTCAACTTGTGAAGCGGACGAAAAACGAAGAAAATAAGTTCGGCCGAAAGCAAAAAGCGAGAATTTTAGAATCAGGCGTGATATGCTTGTTTTCTAACAGAGCCGCTAAGATTTTTGTTTTTTGTTCAAGCGAAGAAATATCGGTTTAAGATTTCAAACGAGCACCGTTTGTCGGTTCATTTCCTTGAGGGATTTCCACTAAATAAGTAACGGATATCTAGATACAAAGATACGTGTCATTATTTGCATGCACACACACAGACACACACACACACACATATATATATAAATATATATATATATATATATATAGAGAGAGAGAGAGAGAGGGAGAGATAATATTAGGTGGTTAATATACACATACATATATGTACATATATCTAAAAACACAAATATATATATATGTACACACACACACACATACATACATACATATATATATATATATATATATATATATATATATATATGTGTGTGTGTGTGTGTGTGTGTGTGTGTGTGTGTAAAAGTTCCAAGAGGATAGAATGCAGGTAGAACTCAATGTCCAGGACATAGTAAGAATAAAATAAAAAGGCTTAAACACTAATATTTCATGGTTATAATTTATTACATTGGAATCGTAATTTCGATCCAATTCATCAGACCCACAAATTCAAAAAGAAATCAGAAAAAATAGCTCCGGAAATAAAAAATAAAATTTAATGAGAGTGTATGTATGAGAGTGTGGGACGAATGCGAGAGTAAATGAAATCTATAGGGAGGGGTAACAGACGAGAGAAGAACAGGAAGGTTCAAAGGTGAAGGTGGGGATTAAAATTTAACAGAGCGAAGTTTTGAGGGGAGACAGATACAAAAAAATATGAATATTCTAATATGTCTAATACATTTCTTAATATATATATATATATATGTGTGTGTGTGTGTGTGTGTTGGGGGTGCATGTGTGTGTGTGTGTGTATGTGTAAGGACTACTGACAAGGAAGTCGGAAATGGCGAATTCTAGCTAAGTTTACATGACGGTTGCAGATTTAAGCTACATGGGAAGGCATGAATCGAATTCTCCCTTCGCACTATCCTATTACTAGACATTTGCAAAGACATCTTCTCACGATGCTTGACGGAGTATAGCTTATCTTTTCGAGTGGTCGCAACAAAAATCTTATATCCATGACATAATCAAGAATAGCACGGATCAATATTTGCAACATATTTTCTTTTTTTATTTTAACATGTTTGCCTGTTCCAAGGTATCACCTAAAAAACAAAAAAAATCTAAATTTTAAACCGTATGTGTCTCTAGTGGTGTACATACTTGAACTGAAACTAAGATTCGCTCAGCATTGTGTCAGGTTGGCTCTGTGGTTATTGAAGAAACACATACGGTTCTTTAGATGGGATGTTTTTTGGAAACAACTAGTCACACAGGAGATGAGAAATCATATTGACTTGTGTCTTTAAGCCGAAATAACAATGACGATGACCACATTATTTGAAATTTTAAATGATTCATTCTCAATATTTTAATTTGACGTAGTTTTTCTGCGTCTTATTTTGCCTTTTGACCAGATCTTCCAATAAACTGAAGAAGAATTTGTAAAAAGTCCATAACCTTATATTTAACTCATCTCTATCTATAAAAGGCAGGATGTGTGTGTGTGTAACGAATGCACGGCCGCAATTTTCGACGGATTTGCACCAAAATTTACATGCACATGCTCCAAGTTAACGGAAAGGCCAAGACCGATTTTGCATTTTCCCAACTCCCATCGATAGTGCAAATAATCGATTTTTTCATGCTTATACGGCAGTTTTCGTGTAGTTTGGGGCCATTTTGTACTGGCCAAAGTGAGAGCTGGCTGCCACGAATAGACAGAAAGATTCTATTAGCCAGCATGAGAGCCAACGGCTGACTGACACGAACGTTAACTAGCATGCTAGCTTGCAAAAAAAATCGATAGCTGCATTCGTCACAAGTGGGTAAAATTTAAATCTGCATGGCACTTTACTCCAATTGGCTCATTCGCTTGCTTAAATTCAACGTTGATTCTGATTCCGCAGAACTGGGTGGGTGAAAAGTATTTGTTGTTAACATTCTTTTTCATTCTGTTTTTCCAGTAACGAGTCCTTTTTTTAAGCTAATCGTTTTGTGTTCATTTTGTTTAGTTCTTTTTCGTAACAGATTTAATGTTTAGTATAGAGCTTAGAAAAAAATTCGCAGTGTGAGATAGGCAAGAAGTAAGGCATGTAGCAACATCAGCATGGCAAAGGGCACTCCTTTAAAGGCAAGGAAAGGCAAAAATATTTTAAGTCAAGTGATAGTGATTGCTGTATGAGTCGTACGATTTTTGAATCAAGCACGGGCAACGCCGGGCCATGCTGCTAGTATTTCATAATTTCAATATTTTCTTAATGCTTAATCTAAAAAAAAAAATGAAATGAAATATCTATTTCTACATTCTCTCAGTATATAAATTCCAGCAGGTGTTGGTATTAAAGATATCTGAAAACTAGTAAGATTCCAGTGAATATATCTGCACTAGTTAAATAGCTCTAGGCCAAGAATTTTCATAATCTTTTGGCGTAATTTCGTTTGCCTCTTATGACAGAAAGAACAAAGCTGAATATCCATTGCTGGAGAAACAGCAACAACCATAAACGCTTCAGGTGACATACCATGAAAGGGATCAAATCACACAAGAGGAATGCAAAAGATATTCAATGTAAGAACATTTTACCGCCGGGGAAGTTTAATAATCAATTTGATCAGGTGAACTAAAAAGGAAATCATCAAATGTGGGATAAGGTAAACTTCAAAGGCGAACCGCTTTCATAACATCATTTTGCAGATAATACGCTATTTTTCAGTTTGGCAACTTTTGAACGATAAGAAAAATCGAGCTTAAAAAGTACTAAAAATAAAAGTAATATCTTTTCAGTACTCATACATGCACACAAGCATACACATATATATATATATATATATATATATATATATATATATATATATATATATATATATATATATATAAAACACTTCAGTCTTTCCGATGAACTAGGCCTCATTAAAAGGAAGCTAAGCATTGCATTCAGTTACCAAGTGAAAATAGATTCTGATAGCAAAAATAAAAATGTGGATCATATTAATTTCTTTAATCGAGATATGACACACACACACACACACACACACACACACACACACACACACACACACACACACACACATATATATATATATATATATATAATTGATAAAATATAATCTTAAGATATGCTATATTTTGTCTCTCCTACAGATACACACCATCTGAAAATATTTACACACAGACGCACACACACACAGACGCGCTTCAGGATCCCGACTCCAGAGTTTCGTCGACCGACCTACATTAATGACAAAGCGAAAAAATTACATGAACGTACCATTGTTTTGATATATAAAAAATCTATATAATATTCTATAATATTATATATATATATATATATATATATGTATTTAAATAAAAAGAAAGAACAGTAAGATATATAATCCGATGTTCTTATAAATATTTTTATTTTTACAAAATAGTGCTCAATGTAAATTCACAGAGCATTAATATTATAAATTAATTGATTTAAAATATGTTTTTTCCCGCTACACAGTTCTAACCATGTTTCAGAAATTTTTTTGAAACATGGTTAGAACTGTGTAGTGAAAAAAACATATTTTAAATCAATTAATTATTATATATATATATATATATATATATATATATATATATATATATATATATATATATATGTTATATCAAACAATCTTTTGTCCGATGAAGTCTTAAAAGACACAATGCGTCACTTTTTTTCACTTTGCCATACAAGTTTCCTACAAAATTATCATTATTCCATGTATGCTTATATATATATAAGATAATTTAGAAATTATATCTCGTTGCCATGGAGTAATTTTTAGCTGTTCACTCATTAATACAAAAGTAAATCCGATCATCATAATCTATTTAAATATAAAAAGACTAACTCTAGAACAGCTCTTAGTAAACCCGTTTTCTAAGACATTACTTCGGAAAAGAGTTTGATTTTTATTGTATGCAATCGACTTTATTTAGTTTCTTGTTTACTTAAGGTTGATTCGTAAATAAAGAGTCAATCATTTGCAATAATCGAAGAATACGACATTTTGAACTTTTAAATCAATTTTAAGCTACAAAACTAAAACAAGAATATTATTGCCAAAATAATTAGAAAATTTCAAATCGTCCAGAAGAATTAAGAGTAATCCTGTGACGTCATTGTCATGATTTGCAAGTTACTAGCGGGAAAGAAGAAGAGCTGTTGAATTGACTTTCTTTGTAACAGTCCAACGTATATCCCAGCATATATCCCAACCGATAATATAATCAGTGTTATTCAAAGCCAGACTGTTTTATAACCACAGTAGACTTGTTTATACCACTGGGCATAAAAGACTAAGCTATCTACCAGCTCCGATCATATCATTTTCTTTTCCCATTTAATAAAATATATATTACTCTATTCACAGATGAGAGTTGAGGATAATTCGATCATCCTCTGTCACACGTCCGGACAGTAAGCTTCTTGATTTTGGTCAAAATGATTCAAAAGTGGCCATTTTTGTCAATGATTCCTGTTTTTTTGTGTGAACCATTACATCACATTCTATCACAAAGAAATAGAAGGTTTTTAGTACTAATAGATAAAGAGGTTATAAACTTTTCTAGGTGGGATATAGTTTAAACTAAGCTATTTTATACCCCGAGGTATGAAGCAGGTTAGTTCCAGTCATATCCCGAACAATGTTGTAGACTTGACTAAACCTTACACGGGTATAAATGGGGTGGAGTTTAATGTGGTCTACTACACCGTCTTTACCTGATTATGGACACGTCTTTCTGAAACACATGAATTCACTCCTCTCTGTGATCTATCTATATGGAGTAAACGTAAATATCTATTTACTGGCATGCTACACTTGAATAAACCACTCTCCAATGAGAATTTCAACCGTCCATGTAGGAGCAGTAAAAGTCAGTTACTCCTATTGTGCAGATAAACTGAAAGAAGGATAAGAATTATTATTATACGAAAAGACATAGCAGAGATTCGTGATATTGTTTGATCAAGTTGTTAAAAGGGTCGATCTCGTTTCTATTAAACGAAGACTTTTTAAACTTCAGGTGAATTTTTGACAAACGGCCGAGTTTCGTCACCCCATCGGCAAGATGACAACTTTCTCATTCATTTGTTAAAACGTCCCTCGATTTTATGTGGGTTATGACG
>CAHIKZ030002534.1:1067500-1090000 GCA_903632075.3 Acanthosepion pharaonis | reverse complement strand
AGGTTTATAAAAAAATCACAGAATCAAAGAAATGAAATAGCTGTTCTTTGCCGACACTGTCAAAAATTTCTTTAAATAATATTTAATAAAAAAATAGAACTTATATTTGATATTTAATAATAATAGTAATATATATATATATATATTTGATATTTAGTAAACATTTTTAAATAATTTAAGTAATTCTGTTATATTTATTTGTTTTAAAATGAAATATAGTCTGTTAGTAATTAAAAGTAAAAATAATAGTGTAAAATTGTAGTTCAGTACAACATATTCTAATCAAAATACCCCTCTTAGAAAGAATCTATAGTGCTTTTAATTTAATTAAATAATTGAATTTGAAGTTGTTACTTTATGTTTTTGAAACATGGTAATTCCTGTGTAGCGAAGGAACTATATATTTGATACAGTTAATTTATAATATTTATGCTCTGTAAATTTACATTGAGCACTGTTTTGAAAAGATAAAAAATCAGTAAGAACACCGGATTACATATCTTAATGTTCTTTGTTTTTTACTATAATATATATATATATATATATATATATATATATATATATATATATATATATATATATGTGTGTGTGTGTGTGTGTGTGTCTGTGTGTCTCTCTGTGTGTGTAGGGTGCGATGGGAATATTGTGGCCATATTATATTTCTAATTTCGCGCATGCGCGTTGTTTGTTGTTGATTTTGTCGACTGCAAAGTATAGTAGGGTCACTTGGGCAGGGTCTGTGAGAAAAAAGAGCACTATGACGCAATTCACTCTGCCAACAATTAGGAAACGGCATGCTGTACTGCTTGGCGCTTGTACTGGAAAATACAATACGTACATTTCAGAGTGTTTGGGTGTCAATCTGAGCATGGCGCAAAGGAATCGTAAAAAGTTGGATAAGCCTAATGGTGATTACGAAAGTATTTGCAATGATCTCTAGTAATGGCGACGTTATTCTTTCGTTCAACTTCCCACAGGGCTCAAACTCAACACGGAGGACTACATCAAGAGCTGCCATGGGTCAAGACTATGACTGCTGGAAGACTCTCTGTCTGACAACAAGAGTCTGCATCATTCCACACAAACAAGACAACCTATTCATGTCTGTCAGACAATTTCTACGAATACATCACCCCTTATATCCGCTCACCTAACTCCCCTAATTGCAACCTCCTTGATAATTATGTTTGGGGTGCAGTTGTGTGACAGAGCAAGAAATCTCCATCTAACATCAAAGATGAAATGAAGGCAAGGATTATAGCAGTATTTACCATCTTAAACAAAGAGACCGTCCAGAAGAAATTCAGGAGATTCCGAAGTCATCTGGAAGCTATGGGTGAAGCCAATGGCAATTTTATTAAACAAATGTACTCTTTAGTATTTCAAGAAATTTTTGAGTAATTTTGGTAAATATAACTTTTAAAATGAGATGTCAATGTTATTTTTATTTTGTGTAATTTAGACGACAACTGATACAACGCACCCTATATATATATATATATATATATATATATATATATATATATATATTATATATATATATGAATGCACACGAGAGAATCATGGAAGATTGTAGTTTAAAAACAGTAAAATCGACCGTGCTAACCTAACAATCCTCTGTGGCTAAAAGCACGTCAGGCTATATGATGGCTCCGTATACGATACCGGTTCGACTCCTATCGGAGGACGCATATTTTCTATGAAAAATTCTTGGACATTCAGGCCGGTAAATGTTGTTAATACTGTTTATTATAAACAGAGTATTTACTTAAATATTAAAAAGAATGTATAAACATAAAAAGTGTGTGTATGTATATATATATATATATATATATATATATATATATATATATATATATATATATATATCATATGTTCTATATGCAACTATGTCTCTATAGTTATGATAATATTTTTTTTCTGTCGTTATATATATTGTCTAACATTTTTTATTCCAAATACAACGAATAAAGAGCTTCTCTTGTATTTCCAGTGCGTGTCAATTTGCCAGTTAAAATAGGCAAGCAGAATAGACGCTAAGTGCATTCGTCAGCATGGTTTCCTTTTGCTCAAAGAACAACTTCCTTAATTTCTCAGCATCGCACGCAAACCTAGATTACAGATAAACTAAAGACCAAACAGCATGGTTACATTTAACTCGTTCAGCAGTGATGAAAAGTGAATGGCCATTTGTTTTGAAAGAAAGAAAATCCGAGATTGATCCCGGATCTTAGAGGTACTGAAAGGGGTGTATGACTGAAAGGGGTGTATGACTGAAAGGCGTGTATGACTTGCTGACAGAATTATTGTTTGCCTCATGTACTGCTGCTTAAAATGGGAATTAAAAATTTCTCTTTTTTATGGTCAAATTTCCTGGTAGGTGCACCAATTCTTAGGCAATCGGTGTTAAGTAATATCTAAAGTAATCGGTTTTTCTGCCACGTCAGCATTTTTTCGGTAGGGTTGCTAGTGATCGTCATATGAGCTGTATAGATGAGAATCAATTCTGTTAACGAAATCAAATCAGATTGTAAGAATGTCAACAGTTTAAATAAATAATAAAGCAAGGAAACGTTCTTATGTAAAACAAAATACTAAAGAAAGTCTTCTCGGGTTTCAGAGACACATTGGATTATTGGATGTCATCTGGTCATAGGTTATAGTATGTAGTAATAATTCAATAAAACAAGCAAAGAGATTTTCTTTTATCTAGGCTTGTTCAGATTAAAAGAATAGCGAATTAAGAGGATGCCGGATTATAGAGTAGGTTGACTGCAATAATATAATTTACTTGTACTTTACCGTTAGTATGACGACAGATGATAACTGACAAGATCTCGTTTTCTTCTTTGTTTTCTTTCGTATTTAATGGCCCCTGATTTCCTCGTCTAAGCGGCAGGACTTCAGAATTATGTAACACACCTCGCCTTTGCTTGTAAGAGGGCCAATTAGCCACGATAGAAAACGGATTATAGAAAAAGAGGGTTAACGTTACTTCTTTACTCTTCGTCTGACTATTTCAACCGAACAGAAAATCTACCTGGGCGAAAACGCCTCTTATTGGGAGGGGGCGATATTTCTAAGGAACGTCAGCCTTGTCTGTTGGTTTGCTCACTTCTGTTTACTGGCGCCATCTTTGCATTGCCTCCCCCCCCATTATTCACATGACTTATTTTATTCCTTCACTCGACCCGGCGTCTTTAAATCACCTAATGTCGCTTCAGTCTTGTCAAACAGCTGGCGTGGTCATTTGATGTCATAGAAGTAAGTCATTTATTCAGCTAAGCCATTCCACTGAATATATTAAAATACAAGTAAATAATATGCGCAAATAAAACATTTCAAGAAAATGTCGATCAAATGGAATTTGAACTACAAGACATGTACCTGAAATATGTTGACTGATTTGTTTTACGGCTTATCAACCCGTTGTGGGTTATTTAAATCCGAAATATTTTTGATTACAATAATTTTCCAAAGGTATAAAACGTACTATTTAACCCATAGCTGGGGTAGAAGATGTGGATTCATACATCCACTAATGATATTTGCGCGTAAGTGAATGCAGTGAACTCGACTGGAAATCGAACTCAGTTCCGCGATTTCACATTCAGAGAGGCAATTCACTGTACCACCCGCACATCCGAATAAATTGATAAATACAAATATTAAATAGGAGCTCCCCCTCAAAAAAAAAAAAAAAAACACTTCTAGTTCGCTTATTATACACCTACCATGATTTGAATGATTTCTGACTGATATAAATGTACGCTAATATTAAATGTGAATAAAATATTTCGATTAAATTTTAAACATATTTAAAGAAGATCGATGTACAGGATTTGTGCCTGTAGAATACAGTAGCAGAAACGCAAACAAATACCAAATTGGAATAAAACATTTTCAACAATTTTTGATTAGATTAAAAAATGAATGTCAAACAACAGAATTTGTACTTATAGCCTGGATTGATGGAAAGCACAAATTAATTATACGTGGGAATAAAATACATTTTGATCGAAAATAGTTGGGAGGAAAAGAACTACAGAACTTGTGCCTAGAAAATGGATTGAAAGAAGTATCAAAAAAAGTAAATTGGAAAAAAATGTTGAGATCTGATATTGATCGGATTAAAAGAAGGTCGGATTATAGGAGGTTTACGTGTGAAATTGATTGATAGAAAAGCATAATCCGATAAGTATGTTTTTTATATCTTCTTGAGTTTTATTTACCGACCGCATGCGGAAATTCGCTAAAAAAAAGTTACCCTAAAAAATTGCAAAATTCAGCATTTAATCATCAAATTTTTCTTTACCATTAGAAAGATTTATTTAATTTATATGGAAAATGATTAAAGCCTCTCTAGAGATTGATGGAGTAGGGGTAATGTCGTAATTGTTTTTATTATTCCAACGTCTCGACCGTTCTGCTCCCTCACGTCCTCTTCAGGGGTCAGGTGAAAGGAAAATAGCCTAGTGGATTAAAGCATTGTTTTGTGAAATTAATGGCATAGGAATTGTGAGCTCTATCTTTGGGCCTAGTAGGCCAGTCTTAAACTTAGTGGGAACAAGGCCAGTAATAACTAAGCACTACTATAAAAGAACAAGACGAGATATTCCTAAATATGGACAACAGAATGAGAATAATCTAAGCCATTAGTTTAAATAAAGAGGTCAATTTCAAATTCTTTGATTGTTATTGCGATTAACAGACACATGAAAATGGGTGTGAGGAACGAAAGATGAGGACATTAGTTTTAATATAAATAATGGTAAATTCGCATCCCGAAAATACAACCAGAAAATAGAATTGCCTGGTATATGATCATAAGAGTTGACCAATAACTACAATAATAATAAGTTTGCAGAAATAGCTTTCATGCTATCAGTTTCGTTTGGTTTGGTTTGTTGTGTTTTACGGCATATCAACCTCAATGGGTTATTTAATGCCGACAACTTTTTTTTTACTGGTAATATTTTCTTTTGTCAAAAATCTATTACTGGTAGTATATTTTTTCCTCAAAAATGTATAGAGGTAATATTATTTTAAAAAATGTATTGCTGATAATATTTTTTTTTCAAAAATATATTGCTGGTAATAGTTTTTTTTCTTCAAAATTTTTATAGTATTTCTGGTATTAAAACCTATTTTTACACTTTTATAATGCTTTTTATCTCAGTTTCAGTGTTAACTATTTGCCCAAAGCTGGGACCCTAACATGTGCTACCACTCTGGGTCAGGGTGGACCTGGGAACACAAGCAATTAAGAGGTGGCTCCACGCTCCTCAAAACCTCCTGATCAGAGGGCTTGCTGTTGGACGTAGTTTATCGTCATACCCAGGACGACACACTATCAGATAAATGGAACTGATCAATGAAAATGTTATACCAAAACAAACTGGTTCGCAGCTGACATCACTTCCACTAAGTTTAAAATTACTATTTTAAGACCCAACAACCTCTTGCGAATTTCGGTAAATTTGTTGGTAATTTTCTAATCGTAGCTGAGATGTGGCACAAGGGCGAAAATATAGGGTACCCAATGAGAATCGAACTCACTATTCAGTCGTAATTGATGTAGCGAGACAAGCTTACTGGCCCTAACACTACGTCAAAGTGCTCAATATTACCCACAATTTATGAATCAATCATTCAATTAATTTACCTAAATTTACTTGGTCTTAAGGTTAAATTCCCCATAACTTATTAATGACATTAACCCTTATGGTCTAAATACTATTTACTGTAAACCCCAGGAAAACACACTTTTTGCTAACATAAGGAGTACACCATAGTGGGAACCGAAATTTAGTTACAGACAACGAAAGGCCCTAGCCATAAATGAACATAAATAAAATTCCATCGTAATGAGATACCTCACGCCCTCCCACAGATATCAACACAAGCCCCTTATCATAAACAAGGTGTCTCTCAGAGGAGGACTGATATTGAAAATAAATTCAAAACCCTACTTCCAGACAAACAATTAAGAGCTGAAGACCGCTGGGTTCAGACCGGCTTCAAATATACCCATTTTTTGAGGTAATTTTGTTTTTGCTGTTATGTATATATATATATATATATATATATATATATATATATATATATATATATGCACTGTTATAATAAATACACTGATCCGTTTTAATATTTGTTATTAATAGGATCAACCTGTATTATATACCAACGGATCCATTGTTTATATACCAATATATATATATATATATATATATATATATATATATATATATATATATAATTTGTGTGAATCAATGTTTTTACATGTTTAATAAATTCTATCCATGTTACACGTAATATGAAAACAGTAAATGAAATGAATGCCTAAATTTTACGTATGCTTTGATATAAGTCTGATTCATTCAAATGATGAATTAAATGACTTCTCCTCTGTGGAACTACCTTCTGATTTCTTGCTTATTCTCATTTCTGATTTCCTAGGCACCTACAGTCTTTGAAAATGCCAATTGTTATCTTCCTGAATCCTCTTCTTTTATTATCCTATCTTCTCACTAAATTCTTCTCGTTCTCTTTCACTCTCAGTTGGATTGCGTCCTAGGGGTATTATTGCTTTGTTTGAAGTGATATTATTACAAACCCTGTTATTAAAAAATAAATAAATAAAAAATAAAAGAAATTTAAATTGATATTTTTAAAAATGTCATGAACAATTAATGGCCTGGAGAAGATGAAATAAAATTATATCTTGATGTGTTTCACCCAAATATGGAAAAAATGACTTTTGTACTTCGATTTTTTATTTTTGTATTTCGCATTGTTACATCTTGGACATTAAAACTTGTTGGGCCAAAGTGTTTTTATTATCCTTAACACGTGAATATATTTATAGAGTCACGAAATGATTTATTTCAAATAAATCATTGAAACAATATAAATCTTACTGCATGTTTCTCCCCTTGGTTGCTCTTGTTCTCTTGTGGGATTTATATTATTAGTAATCATTAGGGAGTCACGGTAGAGTAATGGATAGCGGCTCAGAGAGCCGAGTTCGAATCCCAGTCGAATCCATTACATTCACTTACGTACTAAAACCCTTGGGAAAGGTATGGATCCTGTTCTTCTCCCGCAGCTATGGGTAAATAGCACAACAGACTGGCTTCTATAGCCTTGGATGACAACAGGTCTGCCAGTTTCCATCCAAGAACTATATCCGTAAAAAATGGCAATCTACTTCGGGGAAAAATCTGTCATGTAATGAAAGTTACATGATCGACTAATCGTGTATCACGCATGGCACATAACTGACTGAATCATTATCTTATTATTCTGTTACAATTTCGGCGACTAAATTAATCTACTTTTCCTTTCAGACGCCATTTTAAAAAGCGTTTTGGTCTCAACTCGAAAGTCACTCTCTTTCCCTCTTAACATCATAAAAATGAATTTAATTATCGAAAGACTCTTGCTCCTGCCATCGGAATCTGATTAAATAAGATTTGCCCCTTACCTGGTATCTATTTTGGTACAAAATGAGATTCAAATACAATGGTCAATTAGAGAGAATTATATATATATATATATATATATATATATATAAACGAAAACAGATGATACGTAAAATATGAACTGTGTAAAGTAATAAGAGAGGAATTAAATTTTCTCCCATCGGTTGAACAAACTGTTTTATCGATTTAAGATTACCGTCTTGGAAGCGCGTTTCAAATGCATTGATGCTATATTTTCTGTTTAGATTTCTCTGGTCAGTTGTTGTCTTTATTTACATTATTTACAGTTGGACTTTGTTGCTGTCACAACGTTTCAATCATTCTCACCGCTGGCCTTATTCAAGTATCTTCAAATATTCTCTTGCTTGCAAACACGGAGCTCAAGCAAAATATGTCAGTACATCAATAAATCTGGAGAATAATAATGAAAATAATATCTTTTTTACGTTATTAAAATAAAATTTTCAACATAATTTCCTTCCTTATACTAAATTCAGTGGCGAACATAAATCACAAATTCTGAACATTATACAATATAAATTTAAGTTTATATGTGTATGTGTGTGTGTGTGTGTGTGTGTGTGTGTGTGAGAGAGAGAGAGAGCATAATTGAGTGCAGGGCCATATCAAGGTGTTCAGTTATGATAGAACTCACTGCATAGACTTCAACTTTCTATTCCAGGAAATACTGATGGGGCCTTTGTCAAGGATTACTGTGGGTATCCCTATTTATTTTACTATTTGAGTTAGTAAAAGAAAAATAATTTGTCCAAGAGCTCAAACCCACCCTCACTTGTCGATAAACCATCTTCACAGTCAAAAGATATTTAATCAATAAGTCTACCAATCGGACAGATTGCAAAGAAAATTGGAGTCATGTCTTTCTGAAAATGCCAAGTGTGTATTGTCTAAAATTCGAACTCGGTTCATTGATTCTGTGTTTTTGACCTTTCGATCACGTATCAGTTTTCTAGTCGATTTATTTTTCTAAAGCTCGTATATATTGTGTTCTTTTCTATCTTGATACGTGTTCATTGGAATAACGTATTCATTCATGTTAAAGAAAAGTATTTTAGACGAAAGATCTCTCTAGAGAATTGGTACAGTTTGTCAATGTGGCCATAGATTATTATATAGGTGAAGAAAGACTAGTCAAAAAAATGTCCTGAGAATACTTGTTTTGAAGGAAAAATAAAAAATACAATGCCGACTGGTAATTTATTTGCAAATATTTTATTATATTCATTTAAATATTGAGGAAGTGTTTTGACAGAAAAAGGAAAATGCGACACCGAAATCCGAAGGTGCATTGTGATAGTGAAAGATGCTTTCCAAAAGTGAAGCAAAGTATTAAGAAACGGGAAAATTTCGTTAGAAGCAAAGAAAAGAGTACTGGACAGATATGTACTATCGGTACTTTTATATAGCAGTGAATGCTGAATAATCTCCTCAAAGAGGAAGAAAAGACTTGAAGCAACATAAATATGGTTATACAGAATGATACTGAGAATATTACGAAATGAGCATGCTTGCAAGGACAAAGATTTAGAGAAAATGGAAGCAAGAACATACTTAGAATCAGAAAGAGACAAGTGAAATTTGAAGGGCAAATAATGAGGAAAGTCGGCTTGGAAAATTTGACACTCACAGAACGTGATGAACTCAAGAGGGACAAAGGGAAACAGATAATGAACTACTTAACGAGCTTGTGTAAATGTTTGACAGAACAGGGACGAGGAGAGAGATTAAAAAGTCAAACACTACTAAAAGCTAATAAAAACATGAATTTGCGGAGAGCCATGATTGCATATGTCTTGAAGAAGTATAAAATATAGAAATAAGGACTCATCCTTCTACTTAATAGAATTATAATGAAGAGCTAATTTCTCTGTAGTTAATAACCTCATGTAATATCACATTAATCAAATCTGCCAGTCGTGTAGTATATATTTGACTTCCGACGACTTATGGTTTTTCGCAAAGTTAAAGTGGGACGTGGATAATATTGAAAACAAAATGCTCAGATTAATTTACTTGTGAAAACCAATCAATTTGGGCTTTTATTATTTGCGACATTTAGGGCTATGTGTAAGCAGTACTCTACTAAATTTTGTATTTCGTTAGTGACTTCTTTTAGGTTTCTTTTGAAAGTGAGGTTATGGTGTTCTTTATTAATGGCAAAGTCATAGGGCAACTCACGTCCAAAACTGGAGGCTTATCTCAAATCTCGTCGTTACCCTGTGAGCGAAGATTTTTAGTTTCTGTTTGGATTTGCGGTAGTTCACCAATGAATTAAACACACACACACACACACACACACACACACACACACACACACATATATATATATATATATATATATATATATATATATATATATATATATATATATATATTAGTGATTAAGAGCAGAATTAATTTGGCTCGAAAATTTAATCTTCTTTATCTTGGGATTTTTTTTTTTTTTTTTACTAAAGTCTTATTACAATTAATCTATAATTTGGCGGAGCTTCGAATCCACCACTTCACATTCGGTTTACAAGGGTCTACAAAATGGTGGATACATTTTAATCTTTGAATAAATTATTCAAGTTAAAGGAGTTTTAATGAAACAAAAAAAAAAAAACATATCGGAATTATGAATTCTGCAACAAAATTATGACATGAAGCAAAAATAAACATAAACGTATCGTTTTTATTTTATTGTTTAGAAATAATGTAAATACTAAATTATTTTGTCATAATTATACTTTTTGTGATTCTAGAAGTAAAAACGTAGACTTTTAAGAATGAGTGGTTTAGCAGCAGGGTTAGGATTAACGATTTGTAAACTTTGTTTAAAATATCTAAATATATCAGATTAAATTTATTAAATCAAATTATGACATTAACTTCACATAACAACGTTCTTAATAAAACATTCTTGATTAATTTTGTAATAAAATATCACGTTTGCTCATAGTTTGTGCTTTTAAACTAATATGCAACATATCTTTTATAGAGAAAAATACAAAATCCTCATAAAAATGAAATTTTATCATCAGTGTATTTGTTGCTACGAATAATAATACTATAGAGAAAAATATTAAGTTTATTTTATCTAAATATTTCGGATTCAATTTATTTAATTTAATTGCATTAAATTTACACAACATTCTTAAATGATTTTTCTTTTTCAAAACTGATATTTTTTGTATAAAATAAATATATATTTTTATTAGTTTACGTATATACCTTTTACCTATATACCTACTTTGTTTATCTTCCCAGTTGATAGAAAAATATCCAGGGAGACACATAGTAGTTTCTACGCGCTACACACTATATTAGTTCGTTCACATAAATCACCACCAATTTGCATGAAATAGTTAAATCAGTCCCACTTCAAAAAAAAAGAAGAATTTTTCTTTTTTTTGCTTAATTCTTATTGACTTTTTTGCTTTAGCACTCTTGTTCGTCTCGATCTCTCATCATTTGAACCCTCTTGTTATTTGGCTGAATTTCTTTTTCTCACGCTGTGTTCCACGAAAAAGATGATCGTCGTTCAATTAAGATATTACATTGCGTGCCGATTAACAGTGGTCGTTTTCCACTGATTTTTATGAGCAATTTGGCATAGAAATGACCGCTACCTGTCTAACGTCCCATGACTAACGGCTTTGAGACATCGTCATGTGCACCAAAGTAATGGTGTACCTGCGAGTGACCAACAAATCATCACTCAATGATCATTCGCTGGTCAATGCGTAGTGATCGGATCATTAAACTTCATGAAAAGCACTTAGTAATTTAAGACTGGGTGTGGTGATTTAAATACTAACCTGATCGCTTTATGAATTCGGCAAAAAAAAAAAAAAAAAAAAATGATGGAATTTTTTTTCTAACGGGTTAGCATGGAAATTGTAAGATATTTGGTTTCTTATTAATGTACGCCTTAGATTGCTACAGAAAAAAAAAACTCATGTGTAAGGCACTTGGAGATAATCGAATTTACTATCGTAAGCATGGTCCGAGTTAAGATATTGTTAAATTTTCTGTAAAGTAAAGCACCAGAGTTAGCCAGGACAGACTCAAAATATGACACCCAGCGTGGGATTATCTGTAACCGGAAGCATAGAATATTTTAGCTGAGATTAGTTAAGAATTAAGATTATTGCAGAATAACCAACTTGAGATTAGCAATGTCCGAAAGTGTCGGACACGTAGATTGAGATTAGCTCAAGCCCGAAGTGTAGGACATCGAGTTTGATATTAGCTCAAGCCCGAAGTATAGGACATCGAGTTTGAGATGAGCTATATCCGTAAGTATAGGACACCCAACCCGGATTGAACCCACTAAATAGTAATTGTCCGCCTCTTACTAACAATTTCTCTAAAGCGTTCTTGGTTTTGATTTAATATACACAAACGGAATACTTACATTAGTTCTGGTATTTTTCGATATCCGAAATAGCGAAGAACAAGTTATATGGCAAAAAATCTGAACCTTTCAAGATCCTCTGAAAATAACAGCCTTCTTCAGTGTTGATGGTCAAATTTAGTTGCCTGACGTGTTTGCTATTGTACCCTTATCTACTTCACACCATACGTTTTCTAATCTATACTTATTTGTAAATATTCATCTTGCGAACATTCCCTATATCTATTTTGCTTATCAAAATTAATCTAATATTTTTCTACAATCATTACTGCACTGTCAGTTATAACAAAACTGTACACAAATTAATTTTGGGCGTCTTAGAACATTACAGTATTTTCCCTAGAAATTAATGATAATTGCATTTTCATTTTACGTCTTTTCGGCTTACGAATGTGTTTAGAGGAGTGCTATATTTCGGTCATTAACATCACAGCAAAGATTTGTTTTAGTGATATGCACCCTGAAGCAAGAGAAACATTTTTTTCAAAATGTTATTCAGACAGAATAGTGTATTTATCCTTGAGCTAATTATGAGATTAGAGGAAATCTTACAAAAACAGTCACATTCAAATACAGTCTTTACTTGCATTTATTAACACTTTTCTTGGGGATACGGTATTGACTTAATTAGAACAGGGCATCTCTTGCCAAATCGACACGCGGGAACACAATATTAAAAGTGATATATCATCAAAAGTCTACCAGAAGTAATCGGTTGGATATTTCATAACTATACCTATCTTACCAAGAGGCAATAATCGAATTCATTACACTAACAATGGTTCTCAGAAATAATTAGCTCTCTACGGGAGGTGCTCTTTTTATATATTAATTAAGATTAATTTAGATTATATACATTCGGGTTAATGTCCTCGTTTTTGTTTTTATTATGCCAACGTTTCGACCGTTCTGTTCCTTCTTGTACTCTTCAGGGGTCAGGTGAAAGGAAGATAGCCTAGTGGATTAAAGCATTGTTTTGTGAAATTAATTGTATTGGAATTGTGAGCTCTATCTCTGGACCGAATAGGCCAGACTTAAACTTAGTGGGAACAAGGCCAGTAATAACTAAGCACTACTAAAAAAAGAACAAGACGAGATATTCCTAAATATAGAAAACAGAACAAAAATAATCTACTCCATTAGTTTAAATAATGAGGTCAATTTCAAATTCTTTGAATGTTATTACGATCGACAGAAAACTGAAAATAGACGAGAGTAGTAAAAATATCTGAAAATTTGGGATCATAAAAACAAAGATGAAGAAATTAGTTTTAATATAAATAATGGTAAATTCGCATCCTGAAAATTCAAACAGAAACTAGAATTGCCTGGCATAAGGTCATAATAGTTGACCAACAACTACAGTAGAAACAAGTATACAGAATTAACTTTCACACTATCAGGCAAATGGAACTGATCAATGAAAATGTTATACCAAAACAAATTGGTTCGCAACTGACTTTAATGACGTCACAATAAGTTTAAAATTATTTTTTTAAGACTCAACAACCTCTTGCGAATTTCGCAATCAACACTATTGGTAATTTTCTAATCGTAGCTGAGATGTGGCACAATGGCGAATATATAGGGTACCCAATGAGAATCGAACTCACTATTCAGTCGTAATTGATGTAGCGAGACAAGCTTACTGACCATAACACTACGTCGAAGTCCTCAGCATAAACCACATGAAAGGTAAAAAGTCGACTTTTTCTTCAAATTTTATCATAGAGTACAGGTTTCTTTTTCTATCAAAGATAATTTCTGATGACTTCTTAAGAAGTCCCACCTCATTTCTACATAATATATATTATTATGAAGCTTAGGCGCTTCAATTTGGTGTTATGTTTAACAAGCTTGTCTCGCTAGATTCATTACAAGTGAATACAATCCTCACTAGTTCCTCTATACTTGTGGTCTTAAGTCACATCTAAACTACGCTTAGTAAACGACTATTTATTATGGAACTAGGCAAGTTAGAATTTCTGGTAGATTAAGGCGTGTGGATAAACATTAGCGAGCTCGATATTTTTGCATATAACATCAGGAGATATTTTTAACCATTTCTTTTCAGGCAAATACGGTGTCTACCCAGTGTCTACTCGTTGCTAGATTTAACTCACTATCGCACAAATCGAAATGAAGTAAACATAGAAGGAAAAGGTGTCCAAAAATATTAAGCCTGTCTTCCGGCATTCAATAGCAGTACTCTCAGGTGCTAAATAAAAGCCGGAAGTCGTACTAAATGTAGCGCGGTTGGAAAATAATAAAATGTAATGGACAAATAAACGGTGATTTTCTAAGCGCTGCTCAGATGTGGCACAAGGCCGGAAGTACGGAGCACCCAGTAAGGATCGAACTCACTACTCAGTCGTAATATGTATTAGCAAGACAAGCTTGCTAACCATTACACCACGCGGTGGTGCCCATGGACAAATAAACGGTGTTTCTGGAAAAAATTGAGACCATCTTATAAACGTTGAAGAATTCACTAAATGGAATGGTTGGGGATTTTTTTCAACTGTTAATTCGCTCAGTAGAATAGTTATGGGCTAGATGGGAGACGCTTACCGAGTGAGATTTGTGTAAGAAAGAAAGCAGGGTGCTATAAAAGAGTATTATGAAGATGAGTAGGATAAATATCACTTTACCCTAGACTTACAGACCAAGATTCTAGTTGTCAGGGAAGCATTCTCTCGGGAGTTTCTTCCACAAAATAACAGTTTTGATGAAGAAGCTGTCTAAATCGAACACACGTTTAATTCACGAAGGGAATGGGGGTGCGACTGTGAACATATCATGGTGGTGGATCCTAGCTGTGAATGTCTGAACTTATGGAATTAAAGCACTTGTCAGTCAAATTATTAGGCAAAGTTGCAATCTACAACACAAATTATGTCTGTGGGTGTTGAAAAAGCATAAACAGCCCTGAACAGACGAAATCCTCAGAAATGAGCTGAATTGCTGTAGATGAGAAACGAAATTACTTTTCAGTCGAAACAGCTTTGATGATTTCAAGCTATAAGGAGACTTTAAAGAAATAAAACTAAAAATAAGTGTCCATCAATGTCTTGAAGTAAAATTCTTTAATAAAATCGAAAATATTCGTTATTTATAAAGTTTATCTTATTTTTTTATACAAATATGGCTCAACAAGGATCGAAGTCACTACTCAGCAGTAAGAGTTAACCAGAAAAACACATTCAGCATTGCCCCACACCGAGGTGCCAAAATCGAAAATATTCCCATGAAGTATTGTCAACATTAGAATATAAATAAATGTCCATCGATAAAATATAAAAATGTTAATAGGAGAGATCCCAATAAGCTCCGGTAAGCTTGGAAAAATCCAAACATTACAAGGCAGGGAAGACATCTACATGGTATCCGAGATGTATTAAACACTGGCTACTGATGTCCGTCGAAAATACATAATTTTTTCAGCTTTCATTCAGGCTCTATGACATTTGTAAATGAAAGAAGAAATGACAGTAGGAAAAAGGTTATAAAAATCTTCGAAATGAAATGGGTCTATGGTTTAAATGTAATAGAAATACTCACTTTCTTACTAGGTTTGATTTGATTTTTTTTCCATTTTAGAGCTTATCAACCGTTTGCAGGTTATTTTACCCTGTGTTAGTCTGAAAATTGATAGTCTACTGGGGTTTTGTACAACCCAATACAAAGATGCTTATAATGATACAATTATATAAGAAATATTAGTGCACTACTGAATAAGATAACAGGCAATCCCCGTTACAAAATACGAGGCTAATTAAAACAATATCCAAGCGTTTTTGGCATAACATATCTTTAGACAAGGTTGCGGACAATTTTTTTATTCCGTCTCATACATAAATCAAAACTTGAACTGAAGATATAATTATTCATTGAAATGCAAAATTATAGTAAATTTGCTGCATAAACATATATTGTAAATTGTGGGTGAAACAGTAATACAATTATATAGAAGTGTTTTATTCATCAAAAACAGTCACAATATATTTCCATTATATTACATTAGCTAAATTCATAATTACAGGACGGAAATAATAATAATAATAATAATAATAATAATAATAATAATAATAATAATAATAATAATAAATTAGGATATTACAAGAAAACGTGTAAGAATCGCTACACAACTGCAGTCGCGTTTCAACACATAACAATGCATTACCTCATCTGAGGAGACGCATTGCTATGCGTTGAAACTCAACTGGAATTGTGTAGCGATTCTTACCGGTTTTTCTTGTAAAATCCTAACATAAATAACATTATTCTTCTATGTATTGAGCCTTCTTTTAAATTAAATGTTACAAACGTTGGAAGTGTCCTCTATTCTGTTTTCATCCTACCTATATATATATATATATATATATATATATATATGTGTGTGTGTGTGTGTGTGTGTGTGTGTGTGTGTGTGTCAGTTTTAAGGTTATGTTATCTGCAACAGCCTTTTCATGGGAAGTGATAAAATTATTGTAGGCTGTATTAGGAGATGGTTCCTCGGGATCTGCTTGTATTCCTGACAGAATTGTTGTACTGATCTTTGCGGTAACTTTTGCTTGAAGAGATCAGTTATACAGTGGAAAGGCAGACTGCTTTTTCTTATTGTCTCTAAGGCTAAGTCAGATTGTGGAAGAGACAATCTGATGGTCTGTCGATACTTCTTCCAATGTCTTGAAGGCTTGGCAATCCATTACAATCTTCTTCCACTCCTTCTTTAGGATGAGATCCAGTTGGGCGTTCCTGCCATTGTCTTAGGTGAATCAATAAAATCTGTCGAATTTTTTTCATACCTAAGAGGCGAGATAAATTTTACCGAAAAGGATGTGAAAATTCGTAATAGCTAAAACCTGGATTGAAATGGATGTAACCTGAAAATCTAACCTACCTGACAACCTCAAGTGGAGATTCCTTCGTGCCACTGTGGTATTAATGTATAATGCTATTCTCTGGGCATTAACTAAAATCTTTCTTACAGTTTAGGCTTGATGGAACCTACACTCGGATGCTGAAAGTTATATTTAACATCTCTTGGAGACAACGTGCAACTGAATCACAGCACTTTGAACCTATCCCTGGTCTTTCTACAATCTTAAGAGAAAGCAGAATGCACTTTGTAGGAGATTGCTAGGGTGCGAAACAAGAGCTCTCAAGTGATCACGGCTACAGAGCAAGACAAACTCATCGTACCACCAACCATCTACATTGACCACCTATGTTATGAATGCCCACTCATGAATATATATATATATATATATATATATATATATATATAGTTTTAAGGTATGCTATATTTATGGGATAAATTATTAGAGAAAGAGCGTATGTAAATATAAAAGTGAACATTGAAGCCAACACTCAGAAGTGACAGATTATTTCAAGCTGATGTGGCCTGACGATTTGTTTGGCATGAAACACTCTGTCGACTCAATTGCCTCCCACAACAACTGAGCTGCGACTGTGCGACACGCCGTGCTACATACATAGTGGTGGGAGAGGACAAAATAAACAAGTTGCCAACTACGACTTACGGGTACTTTCAAAATTATATTACTAACGCAGGGTTATAGCCGAAAAATGTTGAATTGTTAAAATCCCTTTTTTTGCGAGTGCGTATTGCATTAACATTGCTTTGAGAAAAACTGTGATTTTTCCAGATACATGTCTTACTATTTAACCCATAGATGAAGAGGAGTTGGATTCATACCTTCCGCAAGGGTATTTGCGCGTAAGATAATGTAACGAACCCGACTGGAATTCGAACTCGGTTCTCCGATGTCTCCTTCCGCTTAAGCATAGTTCCAATAGGAGATATTAAATCTTCCAACCATGAATCAAAAAAGAATTCTGTTAAAGTCTCAATCAGGTCTTTTCAACTACAACCACTTGTCTTGATGTTTAATGCCGTTTTCCTTTGCCTGTTTTCTATGTTTCCTGGAATTTTAAAAGAATTTCTTTTCTCTTGCTGATGCCCGGAAAATATAATCGAATCCTTGTTCTTTACAGTTTTACCCGCAATTTCTTTATTTACTGACTTGATAAAATGGCATAAAAGAGGCCATCTTTTAGTCAAAACATGTGGTTACGTTTGATTAAAACAAGTTGGAAATGTCAGAGACAACAGTAGATGATGAGGCCACACACGTTTATATGTTTCAGATTATGTTTCGGCTTTGTTTCTTCTTTTTGATCTTCACTCCTGAGTTTTCTTTGACGACAGTTTTTTTTTTTTTTTTTTTTTAATCTCTTCCTCGCTTTCCTTTTCTATTGTTCCAAACCATTTGGTCAAAATAACCAAAGTATAATTTTTATGGATGTTTACTAAGTTTAACTTTAGAAGACACAAGGTTACCATTGTGGATAATACAACTCTATGCTCTGAAATGGCGTGTAAACTGACCTCCCTGCTGAACTTGTTTTGGAGAGACACCAAACAGAATTATTAACAAACCTGTCTTTATTTTGACGGAACTTTCTTTTTGTCAATATGGTTCTGCTTCCTTTTTTCTTTGTGTTTTCTCTGTTTTTTTTTTTAATTTTCTATGTTTTCTATTTTATGATTTTTTTCTAATTCTTTTATTCTTACTCATTTTTTCTCATTCTTTCTTTTTTCTTTCTTATTTTTTTCTAATTTTTTTGTTTACACTTATTTTTTTTAATTCATTCTTTTTCTTTCATTCTTATTTTCACTAATTCTTTCTTCTTTCTCTTATTTTCACTAATTCTTTCTTCTTTCTCTTATTTTCTCTAATTCTTTACTTTTTCTTCCCTTTATTTTCTGATTATTTCTTTCATAATTATTTTCTCTAATTCTTTCTTCTCTCTCTTATTTTCTCTAATTCTTTCTTTTTTCTTTCTGTTTTATTTTTCTAATTATTTCTTTCACACTTAATTTCCCTAATTCATTATTTTCTTTAATTCTTTCTTTTTTCTTTCTTCCTAATTTTTTCTGATTATTTTTTCACGCTTATTTTCAGTAATTCATTCTTCTTTCTTTCTTTTTTTTCACTCTTTTATGTTCTCTAATTCTTTCTTTTTTCTTTCCTTCTTACTTTTTCTTATTATCTTTCTCACTTATTTTCTCTAATTCATTCTTTTTCTTTCTTTCTTTCTTTCTTTTTTTCTTTCTTTCTTTCTTTCTTTTTTCTTTCTTTCTTATTTTCTCTAATTCTTTTCTCTCCTTATTTTCTCTGTAATTCTTTAGGTTTTTTTTTCTTTCTTATTTTTCTAATTATTTCTTTCACACATATTTCCTTCTTTTTTATTTCCTTTTGTATATTTTCTCTAATTCTTTTTCTCTTTTATTTTCTCTAATCTTTCTTTTTCTTTCTTTCTTATTTTTTCTAATTCTTTTTTCTTGCTCTTATTTTCTTTAATTTCGTTCTTTTTCTTTCTTCCTTATTTTTCTGACTTTTTCTTTCACACTGATTTTCACTAATTCATTCTTCTTTCTTTCTTTTTTTCACTCTCTTATTTTCTCTAATTCTTTCTTTTTTCTTTCCTTCTTACTTTTTCTTATTATCTTTCTCACTTATTTTCTCTAATTCATTTTTTCTTTCTTTCCTTCTTTCTTTCTTTCTTTTTTTTCTTTCTTATTTTCTTTAATTTCGTTCTTTTTTCTTTTTTCCTTATTTTTCTGACATTTTCTTTCACACTGATTTTTTCTAATTCATTCTTTTTGTTTGTTTTTGTGTTTATTTGATTTTTTGTTTCTTTCTCTCTTATTTTTCGGATTATTTCTTTCACACTTATTTTCTCTAATACATACTTCTTTCTTTCTTTCTTTCTTTCTTTCTTTCTTTCTTTCTTTCTTATTTTCTCTAATCCTTTTCCTCTCTCTTATTTTCTCTAATTCTTTTTTTCATTTCTTCCTATTTTTCTGAATATTTTTCAAACTTATTTTCACTAATTCATTCTTTTCTTTCTTTCTTTGTTTTCTTATTTTCTAAATCATTCTTATTCCTTTTTTTTTTTCTTCCTTATTTTCATTAATTTTTCTCTCTTTATTTTTCTAATAGTTTCTTCTTTTCTTTCTTTCTTTCTTTTTTCTTTCTTTCTTTCTTATTTTCTCTAATCCTTTTCCTCTCTCTTATTTTCTCTAATTCTTTCTTTTTCATTTCTTCCTATTTTTTCTGAATATTTTTTCAAACTTATTTTCACTAATTCATTCTTTCTTTCTTTCTTTGTTTTCTTATTTTCTCTAAATCATTCTTATTCCTTTTTTTCTTTCTTCCTTATTTTCATTAATTCTTTTCTTTTATTTTTCTAATAGTTTCTTCTTTTTTCTTTTTTCTTTTTCTTTCTTTCTTTCTTTCTTTTTCTTTCTTATTTTCTTCCTTTTCCTCTTATTTTCTCTAATTCTTTCTTTTTCATTTCTTCCTATTTTTTCTGAATATTTTTTCAAACTTATTTTCACTAATTCATTCTTTCTTTCTTTCTTTGTTCGCTCTCTTATTTTCTCTAAATCATTCTTATTCCTTTTTTTTCTTTCTTCCTTATTTTCATTAATTTTTCTTTCTCTTATTTTTTCTAATAGTTTCTTCTTTCTTTCTTTCTTTCTTTTTTTTTCTTTTCTTTTTTTTATTTTTCTAATCCTTTTCCTCTCTTTATTTTCTCTAATTCTTTTCTTTTCATTTCTTCCTATTTTTTCTGAATATTTTTTCAAACTTATTTTCACTAATTCATTCTTTCTTTCTTTTCTTTTGTTCGCTCTTTATTTTCTCTAAATCATTCTTATTCCTTTTTTCTTTCTTCCTTATTTTCATTAATTTTTCTCTCTCTTATTTTTCTAATAGTTTCTTCTTTCTTTCTTTCTTTCTTTCTTTCTTTCTTTCTTTCTTTCTTTCTTATTTTCTCTAATCCTTTTCCTCTCTCTTATTTTCTCTAATTCTTTCTTTTTCATTTCTTCCTATTTTTTCTGAATATTTTTTCAAACTTATTTTCACTAATTCATTCTTTCTTTCTTTCTTTGTTCGCTCTCTTATTTTCTCTAAATCATTCTTATTCCTTTTTTTTCTTCCTTATTTTCATTAATTCTTTTCTCTCTTATTTTTCTAATAGTTTCTTCTTTTCTTTCTTTCTTTTCTTTCTTTCTTTTCTTTTTTATTTTCTCTAATCCTTTTCCTCTTATTTTTCTTTTTTTCTTTTTCATTTCTTCCTATTTTTTCTGAATATTTTTTCAAACTTATTTTCACTAATTCATTCTTTCTTTCTTTCTTTGTTCGCTCTCTTATTTTCTCTAAATCATTCTTATTCCTTTTTTCTTTCTTCCTTATTTTCATTAATTCTTTCTCTCTCTCTTATTTTTCTAATAGTTTCTTCTTTCTTTCTTTCTTTCTTTCTTTCTTTCTTTCTTTCTTTTTTTCTAATCCTTTTCCTCTCTCTTATTTTCTAATTCTTTTTTCATTTCTTCCTATTTTTTCTGAATATTTTTTTAAACTTATTTTCACTAATTCATTTTTCTTTCTTTTTCTTTTGTTCGCTCTCTATTTTCTCTAAATTTTCTTATTCCTTTTTTCTTTCTTCCTTATTTTCATTAATTCTTTCTCTCTCTCTTATTTTTCTAATAGTTTCTTCTTTCTTTCTTTCTTTCTTTCTTATTTTTTCTAATTAATTCTTTCACTCATATTTTCTCTAATTCATTCTTCTTTCTTTCATTCTTATTTTCTCTAATCCTTTTCTTCTCTCTTATTTTCTCCAATCCTTTCTTTTTTTTCTAATTATTTCTTTCACGCTTGTTTTCTCTAATTAATACTTTTTTGTATCTGTCTATATTTCTGAGATGACGTATTATGTACACTATTTACATTATTCGCAATATTGTCCTCATCTTTGTCGCCATATTTATTACAACGTTTCGGCCGTTATACGCTGCGGCCTTTATCAGGTGGTTGGAATGTCGAACTGAACACTTTATTTCGCTCACATCCTTTAGACATGGCACGTGGAACTAGAACAGTCTACCCCAATGAGCGAAATAAAGGGTTCAGTTCCACATTCCAACCACCTGAACGAGGCCGGAGCGTACAACGGCCGAAATCTTGTAATAAATATGGCAACCAAGGTGAGGACAATAGTGCGAATAATATAAATAGTGTCATATTTTTTCTTTTTTTCTTTCTTTTTTTCTTTCTTTTTTTCTTTCTTTTTTTCTTCTTCTCTCACTTAATTTCTTTAATTCCTTCTTTTTACTTTCTTATTGTTTGTAATTCTTTCTTTCTTTCTTTCTTTCTTTCTTTCTTTCTTTCTTTCTTTCTTTCTTTCTTATTTTCTCTAATTCTTTTTCTCTCTCTTATTTTCTCTAATTCAGACATGGAAGAATTCCTTGCGTCCAGGTTAAGGTTAAATCTCTATAGTTACAAAGTTTAATACCACATCAGTCTACATCTCTGAGATGGGGTATTATGATTACCTACATTATTTACATTATTCGGAGAGTTATCCTTATCTTCATTATTTACAACGTTTCGGCTGTTGTAAGCTCCTGCCTTATTCAGGTGATTGGAATTTCGAACCGAACCCTTTATTTCGTCCACCGGGGTAGATTGCTCTACTTCCACGTGCCATGCTTCTTTTCAGTTA
>CAHIKZ030002534.1:1052500-1062500 GCA_903632075.3 Acanthosepion pharaonis | reverse complement strand
CGTAATCTGTTGCTCATTCTGGCCTGAAAACTTATTTTCCAGTTTATCTTATTATCTCCATAGACATTACTCATCGTTACTGAAATAAGTCATGTAATTAAATATTTTTAATTACGCTTCCCGTAAATAATTTTCAATCTTCCAATGGAATAGTTTGAGTTCATTTGACATTGTTACCATTGGGAGAGGCATGAATCCACTTTTACTTTCAGCTTTGGATAAATTGCAAGAGATTTGAACTCCTTTACTCTTTCAAAATGATTCATCTTGTGGGTTCGAAAAAAAAATAGGTCAAGGATCGTTTGTTTTTTGCTTCTGGCACCATTTAACTCAATGTAATCATGAAAAAAAGATAAGCCCCTATATTGTACATCCAAAACCTAGTAAGGTTATGACAACATTTATATTAAATCATTTTGTGAGAGGAATTAATATGAAATAGAATGATGTCATTGGTACTCATCTTGTGTGAAATGGTTTACCTTATTTCATTCAAAGATAGAGCAACGGTATTATGAAGAAATTACCAAACATATTTTTTTTAATGTAAGGTTTAAATTAAATATAATTTTCTTAATTCTTTTGCAGCGGAAGTACAATACAAAAGCAATCACTCAAGATTATCAATGTCGCCCGGACAAAAAATGTCGCTACCGCTTCTCGCCATCGTTTGCTTGAACCTGTGCATAAGCAGTCAGGGAATCAAGGCCGGTAAGTCGATTATACAGGCACACGCACGCACATACATACATACATACATACATAGGCACATACAAACACACGTGTGCGCGCGCACACACACATATAATTATAATGTTATTAAAATATTTTTATTATAATAGATTACAATAAAAACATTTTTTCATCGCTAAACAAAAAATTTAATTTTTCAGAACTGTAAAGTTTCCTCATCGGGCGATGGTATTTTTTTGTATGATGTGTTCCACCCTCACCCAAAGAGGAACCATTATACTTCCGAAACATGAAAGTTTTTGCATAGCGTCGAAAAATTTTTTTATTGCAATCTATTATAATAAAAATATTTTAATATTATATCTTGCTTTACGTTTGTATTGATCACTTTTTAAAAAGTAAATGCTAAGAACTGTGAATTCTAACTCCAACACACATATATTTATTTATTTGTTTATTTGAGCAGCAAACCCTCTTTAATACATGTTTCATTAAACCAGACTGTCAGGGCACGTTTTAGTTATTTTTATTGTTTTTTTCTTGTGTGCGTACAAGTATATATTTTCTGAACTTGATGAATGCAAAAAACTGTCCAAAAGTGTTTCGGTTCTAGCGATTTCGGTTAAACAGTTAGTCATTTTCATGGATTATATTTTCTATTCTACTATAATAAATAGTGTGTACGTACTATTGTTGTAGGTAGAAACGTTGTCATAAAAACATCTAACCTAATCTAATCAGACGAATATAGAATTAAGAATTTAGAAGCTCTATAGTTCCCAACGAAAACAAAACGATAACTGTCTATAATGAACACATTACTAGTTGTCTGTTAAGTCCATTGGAAATACATCTCTCCGACCAGAGCTCAATATGGACATATTTAAAACAGCATGGAATCGTACCAATTTGAACACGTAACATCCTCGTTGGAAACACGAACTTAATTCGGACCAAAAATATTTAAAGGTGATGGGAGCCCGTATTATAAAAAGTAAGAAACCGACTCTTAATAGCATTATTCCTGAACACGGCCACGGTGTACTGACCGTATTTGAAAAATTAAGAATACTTCAATAACTTTTATACCGTCTACAATAGCATGTACATGCCATCTATTATAATAGTATAACAATAAATAATCCATGAGTTTAGTCGAAAGAGCTCGAAACCAATAAAAATTGAACAAATTTTCCTTTCATTTGAGAAATTTTCTCACAGATGAAAAAGCGACTTGAAAAAACAGAAATATTCTTCTACAGAGGGATACTGAGAATACTATGGGCTGTGTCATGTTTGTAACGCGGATGTTTTAAAGAAAATAGAAACAAAAGGATGCTTATATCAGTAAGAGATAGAATCGGAAAGAGACAGTTAACATGTTTAAGACACATAATAACGATAGAGGGTTGGAGAATCTGACACACACATGACATCCTGAAAGTAAGAGGGACAGAGAAAAACAGCAAGTAATCTACGTAACGAGCTTGAGTAAATGGATACCAGAACAGGGATTGGCCGAGATAACGAAGAGACAAACCTTACTAAGAATTATCAAAGACAGGAAGTTGTGGAGAGTCATGATAGCCACATCAATTCTGTTTTCCGCACCGATACTTGTGAATTCGCAGATAATGACTGCATTGATATATTCAATCCTAGTTTGTTTGTACTTTTGGAGACATTGTTAGATATTTAATAAGTTTAATTTCTTCTGGCATAAGGCTATAAGAGAAGTAACCTCATTAAGTACGCAAGGGTTAATGATACGGCTTGCTAATTATGGATCTACGGCACGTACGTCTATATATTCAGCTTTGTTTGACACAGAGCTACATAAAAAAGAGACTCGTAGCATTTGTTGTATCATTCATTTTAGACCAAATTGATTATAATAAAAAAGACTTTTTATTATTGCACTAAGTCTGTCTCGGTGAACAAAGCTATTCGTTCCTAGGCATTCATTTTCCTATCTCTTATATAAAACCACATACTGAAGGTCTCTGTGAGGAATTAGCCTTCAATATTAAGTGCGGTATAGTAAGATTGGCTCGTTAACCATTACTTTTCATCCAGCGACCAACTCTGAAGATTCAGTTGAAATGTTAGAAAATATTCTCGTACAATTTTAGTTTTTAATTTTATTCTATTTTATCTGTTTTATTATTGAGTTGCAGAAACATTGTTGGTTCAATTTGCTCGTTTTAGCTATTCTTATAAATTCATTTATTCAACCACATCTTACTGAGTGACTTGGCGAACTTTCTTTGACGGGTGTTCGGCTCTGGAATGTCGACAAGTTTCATAACCACTTATCTCATACGCACCATATTCTCTAACTATTCTAAAGAAGATCTTATCGGAAGGAATAAATTCGCAATATCGCCCGTCAATGCGTTTCAAAGAAAGCTTTATCAAAAGTGATAAATTCTCTAAATGACCTTTGTATTCTCAAAGCATATGAAACAAAGTATTGGACACTTGCAAAGATACGAGCATCAAACAACAAGTATTTAATGAAGTCAGTGGAATACAATTGTCGAAACGTTGTGACTATGAAACCAAACAACGACGCTAGTTTGAATCGATTAATTGAGAGGATAAAAGAATGCTTCAAATCCGTCATTTCAACATCAACTAATGAATTTCTTTGATATGAAATAAACCCTCTGAAAACTATTGTAACCGCTCCTCATTTTCAGTTCCTGTGTTTCAATTGTGTGTTCACGTCTGACTCTATGACGATATATCAGCCTCAAGGCTTATGTTGCTTTCAAGCCGACAAAACTGATAAGAAAAACTGGCCAATAACAGGCGTTCTACAAACTGTCAAAATGATTAAAAACGGCCAGTGAAACTGACTTTTTTGTATACTTTTACACAATAAAAGTGAATTCGACGCCATAACTGTAATTTTGAAAAGTGAACTGAAAAACGACGGAAAATATTTATACAACGACGTGAAATATTAAATGTGATGACATCAAAGTTTTTTTTAGTGATATATAAAGTGGGTTAGTAATAAAAAAAATGTTGAAAAAGCAATAAACGTGAAAGGAATATTAAGGAAATCTTTTTCTATGATCCAACATATTTCAATTGCAGTTCATAAACAGGAAAGACATAGTTTTATGTTTTACAAAGAATAGAACGTATTATGCAAGGAAATTATAGAATAAAAGCAACGAAGAGAAGAAAAAAACAACTTTGTCATCTCTTCGTCTTTATTTTGTAATTGCTTTGTTGTTATATATTTTCTGCTGATTCTTTTCGTTTAAATGAAATGCATTTCTTTTTTTTCATCTAATGTCCAAATTGTCAACCGTACACAACCACTTTCTCAGATAACTGATTAAAAATGGCTACTAACAAATGAATTTTATAGGTCTAAGAGAAAAACATCCTTCTCTGAATCTTGTGAACTGATGTTACAGAATCAGAAAGAAATATACCAAATAACAGAAAGCACCACCACTTAAGGACTTCCAGAAGCGTAAACAACTAAAATGTACCTCGAAGAGAAAATAATTACATAATCAAAATGTTGACATTTCACACTATATCGAACAAAAGATTAGGAAGGAAACCCCCATCAATACTGGAAAGAGCGATAACAGTTACTGGACTTGAGAAATCTACTTTCCTGAAAAACATTTTTAATAGAAAGATTTTATGAATTTTATCCGACACTAGCTCTATTTGTCCGATGAATAATGTTTCCTTATAAGTAAACGGCTAAAATTACCATTACGATTACCATCTAAAATATCCGTGTCTTAAAATTGGGGGTGGGGGTGAAATATAAGTTTAAGTCCATTCGAATTTCTACAGTCGACGAAACAGCTTAATGTAAAAACATTTAGAGGCGACAGGCTGTTTCATGCTAGACGCAATCGTCAGGCCACTTGATGATTCCTTGGCCTGACGATTTCGTCTTGCATGAAACAACCTGTCGCATCTAAGTGTTGACTTCAATGTTCACTTTTATATTTAAACTCGCTCTCACACGCTCTATCTCTGATTTTGAGCACTTTTATCCCATAAATATAGTACACTTTGAAGAGTATATTTCTTTATATATATATATATATATATATATATATATATATATATATATATATATATATATATGGATCTAGTTAAAAATTACTCGAAATCAATTGCTCGAAAAATAATTTCTTGAACTATCAGTTGCTCGAATGGGAGATTGCTCGATGTAATTTCGGAACTCGAAGTACCACGTAAACTGCTCTGTCTCACGTCACATCAACGGAGCTAGATATAAAAGTAGCCATAACACTCAACTTTAGCAGTCCTATATTGTTTTCTATATTTGTTTTCTATCTGTAACCCTAGTGATGGACATAACTTTTGTTGAGAACGAAAAAGAAAAGAAAAAGTTGTGTTTGAATGGATATCTATATATTAAGGACAAAACAGTGAACAATAAGATTTACTGGAAATATGAAATGTGCAAAAAAAAAAGGAAATGATTAGCATGTGTTTTATTTTTTTAACCACTTTAATTTTAACTATTCAGTTAACAACAATAAAGTTTTATTATTTTATCTTATAGTAAATATTAGAAACAATGTAATTTTATTTTATTTTTTAACCACAGGTTTCGAGCAATTAATAGTTCGAGAAATTATTTTTCGAACAATTAATTTCGAGCAATTTACTGTCGGGCAATTGATTACGAGCAATTTACCGGATTCGTATATATATATATATATATATATATATATATATATATATATATATATATATATATATATATATATATATATATATGCTAAAATTGAAATGAACAAGAGAGATACATAATCAACAGATGTTAACAGCCTGTTAGATCCATAGACATCTATAAATAATATCAGCAACAAAACCACCGAAATTAATGTAGAAGTTTTTCGCTGTTGTGTATAAAATCTTTAAGAAATGTTGGAAAACAGGTTGATTCTAACAATGTATAGAACGATATACTGTTGAAACCCTGACCGACAAATTTCAGTGCATAATGATCAAATTTCGTCTCCAGTGTTGAAGAGTTCGAACCACAAAGGAATAAATGGGCCGTTGCTTTAGTCGAGGGTGAGAAAGAAAACCATAAAAATACAAATAAAACTAATGTTGATGCTATCACTGGAATTTTTTCCTGTTTACAACTTGTTAGCGCGCTTGCGCACCAGTATTAATTTACATCTACCAACTCCATTTTGTTTTCTCTGCTTATGAGAGGCCATTCGATATTTAACACAGGCAAAACCTGCGTGGTCTAGCAGCTCGTTTTGTGTTTTTGAATTGATTTCTGACCGCGCATTATTCTCAACCACGCTATACTTATCAGTTACATTTTTACATTCAGTGGACTGGGACTTCCGACACTTGGATTACCTGTTCAGCTAGAATAGCTTCATTTCTAGAAACTGTGAAAATCATTCCTTGTATTCCTTACTCTCCCCCAATTTCTTCTTAAACCAGTCCTCGTATCCCTACTCTCCTTATTTCTCTTTCTTTTTTTTTCATTCTCTTGTTAGACCAATCCCAGTTTTCCCACTCACTTTCATTCTCTCTCTCTCTTGTTAAACCAGTCCCCGTACTCTCTCTACTTTTTATCTCCTTCTCTCTCTCAATCTATTGTTAAATCATTCCTCGCATCCCTACTCTCTCTTTCTTTTTCTTTCACACTCTTATTAAACCAGTTCTCGTATTCCTACTCTCTCTCTTTCTCTCTCTCCTCTCTCTCCCTCAACCTCTTGTTAAACCAGTCCCCGTATCCCTACAGTCTCTCATTCTATATTTTTCTCTCTTAATCAATTGCTATACCAGTCCACGCATCCCTACTCTCTTTTTCTCTCTTTCTCTTTCTTTTATTTTCTTGTTAAACCTGTCCCCGTATCGCTACATACACTCATTCTCTTTTTCTTTCATTCTCTTGTTAATCCAGTTCCTATATTCCTACTCTCTCTTTCTCCCTCTCTCAATCTCTTGTTAAACCAGTCCCCGTATCCTTACACTCTCTCTCTCTCTCTCTTTCTCTCTCAATGTCTTGTTAAACGAGTCCCTGTATTCCTATTCTCTTTCTCTACTTCTCTCTCTCTTCCCATAGGTCTGATGAATTGGATCGTATTTACGATTCCAATGGAATAAATTATAACCATGGAATATTAGTGTTTAAGCCTTTTTATTATATATATATATATATATATATATATATATATTTCTCTTTTAATCTCTTTAAACCAGTACCCGTATCCCCACTACACCACTCTTTTTTCTTTCTTTTTCTCTCCCCCACCTCTCGTTAAATCAATTCCCGTATCCATACTCTCTCTCGCATTCTCTCTCAGTCTTTTATTGCACCAGTTCCCGTATCCCTACTCTCTCTCTCTCTCTCTCCCTGTCTCTGTCGTTCTTGTTAAACCAGTACCCGTATCTCTACTATCTCTCTGTTTCTCTCCCTCTCTCTCTCTCTCTTGTTAAACCAATCCCCGTATCCCAGCTCTCCCTGTTTCTCTGGTTAAACCAGCTCACGTATGCTTATTCTCTCTCTCTTTTTTTCTCTCTCTTGTTAAACCAATACCCGTATCCCTACAATCTCTCTTTCTTTCTTTTTTCTTTCTTTCTTTCTTTCTTGTTAAACCAATCCCCATATCCCTATTCTTTCTCTTTCTCTGTCAATCATTTGTTGCACCAGTCCCCGTATCTCTGTTTCTCTTGTTAAATCAATCCCCGTGTGCTTACTCCCTCTCTCTTTCTCACTGTCTCTCTTGTTAAACCAGTTCCAGTATCCCTACTCTCTCTCAATCTCTCGATAAATAATTTTTTACGCGGGAAGTTTTTGTGACGGTGCTGATTTAAATGTGTGTATTTCGACCGTGTGTATGCATTCGTATTTCTGGAACTAGACCGCAACTTTGACAGTACCTTGTTTGGACCAAAACACCCGTGAATAGTATGGTGTGCCAACAAGAACGAGATTTGCTTCAGGAGATACATAGTAATTATTGTGATATTATTAGTGATATATTAGTTGTTTATTTTTCACTCGTATGTAAATTCTACTGCGTAATATGAATGCCAAAAGGGCTCACTATTGAGTGATCCTCTTTATTTATGGTTGTTTTAATGGATTAAGGTAACATTTCTAAGCGCAGCAACAGAAAAGCGTGCTTCCAACTTTGGCAATAGATCACTTCCTTGACATTTATGCTTTATAGGTCTCCCTAGTTGCAGTATAATTCATTTTGGATTTGCATTTCATACCTCAGAGGTTATGATGTGAATAAGCATATAAAGATCATTTTGATTTCGTAAAAGTTCATCTGGATTGAGATCTTGTGAATTGACTGGCCATTTCATGTGAGGGATACTGAAGGTAGATACTGGAGACATGCGGTAACGATGTAATCACTTTGAGGAGTTGCATTATCATCGACCACAGTAGCGCCACTAGAATAGCGCCTGGTAGAATTTTAATGGGATCATTAATATACCGCATCTAATACTATTCAGTGAAGGTTCCATCAATAATGACCAGGTTCACTTTTCTTGGTGTTACTTTCTCCTCCGAAGGAAGTTACTTCCAAAGCTACTGTTTGCGATCATTTTCATAATGACATAACTCTCACCTCTGTGTCACCATACTTATTGATGACAATCGTTTTCATACAGTGATTCTGTAATCATCAGCAAACAACATTGTCGACCATTGTGATGTCCACGTAATATTATTTTAGGCCGATTGCAGACATCATTCTCAATGTCTATCCATAAAGGTTGTTACTCGCAAAGATCGCATACCATGATGTCGAAAACAGTAAAACTGGTTGAGTTTAGTATGATGAATATTGTTCCCTTGGAAGCTCTCATACGCTATTAGGGTTAGGTTCCATTTGTATGTTGTTAGTCCAGTACATAACATAGGTTTGGATGTAATTACTGTATTACGGTCAGGAGTATGCGGCGTACCGAAACATGATCGCTGAAGGACAATTCCTCCAATCTGATACCGAAACACGCATTCTTTGTTATTTGTCTTTGAAGTGGGTACGGAAAAGTTCTCGGCCCGATCATCTTTCCGAAATCAGACTGGATGATCAAACATAGGAAAAGGTTTCTTGGTTGGGCTCAGTAGTTATCTACCCTTTCTCATACTTGCTGTCTTAATGTTGGTAAGTGCAATGTCCATTTGAAGTTTGGGGTGATTCTCAGTAGATATTCAAGACAATGATCTTCCTTGAGATAAACACTCATCGTGGTAACTGAACGTTCAGGATCTGTTTGCTAATGATTAAACGTTACTGGCTTAGTCTTGGAGTTATCGGGTGTTATGTTAGTATTTCCCTGAGTTAGATCAGAGGAGATACCAGCTGTCAACTTCTGGTCATTTAGATTTTTGGACGTGCACCAATATACTGTTGTACCATCTGCATATATATATATTTAATGGAGATCTGAGTATTTTCTTCGGAAAATCGTTAATAAAGCAGAAAGAGGATGAGACCGAGTCGGGTGTCCTGGGGAAAGCCTCCATCGACTACATGGGCTTCAGATGTCATTATGGATCTACTTTTTAGGAATGTCTTTATAATAGAGACAATTTTTTTCACTAATTCCATAGCTGGAAAGTTTGTACAGCAACCCTCTATGCTAAACTTTGTCAATGGCCTTTGATATGACTAATGTAATCGTTCTAGAGATGAATTTATTGTTTAGCGCGTCACTGAATCTGTGTATAATGACAGGAAGACATCAGCATTGGTTCTAAAATGAGGTAATCCATACTGTTTGTAGCTTAGAAGGTTGTTCCACTTCTTGACAGAGTTTGCTGATTACACAAAGGAGATTGATGATATTACGACGGTAATGAGAGCTTACTTAAAAACAAATTATGCAGCTGACACTTTCCAAAAACTTGGGAAGTATTTCTGCTCTAGGCAGAAGTCAACAATTTAACCAAAATGAATTGTAACTCTAGTCAAATGTTTTTTAGAAAAACTTCTGGGATTTTATTCGTACCGATACCCTTTTTAGAGTCAAGGCTTTTGATGATTCTGAATAAAGGCATTAAAAATATTTGTACTCAGTGAGAGAGAGGCGGGGAGAGTTGGGTAGGAAATGGCCCTAACGAGGTCAGGGGCAAAATAATGATTTATAACCGTATTTTCGTGATGTGATATGCTTTTCCTTGATGTATATTATATTGCTCTGTATTCTATATATTCAAGTCTCCTTGGATTTATCTTTATGATATTTTATATTAAAAAGAACAACTTGTATCATACTTTCTTTTAACGGATTT
>CAHIKZ030002534.1:1025000-1047500 GCA_903632075.3 Acanthosepion pharaonis | reverse complement strand
ATAATTTAATTTTTGCTCCTTCCCTTAGTGCAAATTTAACGTAGGTCATATTCGATTTATTGATATGAGTAAAACCCACAAACCTTATATATCCCCACTTTTTTCTATTTTTTTTCTTTTTCGTAAAAGTGACTGTATTTTGTTTTTAAAAGTAAATAAGCCGTTCACTCGCCAGTAATTTACAATCGTCTGATGAGATGCGTTGATACGCATTGAAACTCGACTGCAATAGTGATTTTGACATGTTTTCCGATATAATATCCTAAAATAAAGTATATATATATATATATATATATATATATATATATATATATATATATATATATATATATATATATATATATATATATATATATATATATATATATATATATATATATATATATATGTCATATATATGTTTAACTGCAAATGTGTCCAAGTTGTGTAACAGTATAATTGTTGTCCAACCCACAACAAAATGTTTAATATCTAAAAAAAAACATTAAACTAACTGAGTTTCTTTTTACAGGTTTTCAAATAAGACGGTAAAACATCTTGATACCATATGTCGTAAGAATCACTAAAAAAACCTCTGAGTTATTCAGACAGAAAGAGAAAAGGATAAAACCGTTTTGTGTCAGCCCCACTATGTCTTTTCAACTGACCAATGGTGAGAAGAAAAAGTTCATTCAGGCCTTCAGTTATGGTACCAGCATTCAGACTCTCGCTTCCATTTTCAAAGTCCATTCAAAAACCAGCAAGAGAATTGTGAATAAGTTTTAAAAAGAGGGAACAATGTTGAAAACTGAATCAGGAGGTCACAACAGGAAGAGGGATCCTCATTTCAACTTAGAGCTAAATAGATCAATTAGAAAAGATCCAAATCACTCCATAAGACATTTGGCACGTGAGATGGTTATGACAGTCCAAAGAGTAGTGAAAAAAAGACTTGAAAATGAAATCGTACATTAAACCTGTTAGGCAACTTGTTGCTCCAGGAGAGAAAGTTATAGAGGGCGAAGATCATCCTGAATAAGTTGGAAAATGTTCCTGAAATAATATATATATATTTGAACTTCATTTCAATCCTTTATGAGTTTCAGATGTTTAATTAATGATGAACATGTGCTTTTCATTTATGACGGATTTTATCACGATTCTTCTGTTAAGCTTGGAGAGTAATTATAAAATCTTATTGCTCAAAGGCCAGTAGAATTATACAAACCTCGGAAAATTCTATTAAGGTATCTTTAATCATTCCTAAGATAAAACGCTTAATAGCAAATTAACAATTTTGCACCCGACAAACACACACAAATTAAATTTAATTATATATATATATATATATATATATATATATATATATATATATATATATATATATATATATAATTAATTTAAAGAAAAAAGCAGGAATCTTTAAGGTTCCATTAGTTATAATTTATTTCACCAGAGATTTTGTTTTTTCTCTGGTGAAATAAATTATAACTAATGGAACCTTAAAGTGGTCTATTTTTTTCTTTAAATTAAATTATTCGCTCTGACTTAACATTTCATCTTCCTTGAGATCATCTATCCGGATTACCAAGATTTTCGTTACTTAACTAAACATACATATATATATATATATATATATATATATAAATAATTTATTAAAATGAAATCTAATTTTGTCTACAATATTTAACGATCTGTCTTTTCTTTCCCATTTTTTCTATAAAATATAGCCTCAGGCTGTGCAGACGGTTCCACTGAAGGTTTTCAATGGCGTAGCAACATAGCAGCTTGCTCGGGCTACTGGCAAGGTCATATAGAGAACGCCAGTTCCTTGTGTGCAATCGGTTGGAAAGTTTGTTCCTGGCAGGATACCCGCATCTTGAAGAATATCACATGGGAAGAAGCAATATCTGTCGATGGATGTTTTGCTTACAACGCAGCTCAAGATGGTGGCAGATGTCGAGAGTGCAGAGATAACATGGAACAGGTAAGTTAATTTTTATTTGCTGAACGCCACGCATATTCTACAATTCAGAGGCGAATCAATGTGAATGACATTGATCAAGAAAGTTCGTTAATTGATCTCGTTCTTTTTGCTTTTATTGTTACCATGGATTAAATGCAATAAATGTGGCAATGTAATATGTTGCTAATTACCTCCCTTGACGCTTGCTCTTTATATAAAAAGGTATCTTTATAAATATATATATATAGAAACGTGGCTGAATCCTCCTAAATTCTAGTGTTTGGAATATGTCAATATTCAATGTTTTCAAGCAGGACGGTAGCACTTTTCTTCTGGTAATGGTAATGGTAATATTATATTTGGTAACATTCAGCAAGTTCTAGTGTCACTTAAAATTTATAAAAGCTTTTTAGTGAAATAATTTTTCAGGAAAATAGATTTCTTAAATTCACTAACTTATCGCACTTTTCTGTACTGGCGGAGGCTTTCTTCCTAACCTTTTGTTTGAAGTAGTGTGTACTGTCGACTATATTCGAGCTACATGTGACATTCTCAAATTGTTACTGTTGTTGAAATTTCTCAAATGATGTTGCTTCTGTTATCCGATACAGTTATTTGTTTGTGATTGTGTAGCGCCAGTCTACGAGAATTGGAGACGGTCATTAGATCAAAGCTATTTTTAATTATTCTGAGAAAGTGGTTGTATACAACTGACAATTTAGACAATCCTAAATTTGTGGAATAGTATGCATGATATCCATGTGAGAGTCTAGATTTGATGAAGTTATTTAAGAATTAGACTCGAATTCTTAGCTTTTTGCTTTTTGATTTTGTAGCATCTAGATGTTTGGGGTAAAACTATCACTAGCGCAACCGAGTCTTTGTTCAATTTCCTTATCTAATATACTAACTTACTTATAAATGATCCATACACTTGGGTATTTAAAGTAGTTGGTATATATTAATTTCTCGTCTTGAATTGTTATGATAGATTGAGGCTAGGTGCCACCACTACTTTCATTCAAATTCTAGATCATAGTTTCTGTTACATAAAGGTTTACCTTGAATCACATTTCTTGAAAGACTTGGTAGAGAATGTTGATTTTGTGTTCAAAATTGATAGATTATACTAATACTTTTTTTTTTTTTTGAGAATAGTACTAGATTGGCGACTAGGTCCCATCATTTTACAGATTAAATGGGTCGATGTAACCGTAAACTCTATGATGAAATTTTTTTTTCTCGTAATTCTCGTTGTAGAACTTTCTTCTGGTTCCTTGCTTTCCAGTCAAGTTTGATCCTAAAAAAAAAAAAAAATTAAATTCAATGTAACTCGTTATGTTCTGCCTTCTTAATTTATTTTCTCTTATTGTTTTTGCCCCTTAATAAAGTTTTTCTCAGATTCTTTCACGCTCAGTGACCCCACCCCAACCCTGCGTGTTAGTGGCTTTGTTGGCTTGGGGTGAAAGATTTAAAAAAAACAAACAATGATCAGAACTATATTAAACACCTTAATATACTAATTGGAACACCTTAGTATACTAATCAAAACATCCTAGTATACTAACCGGAACAACCTAGTATACTGATGTTTGCAAACTTCTCAGTTATTCCGGGCGGTTTTATATTTTATACATGGGGTACTTTTTGAATCCATATTTGCAAACTGAAATACCCTTTGATGTTACTAAATCCGTGTAGGCAACACCATTGTTTCCACTGTCTCAAGCGACGCTGCTTTTTCAGTAAGTCCTCATCCTAGAGGAATAATGTGAATCCTTCTCTCTCTAAATATATCAGATGTTTCCATTTCATATTTGGATAGGATTTTAAAAATATTATTTGAGTCTGACGTTCATTTCTTCCTTATATTACTTTTTTTGCATTTGATTGAGATGTTGTATATGCAGTCTTTTGTCATTTCTTTTGTAAGGCACTATCAAATCGTTGTAATGAAAGTCTATGTCGTTGAAAACCACGCTAATATTACATACTACGATTCTAAAAAGCCATTGAATTCAGACTAAAACATAAGGATATTTCATGTATTTCTTATGCGTCGCCAAACGCTTATATATGTCACTTAACCGCTGTTTAAAACAACTGTGAAATGAGAATTTGGAAGTTGTTATAACAACAACTCAAATTACTAAGAACGAACTACGCATCAGTAATTATGAATATTAAAGCCTCGTTTTAGTTTTTGCAAATACAATGATTTTGTGAAGTTTTATGGGTCAGCTGTTATTGTCCGGTCCGGTCGAATGGATTTGCTTCTTGTTTGAACATTTGCCATCCGTTCTGAGATATCCTTGTTAGAAATTTGAACCTCATCCCTTTTTGCAGTTCGTCCCGTTTGTTTTAATTGCCCATTGGTTTTTTTTTCCTTTTAGCTATTTGTTACGTGTTTTTTTTTCTGTTACGTGTTTTTTTTTTTTTTTTGGCAAAACTTACGTAATTCCAGTTTAGATGTGGCTTTTTAGAATTAAATTAAAATTAAATAAAATTCGTTTAACATTATAAATGTTTCTGCTTCTGAACTTCCCATTGTCATTCATCAATTTTTTCTCATCAAGGACTTATATTTTCTTAATGTAACCACCATCACCGTCACTATTACTACTACTACTACTACTACTACTACTACTACTAATAATAATAACAATAACAATAATAATAATAATAATAATAAGAAGAAGAAGAAGAAGAAGAAGAAGAAGCTTTGTTTCCGCTTCGCTTACTCTTTATTTTCCTCTCTTTTTTTCTCAATTTTTCTCTCTTTTCAAATCCATTATCCTTTTCTCTAGCTTCCGCTTTTCCTTTTCACCTACTCTTCATTTTTTCCATTTAGTTATTTACTAAGGCTAGCTTAATCTGACACAAAGCCTCTTTAGTGAGGGTTCTAAGTTAAGATCGAACTCATCACATCGCAGAGGAGAAATGTTATACAAAACTAGTTTACTAACTCGCACTACAGAAGATGCATTAACTTAGCTAAAAGGTATAAAAAAAAAAAAAAACGTATACCCAATGACGACTGACCGCATCTTTCTAGAGGAATAATAATAATAATAATAATAATAATAATAATCACATTAAAGCAGGTATTTTTTCTTAGTTTATTAAATTCTGCTTAATTCTTTAAGGTGAGTAGTCCTTTTCCCTTTTTTCGTCTTTTTCTTTTCTTCTCAATATACCTCTTAAATCTTCCTGTTTTTATTAATTATGCTGCTTCTCATTTTACAGGATTTTATGTTGCTATTTCGTTTTTAAGTCTTATCCAAAACCATTAAGTTCGACTTATACAACTCACCCTAACCTTTCATCTTGTATCAATTCTCTTCCCATAATTCCTTTCTTTTTTTATTTACTTCCTTTGACAGGGTTTCGCTAAACCAATAACTTATTGAGATTCCTTTGAGTCACTTTTTTGGCACATCCCTGGAAAAGGTCACTCGGCTCAAATACGTGTTCAGTGTAATGTAAGGGTGAGTGATCTACTCTCTCAACTTGAAAACAATTAGAATGAAGCGAAAAAGAACAAAAAAGCAACAAAGTATCAAGTACGGAAATAAATAAAAAAATAATCTAAAATGCTTCTAACCACGCAACCACGAGAAAAAAAGAATGGCAAAAAACGACTCAAGCGTTCAGTCTTACAAAATATTTGTACAATGACGTTAAACATCCCAGATCAGAAGCAAGACTGATTGCAATCTGAGCGTCAAAATATTAACGTCAAAGGGAAGAAGTCAAGAGTTTAAATCACACTTCGCCTTTAAAACATTTTTGCCACGCGAATTTCGGACCAGAGTAACAACTGATTTTGTGAGCTTTTTATAGTAATTTAGTTAGCTTGTCTAAGTTTGGCACAGGGCTATAGTTGTGTGGAATTCAATGGCACAGGGCTATAGTTGTGTGGAATTCAATGAGCATCTAAGTCACTAGATATTGCCCTAAGTTTGAGTCATCTTATAGCTATTAAAGAATATAATGCCGGAAGTAAAATCTACGAGGCCTAGAAAATAATAATATTTTGCATTATTACAGAAAAAAATATCTGGTCAAATGGCATCTGGCATGAGAGTGTGTATTAAACTGTGGTGCAATACCGAATTCTTTCATTTGGAAAAATTGCATTTGTTAATATACATTAACACTTATATAACGTTTAAAGAGACTAAAAACTGGACGAGAGCATTGTTAAGCATTAGGTAATGTGTTCATTAAACATAAATTGCAAGAAGTCAGAATGCATGGTTGTCAGCAAAAGGAACGGCCCAACATCGAATTATAAATATAATATTATGAGGTTTTTTAGCAATGGAAGTAAAATATGCCTATCAAATCGGAAGCCATATTGGGATAGAGAAAATTTCCTTCTAAAAGCTAAGCAAAGAAATTAAGAAACTGGAAACTTTCATGAAAAAGAAAGAAAAGAATAAGTGAACTGTTATAAAATATCTGTCATCCTATATGGAAAGGAAAGCTGAACAATCTCTTCACAAACGAAGAAAAAAATGATGCAACAGAAATGTAGTTCTACAGAAGGATATTGAGTTTTACATGGATCAAAAGTGATCAATGACGAAATTTTAGAGAAAATGTAAACAAAAAGGACATTTCTGCTTAACATCAGAAAGAAACAGTTGAAATTTCTAGATCATATAATGAGGAAAAGGGGCTTAGAAAATATGACACTCAAGAGACATATTGAAAGCAAGAGTGACAGCGGAAAACAAGTTTTAACCTAATTAACGAGATAATGTAAAATGTTTTCAGAACAGGGATTAGGAGAGATAGCGGAACTAAAAAATATTAAAAGCCACAATGGACAAGACATTTTGAAAAGCCAATAATTTTTTATTATAATGCTATAGTTTCTTCAATTTATAGTTCACATGTTGGGCTGTTTCATTTGCTGACAACCATACAGTCTGTCTTCTTGCGGTTGGTGTGTAGTCCTTTCTTCACGCTTTCCTTTGTTTCCATCTCTAGGGGTTCCTGTAGTTTCCTTTCTGTGTTCGATACCAATACTTTGAAAGCCAATGTATTTACTAAACTTACAATACAAATCCAAACGGGGGAGGATTTGGATAGGAAAACTAGTTTAGTCATCTGGCAAGTGTTGAGGAACAGCTTTCTTAATTTGAAAATAAGGATTCGATATCCAGGATTTTACCTGGGCTCAAACAGTCATCACTTGCGTCGATATTAAATGCAAAACCGCTTCAACCACCAGGTATGCGGTTTGTATTTTTTCGTGGATTTTTTAGAAGCTTAGTTACTGTGATCTTCTAAAAGATATACAATGAATGTTTGGATAAGTCATTAGTTACTGCAGAAGATGTATAATTATTTAGTAAGTTAAGTTTATGTCGGACACAAGGTCACAACAGAGAAGTATCGTGTGAAAATCTACAGTGTTGAATTGGTCTGAATTTAACTAAAAATCTATCGACTGAATTCAGACAAGCCGCAAAAGTACTCAAAGGTTCCAGAAGAATCTAAATATTTTGGTGATTTTTTTTTAACATTTGTTACGTTGCCGCCCGTTTTTCATAAAACCTAGTGACGTAACGAGCGATGTTTATGAATGTCAACTTCGCCTTCGCTTGAAGCGGTGTTTTGGCATGTCGGAAAGAGATAACAAAAGTAGACGGTGGGTTTGTTTAAAAAAAAAATAACAAGAAACTAACGGGCGAATTTACGACCCAGACTTACAATAATGTAAACGACATGTTAAAGCGTTTCCTACTTTGACTGTCATAGCTTTTTTTCTATTTTAGGTTTTCTTCATATATATATATATATATATATATATATATAGTTTCATTCTGATTTATTGCAATCAAGTCGACGTTTTATTTCAATTTTTTTCTGTGAGTGATTTTCTTAAAAGAAGGTCATATTGGGCGGCTTCACGAAGATTTCGATTGCTGTGGGATTGTCTGTTGATGAAATGATAGCTCACTTACTACCTATTAGTATCCATTCGCTTTTTATTTTCTTGCTTATTTGCGCATCTACTTTAACTGGAAGAACGTGTTATCAGGTAGTTGGCTGTTATCTCTGCCTTTGTTTGATTCCAGATGTCTCAAATTAAGTGAGACTAGTCAAAACGAAACACAATAACGATGGGTACAGAAATCGCAAAAATAAACGAAATTCTAATCAATCTACGTGATGCTTCCAAAAATAAGTTGCTGACTCAAATGTCTATAAACCAATATCAAATAAAGTTAGAAAAGTAATCACGCCAATGAAGATAATGGCTTCGTTTTTGGCACAAGATCAGATTCCGATAGTTTTTCTATCATCAGCAACCAGTACTAAGAGAGAGATCGTTTTAAACGTTGAAACCTATGATTAAAGACTGACTTTGAAGCGGGTCACTCTAAAGCTTCAATTTCTTTAAATATGGTACGAATGGAAGATTTATTTTCTTAAACACAGTAATCTTTAAACAACACGCATGAGTCACGATGATTAAGTCGATAGGCTAGTCTGGCTCAGGGTCATAGAAAAGGAAGTAAGAACAGGAATGTGGAGCACCAACATTCAAATTAGCGGTGTCATATTTGTTTAGAAAAATAGCATTGCAAAATACTATGATTTAACTACGATCGGGAAATATGCAACTGCCACTGTTTGCAAGAAGACCAGCAGTGCTTATTACTAAGCTTACTTATGTCTGGCAAAAAAGACAAATATGGGGAATTTCAAGATAAGAATATAATAGTCTATTAGCGTTCTCTAAGAACCTCAAACAATCATTATCCCCAAAATTAAGATTACTACCTTATCAAATAAGCAAACCTACAGCACGCACACACAGAGACACGCACACAAATACACACGCACACAAATACACACACACACACACACACACACACACACACACACACACATATATATATATATATATATATATATATATTATCATATGAGATAAAAACATGTTAAAAATCGCAACACAATAGCTTTCATGATTCAGCACTAGAGTTGTGCTTTCTCAGGTGATGGTAAATAGCTGGCGTGTAAAAAAATATTTTAAATTTCAAAAACAGATACAACAAATCAAAATTAAAAAGAAAGCTTGATTAACCAACTAGATTGCAAACCTACGCTAAATTAAAAAAAAAAAACTAAAAAAATACGGGCGAATTTTGTTAATGGTAAAATGTATTTTGAAATATAATCCTAGACAAGCTCATGAGTGGAAAACAAGACATTAATACAAATTATAAGCGAATGGCAATTATGTATCATAATCTTGAAACAAATGTAACTTGTTCAATTTTATAAGTACTTAAGGGGAGGGGTAGGATAATAATCAAACGTATAGCTAATTGTAACATATTTTATAGTTGATAAGAAAAAGACTTCTTTAAGAATCCAGTAAATGCATCTTAAGTGTTTAAATATAAAACAATGTGTAATACTCATACAAGACGATAATGCCGACAAAACAGCAATACATAGCTATATTAAATTAAAAAAACTAAAGAAAATAATCATTCATAGAAGTTGCACCGCAATTTACTTACTAATTATGATCATATGAAATAGTACTACCATATTTAAAGTTTAACCATATTGTAAGGGGAAAGGTAAACTATGCGTACAATTTACAGTTAATTCACTTCTTTGGTTTTATAGAGAATTTTTATTACCAAATCTAATAATTTCTGATTTCTCGGGTAAGCAACGGATGAAAAATTGTATATAGGGAGTACTAAGAATTCTTTTAAAACTAGGTGCTACCAATATACCCTATCTTTCACCAATAGCAATTATAGAAATAGAACATCTCTTTCCAAATATTTTTTAAATTTAAAAGAGATTAATAAAACTTTTTCTAAAAAAAACAACAAACTAGAACTTGTAAATAATTAAATGAACCTTGCTTCTTATGCTTACACGAGCAATTAGAAATTATTAGATTTGGTAATAAAAATTCTTTACTTAACGAAAGAAGTGAATTAACTGTAAATTGTAGGCAGAGTTTACATTTCACCTAACAATTTGGCTAAACGTTAAATTTGCTAGTACTATTTCATATGGCCATAATTATTAATTAAATTGCGGTGCACCTTCTATGAATGATTATTTTATTTTGCTTGCCTGAAATTAATATAACTATGTATTGCTGTTTAGTCGGTATTATCAACATCTTGTATGAATATTACACATTTTTATTATTTATATTTTAAACACTTAAGTTTATCTACTGGTTTCTTAAATAAGTCTTTTTATTATCAACTATAATATGCTACAATTAGATATAAGTTTGGTTATCTTCCTACCTCTCCCCTAAGTCCCCTATAAAATTCAAAAGTTACATTTGTTTTATAAGTATAATACATGTTTGCCATTCGATTATGGCTTGTATTAATTTCTTGTCTGTGACTTACGACCTTGTTTAGGATTATATTTCAAAACACATTTTACCATGATCAAATTCTCCTCCTGACTTATTTTGGGTTATTTTTAATTTAGCGTAGGTGTGACCTCTACTTAGTTAATTAGAGTAGACCCACAAGCTTCATTTTAATTTTGATTTGTTGTTTTCTGCTTCTGAAAATTTAAATATATTTTTTACGCGCCAGTTATTTACATTCGCCTGAAGATGCATAACTGTAGTGCTGAAACATGAAAGCTTTTGTGTTTCTAACATGTTTTTGTTTTAATCTCATATAATAAATAATATTAAGCTCTACTTTGTATTGAGCACGTTTTTAAAAAATTAAATGCTACAGACAGTAGAATTGTACTCCACTTGTTCTTATCTCATATATATATATATATATATATATATATATAGTTAAATCATGCATTTTGGATGCATGAAAGGTGGTCTTCAGTGATGCTCTGTTCTCATCGCCTATTTCGGGTTTTGCTCCAACAGCAACCCCCAACCTGATTCTAGACGAGTCAGGCCACCTCCTTGAAAGCGTCGTGCTACGCACCGCGACATTGCAAAAAACAGTAAACATAAGAAACTAGCAAGGCCGGACTTCGACAGTTCTTATTGCCATATGTCAGTCAGCGTCAGCCAATGAAAACAGGGCTTTTCACGCTCCTCTACTATATAGTGGTGACTTTTTACTACATCCGGTTTAGATTTACTACTTCCGGAATCCATAACGAGGTGAGCTGGTATCTTTATTGCATTGTTTAAGCCCATGTTTTACATACTAAATACTAATCCCATAGCGATACTAAATCTTTAACTAAACCTACGCGCGTACCCAACCCAAATCTATCCTATACTAGCACTTTCTAATAAGAAATTCGCTATGCTAACTATCAGGTGAATCTGTAACGGTTACCTTATATTCTTATTCAAACAAAATCACAAAAATTGCAATAAGTAATATATTGATATACATAAATCTAGGTACGTCCCAGGTAACACTAAAAAAAGTGGTATACCCTGGAGAAAAAAGGTCCCCAAATTGATAAAAAAATTTTAACGTGTAAATGTGTATGTTAAAATTAAACAGGGAAGACCAAAGTATTTTTTGAATATTTTTCAGATTTTTTAGTCCTTCCTATAAATTTTAAAAATTTTATTAAATAAATCTCGTTTTTCTTGAATAAAAAAAAAACTAGTAAATTCGATTTATCGGCCGTTTCTGGCCGAATTTGTAAACAAAAAATCGAAAAAAATCAAAATTAGTTCAAAAATCAATTAAAATTCAATTACACCTTCTTTTTTGTTATCTTAGGAAATTTAGAATGATTAAAGTATACTTAATGTAATTTGAAAGAAACATTACTTACTTTTTTAGCAGAAAATTTTTTTAATAGAGATATTTCCAACCATGGTACTCGCGCGGGTGCGTGATTGAAGGGTGTTAATTGATGGGTGTCAATATATTGACAACTTACGTCAAGGGAATTTATCGTACGGTAGCGCAGATGTGATGTAATTCGTTCTAATTTTAAGTGAACCTGGTTTGTAAATTTAAAAAAAAAAATTCACTTTCAAATCTTTTTAAACTTACATTTGAGGAAAAATTTCTGAAGTAAAAAGAACTTGCTTCTATCAAGAGAAACAAGTCTACCTCATGCGACATTATTTCCAAGCTGTGCATCCATACTTTTGTTGGAGACGATTTTATATACAATTTTGGAATATTAAAAAATTATTTTAAAAATATCACTGGTTGTCAGATTTTAATAAGCTTTCAAATTTATGATCTTCAAAAAGTAGAGAACAAAATGTCATTTCCATGAGGTTGCATAAAGAAACTTAATTTTAAAATATATTTTAAAATTTTGTGACTTTTGTCATTTGTGTATTTAAAATAAAAAAAAAATTAAAAAAATTCATTTTTCTTCAAAATTTTTTTTTTTTTTCAGATAAGAATTACCTTAGTATATGTTATTCAGAAAAGTCATAAAAAGCTTTTTTAATTAAATATTGTCTTAGTTTTATTGGGTTTTGTATGTTTACAATTGAGGTAAAAGTTTGGACAATTCTACCCATTTTTTTACCAAAAAAATCGATGATTTAGAATCTTCAGAATCTTGTGCATTTAATAAAAAAATAATCCAGATACAAAAATGAATTTTTGAAGTTTTCATAAAATTAAGTTCGGCGGGTGTAACATATATAAAAAAAATATTTATACCATGACTTTCAAAAAGACAAACATTTCTAAAATAATTTCATTCATTTGTGAATAAGTTCTGAAAGTTTCATAAAAATCCAGCAAGTACTTGATTTTTGCAAGATTTTCCAAATCAATGTGTATTTTCCAACTGAAAATAGTAAAAAAAAAATAATGCTAATATTACCTAATTTTTGACCTAAAAAAAACAAGATTTTCAAACTAAATTTAAAATATGCAGCAAATGAAAAAAAAAATTTAAATAATTAAAAAATACCTTGGTCTTCCCTCTTTAATTTTAACATAATCATTTACACGTTAAAATTTTTTTTTTTATCAATTTGGGGACCTTTTTCTCCAGGGTATACCACTTTTTTAGCGTTACCTGGGACAACCCTACATAAATCATAATCGTCGGATTGAATCCGAATCTTACTTGACTATACACAATTTATTAAAGATAGTTATGAACCGCTTCTCTCTGCCTACTGTTTAGTCGCCAGATCATTTGACTAAGGGTCTTGTTGCTTGCATGTCACGATGGCTAACCGCGAAAAAAGATTTAGTAATAATTCTATAATCATAACTGCCAAGACGCTGGCAAAAAAGCTTTTATAGTCAATCTTAATAGAGTGCAGTAGACACTCATTTTATCACGTAAACGTTATATTTAGTGGATACCCATATTTGAGTAGACGCTCTGTTTATTTATTAAACAATACAAACATTTATTTTCGCCTACCGGCTTGAATATTCGAGAAATCACATTAAAGAAAAGATGCAGCCTCCGGCACGATTCGAACCTGCGTCTGCTTAATAGGAGAGAGAAACCGTCGTTCGTTCAAATTATTTTCTTCAGTTGGCCATTTTGGATCATCATTGTCGATCTTTTGATAAAGATGGCGAAATCTGCAGCCTGATTATAACGATGTACAGTTCCTCTAATTTTGTCGGTTTACATTGATTTTCTTTGGTACATCTTCAGCTTGATTCTTTGACCATTTAGTCATATCTGTAATCAAAGACGATGAATGGGTGGAAAATAGGAAAATATACTGTCGTGGCGCCATCAAGAGATGCTCAGCGCTTAAGTTCAGTTTTGTAACATGCAATAATTGTTCAAGTGAGATTTGAAAATATGAACAAAAGAAAAGAGTCTATTGAAGAAAGCAGCATTTAATACTGGAATCAAAAGTATTAGTAGCATAGAGTTCTGAGTAGTTAAAACCGATGACCAGTATATATGATTGTCAGGAAAAATGAAAATCCATAATGAAATCTGTGGATTGGAGACACCCCAATCAAGCAAGGGCAAAGATTTAAATATCTAGGAAGTGCATTGGGATAGCGAAAGTGGCTTTCCAAAAGCTAAGCAAAATAAACAGGAAAATTTCGTTAGAAATAAATAAAAGCGTACTGAACAGTTATCTAATAATTTTATATCTCACTGCACTTTTGTTTTTCAGTGTCCTACTTTGTTAAAACTATTTCCAGATATTTAAATTGTTGTACTTAATTTGTTTTTGGTATCTACAATTTGTAATTTGCATTTTGGGGCTCATCCTTTTACAAACAACCATGCATTTTGTCTTTTGTAGTTTCTCTTTAGTCCTTTCTTCACGCTTTCCTTTAATACCATCTATAGGAGTTTCTGTAGTTTCCTTTCTTTGTCTTCTATCAACACTGTGTCATCTGAATATCTCATGTTCTTCAATAGCTTCGTAGCTTGAGCTGTGAGCCTTGCTAGCGATAATACATTGTCTTCTTACAAGTGATGTTTAGTCCTTTCTTCATGCTTTCCTTTACTATCTTCTGTAGGAGTTTCTGTAGTTTCTTTTCTTTGTCTGCTATCAACACCGTGTCATCTGAATATATTATGTTCTTCAATAGTGAGTGCTGGTATGATTTCTGATTCTCTTGGAATCACTCCAGTTTATATAGGGTTGAATAATTCCGGTGAAACGAAAATTCTTAACTTATACCCCTTTGTATTTTCGTATATTTACTAAATTCATTTTCTATCCGTTTGCAAACGTTTACTTCCATTATAAGTTCTGGATTATTCTAATATCCTTCCCAAAATATCAAGATTACCTCGTATTTCCAACAATTTCTTGTGACTTACTTTATCAATTGCTTTTGCATAATTTATAAAATATAGGTATACATACTTTTGCATCTGTGTTGGTCTTTCAGATATCATTTATATATGAACATAAATATCGCGTCCATTCTTTCCTTATCTTTAACGAAACTGGAGTCTTCATGCCTTATTTCTGGTCTAATTTTTGGCGCATTCTACTCATCAGTATTCGGATGGCAAGCTTTGTTACATGGGTCATTAGGTTCATTGTCCGATGGTGTTCACATTCATTTGCACCTGGCTTCTTAGGTAGTGCTGTGTAAACGGATTTAGGTTTTTCGGTATATAACTAATATTCTAGATTTCATTTATTATTTCTGTAATCTTGTCAATGCCAGACTTATCTAAGGCTGCCATCATCTCTATTAAAATTCCGTCTAGTCCTGTTACTTTGTTTTGGTTCAATTTTGAGATAGCTAGATAATTTAATATAAATCTATATCACTATCTATTTTAATAAAACTTCAACTTTGATGCCCAAAATACCAAACTTTTGATCTATTTATTTGGGCCAGTGACTTGCTAGTCTCATAGCAGGATGCAAAAAATACAAGTCAATTCGATTTGATTGCGAGATCTCAGTTTATTCAGAATGAAGAGAAAGACTAATTAAATGATGAAGTTTCTTTTATAATCGAACCAGGAAGCCATTATGTTTGACCATTTACAACCTGGCGAAAAGGCAGATTAGAAGGACATTAGCGAGCATAATATTCTAACACCATCATCTGTGGCTTAATTGTCGCATCGTACACCCTTCATATTCAAAGTCATTATGATACTGAAGCCACACCACAAGTTTGCATCTATTATTTTTATTTAACTATTCATAAAATTGATATTTTGCCTGAATATTCTGTATTACTTTTGTTATTTTCTCATCTCATATAGCTGAATATTTTTCACTATCTATAACGCCATCTATCTATGTGCGTACGTGTTTGTATAACTGTCGATTCGATATTATCAGGATTGATTAAAGGCTTAATAGGCTTTTGTTACTACCGCTCAGGCAGGTTTTGAACTTAATTATTGGATTGTAATTTGATCAAAAATGTGAGTTTTGTGCAACGATTATTGGCAAGGAAAGCGGAATCGACAAGTCCGGGTTTAAATTTGTGTTACGTGCGTTGCGTTTGCTTTCTGACAAATGCTGATGGGAAATGCATGAAACCATGTCTTGTCTGCACAAGCTACGTGTTATTAGCAGGATTAAAGTAGGTTTTCGATGTTTGGGTTTGTAGTCCGTCTAGGAGAAGGAATACTCCGATTCCAAGCCATGGAAATGGAATCGGGAAAACATTCTACTATCTCTTCCTTCTGTCATGGTAATTCACAGATAATAAAGAAACGGGATCTATGGAAAGCCACGATGGGTGACCTCCTGAAGTTTCATACCATATTGACATAATATATTGAAACAAGTAGGAGGGGGCGGCAAAGAAAATATATTGCTCACTGTAAAGTAGTAGATCGTAAAATATAGTAAAAAGACAAGAAAAACGATGGTAACCGGTTATAATTCCTCGCACTTCAGAGCTCAACCGAAGAAAGATATATAAATATGCAAATTTAATTCCTATGTTCACACTATGTCTATAACAGCTCTATCTCCAATATTGTGCACTGTTATCTTATAATATAGCGTATTTAAATTATACATATATATGTGTGTGTGTGTACATAATATAAATGATATCTTCTCATTCTCTCTCACTATATATATATATATATATATATATATATATATATATATATATAGTCATCCACATACAAGCTTGTTTCGCTGTATCACAACTCCTCACTGTGGCTAGACATCCGATTTCTTCAAGCCGGTATCGAAACTCGACCGATTTGGCCTTAGTCAGAAATTCTACCCCCAAGTTATCGGCGTACGGCAGAGAAAGGAAAATTTTTAACGTATTATATACGAGATGCATACGAACACCAGTAGCCAAGTAAGAACAAATAGGAAACGTTTATAAATCAAACACGTTTCGCTTTTATTAAAGCTTCATCAGATAATGAGATACAGAGAAAAAGAAATTCTGATACTTTTATTTTTGTGTTGTTTGACTTTCATTGCTTAAGCAGACTTCATGTACATTTGACTTGTCAGGTAGCGTTTATGTATATAATTTATGTGTGCAAATGTATCATAATTCTAGTTTGTCTATGAGAGTTTCGTAAACACCGATTATGCTGATGGTGGATAGATATAGATTAGAATACACACACACACAAACATTTGATTCTGAATATATATATATATATATATATATATATATATATATATATATATATATATATATATATATATATACATACATTTCATTGAAAACGACAGACAAAGTGCTTTTATTTAGTTTTTTATACACTTTCTGATGCGATCTAATAATTGTTTTCTTTTCAGATGATAAATTATATAAAATCTGTCCGAATGTTCTTTTTATCCGAGCGCATTCGGTTACACATTTAGCCAATTTCAAGGATTATATTTTAACGCTTAAAAATAGAAAGGTTTTAATTTTTTGTGTTTCAAAACACGGTCAAGATATTATGTCCATCTTCAAAGTTAATTTTTATAAAGTGTTGGTTTGTTTGTTTTTATTAATAAGGCTTCCATTATTTTTTTAGCCATTTTTTTGCATATAGATGATGCTATTATATTAGTGTTGTCGACAAGTATGTTCCGAATAGTATCAGGTAGGTTCCCATGAATATTTAAATGAGATCTAATTGAGCTTTTGTCAGAAAGGTGTAGACTTAGTTTGCGTGCCAAACATGTTGTAGTGTAGCCTATATATATATATATATATATATATATATATATATATATATATATATATATATATATATATATATATATATATATATGTAAATATATGGATATAGATCCGATAGTATGAAGAAAATATACTGAAAAACAAACAAAAATCCGACGTTGACATTAAACATTAAAAACAGCAGAATCGCATATTAGGATTTTTGTTTGTTTTTTTTTCAGTATATTTTTCTTCATATATATATATATATATATATATATATATATATATATATATATATTGTAGAAGAAGACATAACTTACCTCGTGTGGCAAAGCGAACAGGTATATGCCTGTTGTATAATGAAGGAAAGGAAAAAAAGAAATATGGCCGCCCTGACACCTTAATTTAAGAAAGACACGGTTGCGACGTAAGAATTGGCAAGAGAAGATGTGCGTATGCAAAATTTTCAAGAGATCATCTCGACATCAAAAAAACACGTGAGAGAGAATTGGGAGTTCGCTTGTGAACGTGGTGTTGCCTGTACGGAGAGACTTTGTCAGTTGGAAAGGGATTGCTTAGGTCCGTTTCACACACACACACACACACACACACACACACACACATATATATATATATATATATATATATATATATATATATATATATATATATATATATATATATATATGGGTAGCAAGTATTCATCCAAACAAGATTGATAAAAAAAAAAAAAAGAAAGAGCTGACTTTTTTTCATTTTTTCATTATATCTTCATTTTACGAAGGAGTTGAATATTTTGGATAAAGCAACAAAATATGAATTTGTACAGTTCATTTATAACAGATCTTGTCAGTTCTTTTAAACAAACTTGTTTAATAATATATATATATATATATATATATATATATATATATATATATATATATATATATATATATATATATATATATATATATATAGATAGATAGATAGATAGATAATATTAGTGGTCAATATGCATATATATAATATATATATATATATAAAATATATATATATACAATATATATATATATATATATATATAAAATATATATTTATTTTATTATTTTATTATATATATATATATATATATATATATATATATATATATATATATATATACAAGTGTAGGATTGGTATAGACGGAATAAAATTCCAACCGAAAACACTTAAAAGAGTGCTCAATACAGAGTAGAGCAAATATTATTTATTCAAAAGTTATAATATAATCATGTTATAACATCATTGCAGTCATTTTGCTTCAACACTTCTAGTGTCTTGTCAGGTGATTGTGTTGATTGTAGAATAAAGAGTTATAAAAAGTTCAAAACCAAACAAATTCCCCTCAATAGGGGAAATATTATTACGTAAGCTACAATGACCAATCAAAATGCAAGTATATGATAATTAAAAAAAACTTGACAACGATCCCTAAAAACAATTTATTAATGCCTTAATGTTAATGGTAAACTAAATTAGAAATCATTCTAAAAGTTTGTTGGTTTTGAACTTTTTAAAACTCCTTATTCTGCAATCAACAACATCACTTGACAAGACGCCAGAAGTCTTGAAAAATATTGCCTATTTTTGTAGTAATTCTACAACATGTTTATGATATAATTTTTGAATAATTAATATTTACTCTACTCTGTATTGAGCTCTCTTTTAAGAATAGTGTTTTTAGTTACTGGAATTTTATTCCATCTTGACCAATCCTACACTTGTATATATATATATGTACATGGTATATCAAAAATATTTTTACAAACTTTGAGGGCGGGTTCCTCATACCAAACTAAGCATAGAGCTCTATATAAACATATGTCGGCAAATCCTTCGTTTTTGAGTAATAAGGTTAAATGTTACGGTAGATGCTGTTAAATTACAATCCAAGATACAACCTGAAAGTATTTTTACAAATTTCGGGGCGGGGTTCCTGATACCAAAACAAGGTAAAATGTCTATATAAACATATGTCAAAAAGGCTATCGTTGTACCTCAACACAGCAAATCATAAACAATGTTCAACATTTCCTCCGCTTTCTTCACGCACATGCACCCGTCGGCTCATCGACTGGCGGACTTTTTCAAATACTCCAACACGGTGTCGAATGGTTTCGCAGGCCCCCACGACACGATGATGAAACGTCTCTAAATTATTAATTTCTGCTGCATGAACCAAGTGTTTTAGATGGCCCTACAGATAAAAATACAAAGGAGTGAGGTCGGAACAATGTGCATCGCGAACAATGTGGCTAAAATGTGCTAAACGTGTTAAACGTGTGTAGTAGGCAGACTAGCAACATATGTACACAAATGACTAACGTAACCTAGTAAATATGACAAGACAGTGCCATCTACTGTAAAGATTCTAAAGTCCTGAACTCTACTTTTGTCGAAGGGGCTACTTTAACAGGTTATATATATATATATATATATATATATATATATATATATATATATAGTTATTTTCGAAGCGTAGCTTAGATGTGGCACAAGGCCGAAAGTATGGGCCACCTAGTGAAGATCGAACTCACCTTTCAGTTGTAATTGATCTAGCGAGACAAGTTTGTTAACCATTATACCACGCCGAAATGTACACTTATATATATATATATATATATATGTGTGTGTGTGTGTGTGTGTGTGTGTGTGTGTGTACACTAATTCATTATAATAAGACAATATGTATGTATGTATGTATGTATGGAGAGGGAATATACATATACATACGCATACTAACAAAAACACACAATAAAAAATGGAAATAGATCTAAGAACATACAAGGGTCATTAAAAGATAGGAATACAGATTTCTTTCTTCACCCTTTATTGGACCAATCTTAATTGTTTTATTACCCTTCAAGCAGAACTTTCTCACCGATAGTCCAAGAAAGACATTTATGTATTTAACACCCAAAAAAGAGAATGTTTAACATCGAGAATATTTAATATCGAAAAACAAGGAAAATTAATTCATTTTAATAATACGTGGAAATATCCACTCTTTGCCTGATGAATATCGCAAGACCCGAAACAGGTGTTGCAAAATTATGGAAAATAAAGCATGATATATATTTTTTAAAAGATCAACATTACAACCAAAAACGTTTGCGGTTTTCTTCTTCCTTTTAATATATACACTTTTCTCTCGTTGGAACAACTATAACATCTTCCGTGTATATATATATATATATATATATATATATATATATATATATATATATATATAATGGATGTAAGCAAATGTAAATGGATGTTGATCCGACAGAATGAAGGAAAATTTGGAAAAAACAAACAAAAATCCTTAAATGCAATTTTGTTGTTTAAAATGAATGAAATGTCGACGTCTGACGTTTCGGTTTAATAAACCTTTTCAAGACAATATTCATTAAAATACAATTCAGTTCCAATTTGACAAAGACGATGGACATAAAAAACAAAAAAATTCTTTTCCAAAACGTTGTAACTGAAAATTTTTAAAATGATCCTAATTTCCGTTTTTTCTTTTTCATTCAAAATAATCACATTTTTATGAATATTGTTTTCAAAACGTCGCCCTGTGACGAAACGTTTTTTGATGCTAAACGGAAAGCTTCATTTTAAAAATTTTCTTTTCTGTTCAAAATAATCAAAAATTTTTATGTCCACGTTTTTGTCAAATTGAACTGAATTGTATTTAATGAATATTGTCTTGAAAAAAGGTTTATTAAACCGAAACGTCAGACGTCGACATTTCATTTCATTTTTTTAAACAAATATAATTGCATTTAAGGATTTTTGTTTGTTTTTTCCAAATTTTTCTTCATATATATATATATATCAGTCTTATCTACTACTACTGGTGGAAGCTAATTTATTTAACTATTTAATATAAACAATAACGCTGAAAGTTGCCTCGTCCATACCTCAAGTACAATAACAAGGGGAGATATTCACAAAAGTAATCAAACTCAAAAGCCCTCGTTCCAATCTGCATAATCTAATTAAGACCCAGCTGATGATTCATAAACTGGATATGCATTTGCTCTGAACAAAGAGGGAAAGAATATTCAACAGAAGTCATATTCATTTAAATTGATGACACAAAGTTAACCCAACTACGTTTTGGTGTTACCATCAACTTGGAAATTATTTCCGGTCATTGTCATCTTTAATGATAATAAAAGGTAAAACCTCATTCATTCAAGTGGTCATTGTAGTACGATCTAAATTAGATATTTAGAATTTATTAATGTCATCCTCATTAAGCCAGCTGTTGACAAGATGACGGGGCTTATTTTTTTTTATTAATTAACTGAATTATAGAAGAGAGTGAGAGAGAGAGAGAGAGAGAATTTAAAAAGTACCTCGTCGAAAATCCTGGTTGGAAGATCACCAATCACTCACGTACCTTCCCTAAACCTTTAAACATAACTTCTTGGTTGTGCTTAGGCGGTGGGAGAAGGATTGGATTCTGACGATTAGCGCTGTTAAAAATCTATTTCTGTGATTAAAAATTAGAAAGATTATCCATGATATAAAATCCCCAAAGAACGTTTGTAAAGAGGTAACGAAACGAAAAAAGAAATCATTTAGACCAAATCTCATTCTTGTGATTCGATAAGCTAAACACTACAGCTTGATTGACATCTGAAATGTGACAGATCTATTTTCTCTGCAGATCCGCCTTATCTTTTCTTTTGTCCCTGGTTTTTATTAAACTATAGACCAATTAAGACGACATGTAAAACATGATGGAATAGATGTGTCTTTCCTGTTGTTTACGTATACATTTGTATTAAAGCGTGTTTGATGTTTTTGTATTGCGAGTAATGTCATTGTTTGATTTTTTAGGGCAACGTTTCTAAGATCAAAGCTTTTAGAATTCGTAAATATTTATTAAAAGCCACCGTCTTTTTTCAACTTTAAAAGCTGAAGACTAAAAACCGTCGACGTAACATTAAAATATATAAAATCAGAATTTTAGGAAGGCTGAAGTATATGTCGGCATTTAAGCAA
>CAHIKZ030002534.1:997500-1022500 GCA_903632075.3 Acanthosepion pharaonis | reverse complement strand
TTGTTTTCATCTCTTTTTTATATCCAGAAATGTTTTCCTTACTTATTTTTCTTACTCGGTTACATAGACTTTTCCCTTCCTGCTTCGTTTCAGATTCCTTTTTATTCCAGCTCTCATCATTCTTTCTTTAACGCTTTTTTTTTTTCTTTAAGTTCTTCGTTATTCTTGTGGCAACATTGAAAATATCGCGCTTTCATTGTTTATCAAGAAGAGGATAAATTCACAGAGGAAAATACAGTGAAAAAAAGGAGGTAAACATGACAAAAATAAAGAAAAAAATGTAACAAGACGTGAAAGATGGGCTAAGATAGAAATGAAAAGCATAAAAGGAAATACATGAAAACAAAAGAAGATATATCGGAAAAGATAACATGAAGTAGGGGATGAATTAAGAGAAAGCCGAGTGGTCAATCGGTTAACAACAAGAAGAAAAAAAAAGGAAACTTTCAGTTGTGTTCAAATGCCAACTGACACAATGTATATTCATTTATCTGCTATAGCAAAATAACATGGCGTACTGTGATCTCTAAATCTGTTGATAACCAGTCTTCTAAGAGAAGAAATGTCTGAACTTAGACCAAGAAATGAAACCACGAGAAGCAGTTGGATGTCATCTCTGATTTCCTTCCGGCAGCTATATTACTGAAGCTGACACCGATAGCTAAAAATTGCTGAAATGCGTAGTTGAAACCGGAAGTGTATTACAAATAATTGATCAAGGAAAAAAAAATAATTGTACTTCCGGGTAAAGAAACAAAGCGAAACTTAGACAAAGAAAACCATTAAGGAAGATAAAAGTAAACGTTACGTATACGAATGAAAGGAAGAGCGAAAGAAAAATATGCAAAAATAACTGTTTCTCTAGAGTATTAAATTTAGAAAGTGAAAAAAAAAAAAATTACTATATATTTCCGCGTATAAGACGACCTTTAAATCCTCCAAATCACCCTTAAAATTTGAAGGTCATTTATACTGCAATTCGAAAAAAAGGAAACCTTAAATTGCAAGTGATTTTTGCAGGTGGGCTAATCTCGGCCTTGGTACGATATCCAGTAACGTCCATGAAAAGATTCACATTATCAAATGAACTGATAATAAAAGTAATAAAATCATGTATATATAACTTATATATTACTGGCATAACTTCATAATAAATTGCCTATTCGAAGAATAATTCCATATCAATGAAATCAACTTGTATCCATGCAATCTCAGCAGAGAAAATGTAAACATCGAGTTACGACTGTGTTCACAACAACCTTTATTTTTCACTAAACTTTCAATAATCATCATGGTAGTGTTAATTACGGCAATAATAACATTTAGGATCAAGTAATATTCATTTCTCGTTAAAAAATTATCATCATTTTGGTGTTAAATAATAACACAATTTAGGATTATTTTGCGATTATCAATGCGGTATAAGTAAATGGCTATTAGTACACCAGGCTGTTTGTAAATATAGGAAAATAAGAGGAAGAAGAAGAAGAATCAGTATTCGCAACAGGCTACATGATGAAACAAAATGAAAACAATGGTTTCCCTTTCAAGGAACGTGTGTAGGATATAGAATATGATATAGAACTGCTCTTACTTTTTTCAGTTATTTTGAATTTCTAATGATAAGGTAAACAATATCATTCCCAATAACATCATCTTTATATAATTAATCAGCAGTCGTTTTATACTACAGGTATATGATAAATTCATGAAAATTTTCTTTATTTTTTTTTTCACTTTCTCTTATCTAAATCTCGCCTTATACACAGAAATATACCGTATATATAATTCTTAATTCGATCTCTTGTGAAAGGGCTGTTATTTTTTACTTTATTTTTTGAATTTTTTTATTATATCTTTAATTAGACATTCCCGTTTATTCCCTAAACTTATTTTGAAACTCTCTTTCTTGAACAATTATATTTGTTTCACCTTTCGCTTTTCATTCACTGGCAGTTTACCGTATATTTTAGCTTAGAATACGCATTTTTTCCTAGAAAACATCTACCAAATCCTCCCTGCATTCTATAAATCGAATGTTAGTAACAAGAGTTATAGGTTTTGGAGTTGGGTGAGTGGGTAAGGATTTCAAGCTGCAACAAGCTAAGGATTCAGTGGCATTATCTAACTTCTTTTCTAAGTATTTCATTCTAAATGGTTACCATACTTTTCAAGATCTGTGATGAAAGTCATGATTAGTCAGGTTTTCATGCTGAAATATGTTTATTCAGTGGATAAATTTGTGGACATTACGGAGTACTATGAAGTAAAAGGAAAAATCTTTCCAATTTTTTCTTTCAAAATTTGAATAGCAGAATAATATATCGGAGAATCTTATAAGCTGTGAAACGGTATATTTCAAACAAAAATTAGTTTCTTGTTTTACTTTGGTCTGCTGGTCCTTTTTAAATACTTAATTTCAAATTATCTAGAATTTGTGTCTTAATTCTTGGATTCAATGTTCCTCCGCCATTTTTATTTTTTCTCTCCATAATTCCCTTTCTTCCTACATGTTTCTTATTCTTCCTTTTTCTCTCCATTCTCCTATCACTTTCTTTCTTTCTTTCTTTCTTTCTTTCTATTTTTCGTAACCTCTATTACTTTTCCTCTTGATATACAACTTTTGTGTTCACACCATCTTCTCATCCATCCACACTCCTTGCATTTTATCTTCGATTTCTACTTTACCTTCCTTATTGTCATTACGATTTTTCCTTTTGATTTTCTTTATCCTTTATTCATCTATCCTTATACTCCTCCCTTCCTTCCTTCCTTCCTTCCTTCCTTCCTTCCTTCCTTAATGCTATTTGAAAAAAATGTGTTTTGCCGTTTAGGCAAATAGAAAATAAACCATTTCCAGCTAAATCAAAATTACACACGTGGTCGATACGTGCAAACTACAGTGGAAGAAATGATTCGTTAATTCTCATCCAATCAAAATTCTGCATTTTAAATCAACCCGCGAACATTTTCGCAATGTAACATTAGCCTTACACTCTCGACCCTATCTCATATTATATTGACTCACTGACTTTGAACATTTACTTAATTTCTTAAGTTTCAATTCGAAGTCGACTTCGTAACTTGTTTGAATTGTACGTATAGAAACCAGTCACGTCGGAGTTGAGTCAACTAAAAAGAATTAAACACTTGTGAGTTTTGCCTGTAACACTTTTAGCACGTTCGACTTCGAGCGTCTATTGTTTGCCGCCTTTTTCACGAGTCAAATGTCACCCATTTCTTTTTATACTGACAATATTTTTAGCTGTTTTCTTTCTTTATTTAGTGAAGAATATCAGTAGTCGTATGGATGTAACTGCATGGAATGTGGTGCGTAAGGAGCGCCTGTCGCGTTCCAGTACGTGTTAAATATTCTTCCACGGGCATTCAAACCAACTACAACCCCAAATATCAATGGTTGATTTTCAAGGTAGACAGGATTTTCTCTTTTGAAAAATTGACATATTGAATTTAAATTACAAAACAGTATTACATATATTCAACAGTTCTGAGAAATCAATGTCCGAGCACCGGTAAAGAGTAGATATAGAATAGTTATTTTTAAAAAATGATCTTACTAATTTCATCCAATACTAGGATCAAGAACCTATCCTTAGAGAGTTACAGTTATGAATGAAGTGTTTTCTTTTGTTATAAAAGGTCTTTAATGGCTTCTTCTATTGCTCTAATTAAACTTTTATCCCTGCGATGGGTGCAGGGCAACTCAGTACCACCGACTGAACACCACCAGCTCAACACCACCAACTGAGTGCGGAGACAATTCATTACCGCCGACTGAATACCACCAACTCAACACTGCTAATTGCGTGCAGAGAAAACTCAATACCGCCGACTGAACACCACCAACTCAACACCGCCGACTGAGCGCCGGGACAACTCAATACTGCCGACTGAACTTAATTTAACAGTTAAAATATAATTTCTTATTTTAACAATTAGAATATAATCCTTGAAAATGGGTAAATGTATAGCCGGGAGCGCTCGGATAAAAAGAACATTCGGACAGTTTTTATATAATTTATCATCCGAAAAGAAAAAATAATATTATTAGATCGCATGAGAAATTGTATACAAAACTAAATAAAAGCACCTTGTCTGTCGTTTTCAATGAAATATATATATATATATATATATATATATATATATATATATATATATATATATATATATATATCACTAATAATCATATCAATATAAGCAGTAGTACTCGTCCGGCAAAGCCTTAGGTATTTTAGCTTGTAAATGATCAAATCAATACCCAAGGGGGAAAAAGGACAAAAAAGGAAGAACTAAGAACATGTACTTCCGGCGAAAATAATCATCTAGAATCAAAGTTCAGAGTCCAAAGAAAAAAACCTCCGATACGAGTAAAGTAAAATAACTAAACAAAGTGCTCAATACGCTAAGTAGAGCAAATAAAGCAAATTAAACCTAAAGATCCAGACAAACCTACCTAGGTTTCACCTACGCGTATCGTCAGGGCAGATTTGCTAAAGAGGTGCAATCAGAACAGGAAATATAAACCTACAAAACAAAAACATAACCATGTGACAAAAAAAAAAAAGAAAAAAGTAACACAACAAAGAGGGTAGGGATCTTATTTATTCAAAACATAAAAACAAAGAAAAAAAAACGAGAAAAACCTATTGGAGCAACCACCGTTTTCTATGTCTACACTTACTTAAGATGTCCGGGTTTTTTTTTTTTTGGCAAATTGTTAGGTTCCTTAAATAAAGCGATGGCTAACTTTTCCTCTATACATAGAGGACAAACTTTATTACCTGCTTTATATTTTGGGCATTTCTTTAGTATTTTCCATTTCAAAATGGGGTCTTTATTATAGTCCTGTTTAATTTTCCATGTGTAAGTTCTGATTGCACCTCTTTAGCCAATCTGCCCTGACGATCTACGTAGGTGAAACATAGGTAGGTTTGTTTGGCTCTTTAGGTTTACTATGCGTGTGTGTGTGTGTTTGTGTGTGCGTTGCGTTTTATAGATATGGATATTCGTACAAAAGATAAGAAGTTTTAAAAAGGTAACTGTATCTAAGGCACTTGTAATGTAGTCAAAATTTGTGTTAAAAGAATTAATGATGAACATATCTCTTAGAATATTTCATCCAAAGGATGCCAATTTCAGTTTCTTTTTACAGCCACAAGTGTTATTTATCCAGTAAGATAGTCATTATATTACTAAATGTCTTCATGACTCACTTGCAAGACCAAAATATGCAACTGAGACTTGCATATTCTTTGTAGGTTTTTATTCTTCGTCAATGATTGGTAAGCACCTGACAATATGTTGGATATATAATTAGACAGATTATCGTGATTATCCAGATTAAACATGATGGACAAATGTATCTTTGCGATAGAATTAACAAAGAAAAATTTGACACATATCTTGTCAACTTGCTACTTTATATATAGAGAAACAAAAAAGTCACTCCCCTACTGTACCACATACAATCACTTCACACAAATTTTGGGCTTAAATTCGCCTGTAAGGTATTTCCATAAATTCTCATCCCAGTGCGCTTAAATTAGCACAACAGAATACACGCGTATATATACAGATACATATAAATATAAATTTCCTTACTTTGTGCCGCAACTATTTCTTCCTGTTGTCAGGCAGAACTGTTCTTTTTTGTTGCTGTTGTCTCTAGAACTTCGACGTTCTTCACATGTTCGGTCCACTGCATTCTCAGCATACTTCTGTATAACCACATTTCTCTTGCTTCAAGTTTCCTCTTCACTGCCATATGGGAGGACCGATATTACATAAGAATTCAGTACGCGTTTCTTTGTTTCTAACGATATTTTTCTTTTTCTTAATACTTTGCTTAGCTTTTGGAAGGCATCTTTTCATATCCCAATACACCTTAAATCTGTTTTGTTATAAAATATGGATATTTTTGTAATGAAATAGAAAAAGAAATGAAAACGTTAATAGTTTTTGCATAAGTTACATTTCTTTTGCAAAAAGAATATTTCTGTAGAAAAATATGTAATAACACGTACATTCCCATTTAATTGCAGATGAAGGAAAATGTGACATAGAAATCCAAAGAAGCGTTGAAATAGTAAAAGAAGCCGTTTAAAAACTAAACAATGTATTAAGATATAGGAAAATTTCTTTAGAAACAAAGAAATGTGTGCCGAACAGTTATGTAATATCAATCATCCTATATAGCAGAGAATGCTGCACAATGCAAAAGTCCATGTTGGGTGACATTTCTGTCATATAAGAACAATCATGTTTTTCGATGTAATATACTAAAATAATATATATACATACACACACACACACACACACACACACATATATATATATATATATATATATATAAAGAAATATACTCTTAAACAGCTATATTTATGGGATAAAGTGCTCAATATTAGAGATAGAGCATGTATCGCCTCTAAGTAAGTGTTGACTTCAATGTTCATATATATATATATATATATATATATATATATATATATATATATATATATGCGCATTCAAACGTCTGCACGCACACATACATAGACGGTGAAAGTAATAAAGAGAAAAGTGAAAGCAATTAATTGATATACATATATTTTAAAACACACACGCAAACATAAACAGATAAATTAATAAGGTGAAGATAAAAAGAAAGTTGAAAGTAATTAGTTGAATAAAAGAGAGAAAAACTGAAAAGAGAATCAGTGAGAGAGAGAGAGAGAGAGAGAGAGAGAGAGTGTGTGTGTGTGTGTGTGTGTGTGTGTGTGTGTGTGTGTGTGATTTTGCACACCTGTGTGAATCTCTTCCAATCCGTTATTCTTCGTTACCCGAGGACATAAATTTTTTGTCAATTGGACCTTTTACTGCCGCCTCGCTGTCCGTATCCATCTAGTTTTAATCCTCAGGGGTCAACTGACAATTCATAATTCACTGATTGTAGCAATTATCTTTTCATAATGTTCGGTGTGTGTACACGCAAGAGGAACAAAATAAACTGAGAAGAAAATATTAATCACGTTTTCAAAAGATTCAGTTCCATCCTCTACAATTCGAGTAAATATCTGAGGTGAAAAGATAACAGAATAAAACACCGTGAGTGCTCCGTTAGGGATCGAAATTTCGAATAGCCGATGAAACTATGTTATTTATCACAGCTATACGACAAGCTTTCACAGGAGATATTTATGGATTAGCTTTGCTCGGCACTAGACAACGATAACCCAACTAGTATATAGGAATTTGAAAATATTTTTTAACCACGATTCCTGGATAATTGTGTATAATAATAAACTAATAAGCTTAGTTTTGTCTGGCACATGGTCACAATTTTAGGTCTTTTAGTGAGGTCGGCATTTCTAATATTTAGGAAAGGGCTGCCAAATTCAAATTTAAAAACATCTCGATAAAGTATTCTTAGTTTTACTATTAATTTCATTATTTTTTTTTACTCATAGTTTTATATCACAAAATTCTGGGGTGATCAACTATTTTACTGGTAAACTTTTATTATTTCTTTATCCCCATCTTATGATTGTTGCTTTTTATGCCAACTCATGGCTGATACACTTGATACTTCACTATGAGTATTTATCACTATTTTGTTATTGTAGCTTAATATCCACCACTGTAGCTGGATCCACAATTCCATATTACTGTAATTTTATTACTAGTTTTACCCAGCATATTGTATTGATTTTTATCACATTACTGGCTAGATATACATTTCATTATAACTATTAGTTTATTGATAGTTTTCCTCCATTTTATTGTTTCTTTTCAACACAGCACTCTTGTTTGGTCAATACACATGTCATTATAACTCATCATTATAAATATAAAGTTATTTTATGACTAGTTTTATTGAATCATATTGTTGCTTACTTCATAAAATAAAAGAACAAAATTGTTAACAGAATGTGTACAGAATTTACTCCGCTTAATCGCCGAAGTAATTGAGCCAACACACATGAAAGACATTTGCCGTTTTCTCGACCGATGATTCTGTTTTATTTCATGAAGACGGGACTAATGACAGAGATTTACGCTTTGATTTCTTGAGAACCGGTTTAAATGGAGCAAAAACGTTTCTAAATTTACGCTGAATATTTTTATCCAGTAATCATTTTATTTAGATTTACAAAATGAGAAGCATATATCTCCCAAAATAGACACATGTGCGTGCGTGGGAGCCTGTGTGTGTATTTAAAGCGAAATAGTCATATGATTTCAAAATAACGCGCCCACCAGCACATATGCAAGAAAGAGCGCACGGGATATCTAAAGCTTTCTACTTTCGTTTAGAATCATAGCCACACATAATTTTATATATTAAATATATACACTTATATACACATCTAGAAATGAATAGATCAGTAGACGCAGACGCAGTCATTATTGCACCTATTAGTATATGCACATGCGTATATGTGTGCATATATCTATATGTATACATAACTATTTTTTGTTTTTCATTTTTTAAAATCATTTCACCTCAGGCAAGGCAGTAAAGCCACTAAGACGCAAAAATTTGCTGAGTGTTAGAAAATATGATAACGGAAAGAAAACTCTATTAAGAGGAGAGAACAGTAAAACAACAAGAATTAAGAAGACAGAAGATAACGATTGATATTGCACTTAAATTTTGAAAGATCAAAGCCGGAGGAGCCTTTCACAAGTGGGAAGTTCGATAGAAGAAACTTTTAGCATAGAACTTACGGTTACATCCAGTTATTTCAACTATAAATAATGAGACCTTGCTGCCAATCTAGTACTGCACTTAAATTAAAAAAGTCCAGTTATCTTAGAGGAAAATTCATCAGAATAATTACCATGAATATATTTATCGAAAATAGGAAAGCTACGCTATAGTAGTGGAAATGTGTCTGAAGCCACTTACATATTCGTCTTTGTATTTTATCAAGAATTTTTAAATTCTGTGTAGCTGAAGCACCAGACCAGATTTGGGCAGCAGTATTCAAAGCAAGAACGAATGGTAGACTTATACATATGTAAAATAGATTCTAGTAAGAAAAAATTGTCTAAAACGAAAAATAGAACCAATTTCCTAGCAGCAGAGTTAGTAATTGATTCACTATTTCCATTTCATATCAGCGGTAAACGATGTTAGTCCGAGAAGGAGCCATGAATCACTTTCCTGGATGTAAGCCTCAACCATATTGATGGAGGATAAAAAGAGTTCCCTCTTGTGTACTGTACATGTCCACCCACCCCCTCTCTCTCTCTCTCTCTCTCTCTCTCTCTCTCTCTCTATCTCTCTCTCTCTATATATATATATATAGGGAGAGAGAGAAAGTAAGAGAGAGTGTATAGTATAGAAAATTAGGAAATCACTCGATATGGCTATTTGGGTTCAGCTGAAGAGGGATATAAAGAACGTAACGGATTCGGCTGTTTTCCTAATATTCTATAGTTAAAAGCTTTATGTTACATTTCAATCTTTTATATGTGTATTTTGCACATTTTAATACCACTTACTGTTTACTGATCTAATTCAACTCTAAACAATAACTTTTTATATATATATATATATATATATATATATATATATATATATATATATATATATATATTAAAATTGGACAAAAAGTCCGACAATTTATTAAAGAGATTTTTATAAAAAGAATGTTTAACATAAAAATGTCTTTTAATAAATTGTCGGACTTTGTCCAATTCTTAATGTATGACGTCATTTGTTTACATTTGATACGCCATGAGCAGTTATGAATGTACGAGATTCATGGAAGATTGAAGTTTATAAGCAGTAAATTCGACCTTGCCTACCGAACGCTCCTTTGTGGCCGAGTCGGTTAAGGCACGTCAGCGTAAATGACGGTTCCGTATAGGATGCAGGTTCGAATCCTGTCAAAGGACGAATATTTTCTATGAAAATTTCTCAGACATTCAGGCCGGTAAATGTTATTTAATACTGTTTATTATAAACAGAGCATTTACTTAAACATTATATATATATATATATATATATGTACTATCAGCAGTACCCAGCGTTGTTTGGGTTTATTCAAAAAAAGATCACAAACTTCATCCAATCTGTAAAGTTAAAATAAAGAAGATTTTTCTTTAGTGCCTCTTATCTATATGGCGGAAAATTATAATGACATGAAGTGTGAAAACATTTATAACAGGAGAAAGTTATTTTTTACAGAAGCACAGAAGATACAAAAAAATTTGTCAGCAAATGAAGCGTACATTAATTGCAATCGATCTTCGAAAACTGTTGAGGAGAAATGCTTTGTTGACAGCTTTTGCTCAAACCACGTCGAATGAACAACATGCATTGGAAGGAGAAGAAATTCAACAAAGACTTCTCCTAGCAGCCGTGCCAAGGCTGAAAACCAACTTTCACAAAGACTGTTTAGAATTGTTCTTTGCCGCTCAGTTTCTACAGCTCGAGTAGCAGTAGTTCTGGCAGCATTCCTTCCTCGTATAGTTAACCGTTGCTCATTAGTTTCTGTTGATCTTGCATTAGCTGTACGAATAGCAATTTGTGTCAGTCTAATTTAAGTTTCTTGTTGCAAAGCGTTTCTTTTTCCGTGCTTTCACGCATTTGGCTGTAGTAGTAGGACGTCCAAGTGAAGGATTTCGCTTTTTTGTCATTAATGTCAGGCTGTAGTTGGAGGAGTTTGGCTAAGCTTTTTGAATAACAATGAAGTAATCAATTAAAAAGCCAGAATATTATACACATTAATGGAAATATAGCCACAATAAATTAAATGCAAGTTTATAATGGAGACCACGGTAACGTGGTAAACAATTATAAGCAATCTCGTAAAGTCAGGATTTATCTAAAAATAGACTACCAAAAAAACGTTCTAGTGATAAAAATAAAAATTAACGTGCAGCTAGAAACCTACTTACTATGAACGTTAAAACGTACACGCTAAGTTTAGCATAATTATAAATGAATCGAAAGAGTGTCTTTACATTATTATATGTGCATTTTTCAGAATAAAACTGTCAAAATTTTAGGGCTCAAGTTTCCAAATATATGAGTTAGTAAACATTGTTTAAACGCTGGTTAGAAGATGATAAATACATAATTAAAAATTGGCATTTACGCTTAAAACTTTTTAATAATATGATTTTCACAAATTTAAATTTAAAGTATCAAAAATTCAAAATATGCATGCATGAAGGCAGCCTACCTTTTTACTGGATGACAACTTTGATGCAAATGAGATTTTTTGCATTTATTTCATCACATAGCATTAATGAACACTACACGTGAAGTAAAATCAATAGTACGCACTACATAACTCGATCGATCATTGCACGTGGAGCAAAATCAATTGTACACACTACTCATCTCGATCGATCTCGCACACGCATCTTATACCTACGTGCACTTCTCTCATCGGTGCATACTTTCGTTTGCACTTATTCTTTTTTCTTAAGGAAGGATATAATTTTTGCTGTCAAGTTAATGCAAACTAAACTATTTCAGTACCAAAACGGGAAATCCATGGAAAAATTGATATTTTTCATAATGTATTTATGACACATGGGGTTTCAGTTTTAACTTTGAGTTGATTGATCTAAACACACATTATGTGCAAATTTTCATCGGAATGCTGCTAACCACTACAATTGAAAGACTAATGGAGCAGCAATAGGTTCATGGGTCATCTTGGGGGGCCCTTTATGTAGTTTTCAATATCTGATAATCGTTTCTGATTCATTTTAAGATTGTAACATACGTGCAAAATTCCGTCGAAATCAAAGGAATTTGAAAATTTGGGGTTTTGGTTAACCCTAGGGGTTCCAAATTTCAAGCCAAATGACAATTTTAAGACTAATAGGAATTGAAATAATAAGGCACATCTTTTTTTAAGTTTTCTACTTAATCGACTTTATGGCCAAGGTTGTAAAGTTAATTGAAAATTTCTATGTTCCCTGCTGGTCCTCTTACACGTGGGGGTCCCAGTGTTGCTTTTCATTGAATTCCAAGTGACTACTTCAGTTACTCGATATAATCTCAATATGTACCGAAATTTTCGTTGAAATTAGGGAATACTGCTATAAAATACACTTGAAAAGAGGCATCAAGAAGTTTATAGGGTCATCTGATTTTTGAAAAATGTCTAATTTATTTTTGCCCAGACACACTCAGAGTCGAGTACAATCTATGTTCCAAATTTGGTGGAAATATGCCTTATGGTTCACGAGTACACACACTCACACATAGTCATTTATATATATATATATATATATATATAGATAGATAGATAGATAAAAGATAGATAGATATAATAAAGAAATATATCTAAGTGATTAATGAAATGATAATCGCTTATTTTCTATAACATAATTTATATTTCAACCTAATTTCTTCGCTTATCGAAGGTTAATCGTCAGTGTTGAATCAGACCAGGAAACATTAGTATTAAAAAAGTGCTTAACACACGAGTGAAAATTAAAATAAAAGTAAAATTAACATGTAAAGATTTTAACTTTAAAAATCAGGAGGTCAGCTAAATCTGCTACCTTGGTTTCAACCTTACGGTATCCTCAGGCAATTTTTAGCAAATGCCTTCTTAACACTATTTTTTTTAAAAAAAAATCACTAATGAATGTTACGTTATTATTAAAAAAATAAAAACAAACACACGACGTTGGGTGTAATAGAAAAGGAGAAGGAGGGTGTGAAGAAGGAGTGAGAAGTAGAGGGAAGAGAAGAAAGGCAAAGGTGTTATAATTTTATCGGTGTGGGGTTAATTGAAATGTACTTTTTTTATCCAGACTCATATGTGCTTAAAAGGAATTTCTAATATGTGAGCAAGAACATAACTTTGGATTTCTGGTTTAATAGGTTATTTGGATCCGGAAATGTCATAATTTCTAATTTTTCATGTTGAAATAGGTTGTAAATATTGTTGTGATTGTTGTTTTAAAAAGGTTCCACCTTACAATCGAATCCCTGTTGATTTTTTTTTCTTTTAAAAGATTTTAAAATTATGAAGGGGATTGATTATATTGCCAAGTCTGTTGCGAGAAAAGCTGATTCACTGTGTCGTACCAGACAACTTTTTCAATTTTCTTCCCCAGGTTCCATTTTCAACTTTCATAAATTTACCATTTATTTTTGTATTGAACATTACTGTCACGTTTGCTTTGTTGGTACAGTTATATGTCTCAACATTATTAATAAAATCCAAGGATGAATCTGTAAAGTTATCGGTCTTGACCTGTCATCTCGGATTCAATTACTTTCCCACCGCTGTAAGCTAGCTTCCCTATTTTTTTTTTCTATAAATATTTTCATGGAAATTGTTTTGATGGGCTTTTATTTTTGGCGCGACGACCTCATGAATTTAATTCATTTTTACTGTGGAAATAGCTAGATGCGACCGCAAGTTCTATTCTAATATTTTCTGTAAAGTTGTCGGTCTTGACCTGTCATTTTTTTTCTTTTCTTGCACTTCTCGCCTGTGGATTTTTCTTCCGGTTTTTGCTTTCCAGTCTAACGATGATTAAAAATTTAAATTTAAATTTAAATGCAATATCAATTACACGCCTCAGTCTTCCTGAATCCAGTTATTTTATTGTCCTTTCCCCTTACTGAAGTTTTTTCCAGTTTTGGTGGCGTTGTCGCCTAGTTTGGTTTAAAAAAAAGAATTTTATATATATATATATATGTATATATATATATTCGTTTGGGTAACACAGAAAGATCTTAATAATAAATTATATATAAAACGTTCGTATTTTAAGAAAGTTGAGCTCTTCCGTACACAAACACACGCGCGTGCGCATATAGACGCACGAATGCCCGCACGCACCCCATATATATATATATATATATATATATATATATATATATATATATATATATATATATATATATATATATATCTGTGTGTGTGTATGTCTTTATAGCGCACCTGTTTATTATCCACCGTGATGAGCTCTGTGTTGAGAATCACATGATTCTGCCTCAGGCAAAACATTCCTTGCTTATTATAAGATAAAAAATGAAAGGACATGAGATCTGTCATATATATATATATATATATGTGTGTGTGTGTGTGTGTGCGCGCGCGCGTGTGTGTACCTATTCTCACATACAAACGGATACGCATGTACATATATTTAATTTATAAATGTACACTTGTTTATTTTCGCACATACATGGATCTCCGGTATCTCCGAGAGGATGCTGAAAAGTTCTCAGCCCAGTCAATTCACTTATTTATTTATATAGTCAATGCTATATTTTCTAAATATTTTTTTTTCATTTTAATTAGTTTTTCCTTATACACAATTTCTTATGAATATATTTAAAATGTTTTTTAAGAATTTTTTCCTTATCCCACTGTCCGTATATTCCCCCAAGTATCTCTTTCAGCATATTTCTAAATATTTTTATAATGTTAAAGCATTTGTTGACAATTTTTCTGTATAAAGGTCTACGGTGAGTAATTACGTACAGTACATATCTGACTCACACATGTGGAAAAGTGTCCTTATTATTTTAGGGCATTGTCTCTATTTTGCTACGTTTAACCATGTCAGTCCAAGAAAACAAATATATTTGTTCTTAACTCGTAGATATTTATCAGAAATTACTTTTCAAATTCTGATGTGCTGAACGAGTTGATTTATCATCCCCAAAAAGTAGGCAAAATTGCACATGCAAACATATATGATAACTGTATCTGTCTATATTTCTGAGATGAGGTATTATGTACACTATTTACATTATTCGGACTATTGTCCTCATCTTTGCTGCCATATTTATTACAACGTTTCGGCCATTCAGTATCTATCTATATTTCTGAGATGAGGTATTATGTACATCATTTACATTATTCGAACTATTTTTGTCGCCATATTTATTACAATGTTTCGGCCGTTGTACGCTCCGGCCTTCTTCAGGTGGTTGGAATGTCGAACTGACCCCTTTATTTCGCTCGCTGGGGTAGACTGTTCTAGTTCCACGTGCCATGTTTAATGGATGTCACTTATCAGTTATCTTCTGTTAATTCCCCTCTCCAAGTTCTCCACCGCCTTAACCAGCTATTGAACTTACTCTCTTGTCCTTGAGGACACACGGCACAGTGGATAAAGACGTTAGTTAGATCCAGTGACAGGACCCAAAGAGTGTGAGTTCAATACCTGGTTAAGCCGGTTGAGAACTTAGAAATAAAAATGCCTGCTTAATATGCAGCTTTTCAATCCTCTGTTGGACATTTATAAAATAGGTGCCACCTGATTCTGTACGAAGTTTACTAAATTCTTTTTCTAATGGATCCGTTGTAAATTTCTCAAGAATGACACATTTATGGCTCGTAACTAAAAGGTGTCGACATAGACTAACAATTACATTGCATGTATTGTGTATGGTAGTAGCAGTTGTGTTTGGATAATTGTTTTATACGATTACCTTGACTGCCAGCCATATTAACAGCTATTTGACCAAACTTAATGATAAAATCAAATCGGCTGTTATTTGGAGATCTGATTTCTGCTTGTAGAGGCTCGTTGCATAGTTTACCAAAATTTGAAAATTTTCCATGTCAAAACCTTGTTTATGAAGGTGACAGTATCATTTTTATCCGCACCTATTATAAATTGAGTGAGAAGTAAATTATATTTTTTTTTCTGGAAACACTCTGAGGCAAGTAGAAACCCGTTGTTTTTCTATGAGTTTTGGAGGAATGGAAATTTCATTTAAATCTGAAAGTTTAGGTAGACTTTCAAAACGAGATAACTGTTTAAGATGTGACAATTTTGCAACTCGTTTTACTCCATTATCATCAAAGATTAGTTATCATGTCTTTTCTCTGAGACACGAATCGCAAATATTTTTCAACAGATGATCATAAGCAAATTTTTATTATCTTCAGATAAATAAACTTTTGAGAGAGTGTGTGAGATATAATTTTTTAAAAAGCTTGATTTATTTGTTTGCTATCACATATACATTACATCAACTGGTACAGAGGTGATGGTCTGAATTGTTAACTCAGTTTGTTAGAATACAAAGGATGATATTAATTTTGAAATTGGGATCGATCTTGCAAAAAATTTTGGACCCCCATTAAGACATTATACTAAATACTGTTTGAGCAAGTAGAGATGGATTGTCAACTGACCTATCAAATATTGCCATGATATAGTAACATTTTCTTGATATATACTTCATCATGGAGAATTATGCACCAGTTTTATTTGGCATTAAGTGTATTAAATCAAGATAGCAAAAAGATGTTATTTAAGTTTTGAAACCTTTGATGTCATCCTTCTTAATGTTGTTAATGATTGTAATTGAAAATCCTATCTTAATCTATTATAAAATGACCGTGATGTTGTATAGTACTCAAAAGTACATATTACTATATCAGAGCTGTATTTCATTCCAATCATTTTGGGGGCCATTGTTGAAAAGTGATGACTCAAGATATCCTTCTTGTGATCGAAAGCCATAGAATTTAAATATCAGATAATTTCATGTTGACCAAGTATCAACTGTATTTATACAGTTTTTGTACAGGCTATTAATATAACACTTACCTCCATAATGAAAGGTTTTATAAATTCTCGCCGTAAAGAGAGGGATACTTTTGATGACTGAACAGTTAAAATATTTTTAGCAAAAAATGCTACAACTGGATTCACAAAGTTTTCTTTTCTTGTTGATTAAACTTTCTTTCAAATTTGTATAATTAATCTTATCTAAATCTAAAACAAAACATTCATTTCATTTTGATTTTGAGCATTACTGAAGATTTTTTATCTCCCTTTGAACAGCAGAGGGTGTTGGTATTTGACTCTTTGGTACACCTAGCCTTACAGATGGTGAATTTTGGGGGAGCATTTTTCCATGAACTTCTATGCTACCAAAATTTAAAGGCTAATGTAGTTGACAACTGTATTGTTTATAATATTCAGATTGGCATTTAGAATTGATTCTCTCCATTGCTCTCTCTTTGTCTTTTGGAAAATGGTAAACTGATATTTAATAAGACTTTACATGATGTATTCCAAAATAACTTCAACAAAACACACATCACCACCTCTGTATGCATATACACAGAAGCTGAGCATCATCTACCATGTATTCAATTATGAAAGCATAATAACATACTTCCAAGAAAATTTCATATTGGCATTAAATAACCCATAAGATATTTTGGTATTAAATAAACAAGAAAATCAATCAGAAATACATAACTATCTTTATAGTTCCTGGCGTGTATTTATATTCTAAATTGAGATATTTCTTATCTGTCTATATTTCTGAGATGAGGCATTATGTCCACTATCATCTTCATCTTTGTTGCCATATTTATCACAACGTTTCGGCAGTTGTACGCTCCGGCCTTCTTCAGGTGGTTGGAATGTCGAATTGAACCCTTGTTCTAGTTCCACGTCTAATGGATGTCAGTTATCAGTTATGTCCTGTTAAATCCCCTTTCCAAATTCTCCACCGCCTAACCAGGTATTGAACCCACACTCTTTGGGCCCTGTCACTGGATCTAATTAACGACTTTACCCACTGTACTATGTGTCCTTGAGGACATCAGTGTATAAATTTCTGGGTATTATAAACCTAACGTTTACAGCAACCATTTCTTATTGAGACATTTCTTATGTGAAACTTTGGAAAATAGAATTTGCTATCAGACGAAAAAGAATGTGAAAATCATTTATTTTTCAATATGAGTAGATAGTTTCGCCTATCACTCAGTTCTCACACCTTCCACGTCCTTTGAACAGGATTAGAAGATTTATCTATTGTTTCCTGTTTAGAATTGGGGTTTCGGTTCCTTCTGCTAATACTTTCTTTTTCTCTTCCACGCCCAGTAAATCCTTGCGTCTTAGTGGCATTATCGCCTTGATTGGGATGCATCTACTAAAAAAAAAGAAAAGAATAATACACAAGGAAAATAAATTAACCACCAAGAATTATTTGAAGAATCTAAACAGTGGGTAAAGTAGTAGATTAATAGCAACGTTGGTTAAGAAATTTAATTAAATTACCACCTTTAAGTAAGCATCACAAAGAGAATCGTTTATACTAGATGAAGAATTACATCAAAACTGATTTCTTAATAAGTTTTAATGATCAATACAGAGCTATATTGACTGGATGTGATGACAGTTTTATGGATATAGACAAGCAATATAGACAACAGGAGAAGGTGCAGTCATATTTTAGACTTATTTTGTTGGCAGTAAAAATATTGGTCCATTTAGAGTTAATAGTTATGTAAAGATAAATGCAGAGAATTAGTGTAATATTTTTTGAGTGATACAGGTCAAACCAAGAGGCTTTAAGAAAAATGCTATATTAATTGAAAGCAGTGCTTCTTCATGTTCTGAAAAAAAATATTGCTCACCTTGCCCATTTTAAAGACAACAAATTAATTGATTGGAAGTTAACCTCTCCAGATATTAATCCAAGAAAAAAAAAACTTGTAGTTCTTCATTAAATGATGCATTTATGATAATGGAAAACAATATGGAAAATCAAAATCTCTAATAAAAGCTAGGATGAAATGATAAAATCGGAACTGTTGAAATGTTTACAAAATCAGTGGATAAACTTTATTCAAGTGTATAAGATATTGTGCTAATGGAATATCTTTTTCTGTGGATTAGAATTTTTTAACTGGCAAATAAATGACAAAGTGAAAATCAGACTATAACACGTTTTGTCATCTGAATTTTCACACTTTGTCATTGTTCTGCTATATAGAAATTTTATGTCATATACTCCCAATATTTTGGATATATTTTTAAATAAATATTTATGTTGCATTAGTGTATTTTGCATAGTAAAACCTAGCACCCACTTCCTAAAAGAGTTTTATCAATATTTTCTTTAATAAGAAGCGTTTAATAATAAACTACAAAGCACAAGATATATTGTACATATAAATTTTTAAACCGCTACCACACCATAAAACCCGGTATTAATTATAGGATTCCAAATAAAAAGAGAAAAAACAGTATGATAACAATATAAGATTCTAAAATGGGACAGTGTGCGTTAGTGGGTTAATCCCAATTTTATAGTAAGAACATTTCCTGGTATAGTGAAATCTGATATTCAAGATATGGAATAAGGAAAATACTTAAAAATTTCCATCGTTTTTTTAACATTTCACCACAAGCCTGGCATCATTTTCTATTTAATTCTAAGAAAAATAATTTACAAAGGTGGCTGCTAATAGCCTTTTCCCTTGCTCTATGGAGAGTGTGGTGTCGTCCAACATCATTGTTACGTACGCCATTTACTCGACAGCAGATAGGAGGGTCCTCCAGAGGTTTACAGAGGTTGACCAGAAAGTAATCGGCTGTTTGCTTCCCTCTTTGGAAGACATTTCGAATTCTTACTGTCGCAGATAATTCGCAACATAATCAAATTCCTCACTCATCCCGAGTACCACTTGCTTGATCTGTTAGGCGTAGGGTGACATTTTAGATCAATTAATTTTACGACAAAGACACTGAGGGACAGCTTTTATTGATTGGCCCTGTATAAAATCGACGCTTCCGTACGTTGCCATTTAGAAAAAAAATGTTAATCATTATACCCCAAGCAAAACAATCAAAGGATTACTGAGTTTGAAAGAATATAAGAAAAACAATATCAAGGAGCGAGAACAATTAAAAAACAGCATTTAAAAGAACAAAAGATAACGATTGACATTATATTTAAATTTTTTGAAATTTGATTGGAATGCAAGAATCCGTAAGAAGGTTTCAGAAACGAGACGTGCGAGAAAAGGAATTTTTAGCATAGAGCTTATGGTTACATCTAGCCAATTGAACTGTGAATTGATAAAAACTTTTTGCCAGTCTAATAATGCGCTTAAATTCATAAAGTGTAGCTATACTGAATAATTTTATATTTTACTATAGTTCAGCCAATACAAGGCCGAAAAGCCACACAAGGTGACTTACCGAATGAGGAAATAGGATGTGAATTTTTGAAAATAATTTCATCCCAAGTAAAGCACCATCCTGAGTATGACGATAAACTACATCCACGTCCATGGTAAGACGACAAACTACGTCCTGCATCAAGGCCTCTGATCAGGAGGTTTTGAGGAGCGTGGAACCACCTCTTAATTGCTGGTTCTCCCAGGTCCACCCTCACCTGGGGTGGTAGCACTTGTTAGGGTCCAAGCTATGGGCAAATAGTTAACCCCCGAAACTGAGGTAAAAAGTATTATAAAAGCTTAAAAAATAGGTTTTAATACCAGAAATACTCTGTAAAAAAAATTATTACCAGAAATAAATTTTTGAAGAAAAAAAAAAAATTACCAGCAATATATTTTTGAAAATAAAATATTACCAGCAATACATGCTTTAAAATAATATTACCAGCTATACATTTTTGAGCAGAAAATATTACCAGCTATACATTTTTGAGGAAAATATATTACCAGAAATAGATTTTTGAGAAAACAAAATATTACCAGGAAAAAAAAAAGTTGTCGGCATTAAATAACCCAGTGAGGTTGATATGACGTAAAACACAACAAACGAAACCAAACCAAGTAACGCAATAAAGCCACTAAAAATATTTTAAAGAAAGAGGGCAATAAAAGAACAAGAATTAAGAAAACAGAAGATAACGATTGACATTGCATTTAAATTTTTGAAGATTAAAATTTACCGGGAAGCAATAAGCGTGAAGAGAGTTCTACACGCGAGAAGTGCGATAGAAGAAACTGTTAGCATAGAACTTGCAGTTCTAGCCATTTCGACTGTAAAATGATGAGATTTTGCCGAGTTCATAAAGGCTTTAGTATGTGTCATCCAAAACATTCTTTTAACAAAATGGAAAAACTGAAAATCAAAGAAATATGTGTAATAATCTGAAAATTTCAGATAGTTCAGAAAGTTTTAAGAATGCATCGATCTAAGTATTTCTAAAAATAATAAAGATATACAAAATATTTTGGAAGATATATGGAATGATGAAAATTTTCGATCTCTGAGATGATTCAAGAAGGCCTAAGAATGTGTCAATCAAATTTGTATTTATAAATAACAATAATCATGAGAGTCATCTGAATTTTAATCAGAATACTGTTAGTCGTTCATCTTAGTTAAAGAACTTAGGAAAATAGCTTCTCCTATACTCTACTCTTGAACAACTATTTTGTCTCGGATTTTCTGCAGAAATAAATAATTCAGACAGCCCGGAAACTCGGGAATGCTCACGGATATACGAACGAATTCTGACTGACTTCTGTTGCTAATTTTAGTGCAGTTTAATCAGCACTTAATTACCCTCGTCACAAAGCAAAGCCGCCCATTCCATCAATAACCAGATTTTTCAAGACTGTATTCTAAAGCTATAAAAAGTGTTTGTTTTCTGGGCGTGTTCTGCTTGTAAAAGTGGCGAATATATTTAAATGAATAGTTTATACAGTCTTAGGGTAACAACGTGTGTATTACGATTTTTAAGACTTTATATTCTTATTTTATCTTCATTAAGCTTTTTTGTTTTTCTCCTTCTACTTTTCTTCCTTATTGTTATTGCTACCCTATTCGGACCTGATCCTTTAGTGTGTATTATCTGGCTCTGTCCGCACGTGCGTGAGGTGCAAGTTTGTGGCGTTGATGTAAGGCAAATACGTACGGAAGGGAATCGTGCTGTGTATGGCTTTGTGCGTGTCGCTCTACCCTGTTGAGCGCATGCAGATAAAATGACAAGCGATAGTGTCTGATGTGGGAGTCAGCGAGTACCAAATAACCGAAATTAGAAATGGAAAACATGCGTCAAGAAGGATAAAGCGGAGATTCGAAATGCAAAAAGAAAGAAAGAAAGAAAGAATTGTAGAAGTAATGCGAAAGAAAGAAAGAAAGAAAGGGAAAAGAAATAGGTAATAAAGAAAGAATAAAAGAAAGTAAGGGAAAATAAAGAGAAAAAGGAAGAAAAAGAAAGTATTGCAGAAGTAATGAGAAAGAAAGCAAGAAAGTAAAAATAGCGAAAATAACGATAAAGGAAAAGAAAGAAAGAAAAGAGAAAAGAAAGATGGAAGAAAGAAAAATATAAAAAAGAGAAAAAAGACAAAAGGGAGAAAAAGAAAAAAAACTAGAATTGTAGAAGTCATGAGAAAAAAGAAAACCAAGAAGAAAGAAAGGAATTGGGAAAAGAAAAAAAGAAAGATAGAAAGTAAATAAAGATGGTTCATGAGAAAGCAAAGCCTGACGAGTATAAATAAATCGAAAGAAGAATATTGAGACAGGAAGGGAAGAAGAGAAAAATGAGAAAGAAGAAAATGAATGTGAATTAATCTCTTCAGAATAGTGTCCTCACATTTGCTCTTAAAGCCACAATACCTGATTGCAATAGCTTACTTGACAAAAAACCTTTATTAAGTAAATTGCTTTGTTGTCCCGAGTCTTTATGTATGGCAGTGAAATTCATGCACTAGACTTCCCAGCAAAAAGTAGTTTTCCAGTTAACTCGGAAACATTGAGATGAAATATTCCTTAGTAGCAAAAGGACAATAATCTATTATTAGGGCCTGAAGAAAGTGTAAAATTCAAGATTTCGTATTACCGATTATCGACGACTGCTGGGTATGGGTTTAAATGTATGGAGTCTATTAATTGCAGCAATCAAGATGCAAACGCCATTTCGAATAAATCAATGTATAATAATAATTCCTCAAACTAAGACTAGAAGAAAAAGTACCCTTTTCCCCCCAAAATATTGGCTAAAAATATCATCCCATTTTTACATGCCGCGTTAATAGGCTAATGTATACTGAAACGCCTTAGAAAACAGTATTGTGTATCACCTAAATTCATACATTAACTTCAAAGTTAAATGAAGATCTATTTTATATGCCAACAGATACGGCAATGGAGATGGATTTTGAAAAACAAATCAATATTAAAACGGAACAAGATCTGTTTTGATCTATAATATTATTGTTCTCATAGCAGCGAAAACAGAATCATCATCATCGGCAGTATTATTAACACTTTGTATTTCTCATTAGCAACAGTGGTCAGTGTCCAAGAATAGATAAAATCCAGGATTTCTAATGCTGATTTTCAAAGCAAACCGTCCTCCCAAGTTAGGAGACTGACGAAACACACATTTCATACTTCTATAGAAATTCTTTTATGCAATATTTTAAACTAAAAGTAAATAATATTTTTTTCAAATCAAATTAACTAAACTTTAAATCAACTAATCTTCTTCAAGTAAACATTCAGAAATGTATTTTTTTAATTTTTGAAACATCTTTTAATATAGAGAATTACACTATGTTGATAGATTTGTCAATCTGGCCGATTTCAGATATTTTTAGTGATTTCCCCCCAAAATATTGCAATCAATTTAAATTCGGTTTGAAATACAGCAAAGTAGTTTTATTATTGGAAATATTAAATGTAATCTATTAGCTTGAAATTAAAACTAAAATAAAACCTTCAAGTAATTTTTTAATTTTTAAAAATGCATTTTAAACCATAGGTATTGCTTTTCTTTAGAAGCACCTACTTAAATATATACATGTGCATATATCTACATGTATCTGCATATATATATATATATATATATATATATATATATATATATATATATATATATAACGTTATAGAAGAAAAAAAGAGCATTATTATAAATGCGAAAAAATCCGTATTGATACATAAAGGTGAGCAATGGATAAAAAATCCTTATGACCACTTTGACATCACCATGGGATCACTAGACTCAGCTGAGTCTTCTGACGTTATCGGTTTTTTATGTTATACAATGTCACAGCATATCATGAAATTAATATAACTGAGATTAGATTATACACAGACGATGGACTTATGGTTATAAAGAATACTACAAACTTTAAAATCGATAAAATTAGAAAGATATTATATAGAGAATTTAAATGCCTGAACTTAAAAATTACGGTAAGTACTAAACTGAAAAAGTGAACTTCCTTGATATAACATATATGAAAAATATATACATACCTTACAAAAAGCCCAATACTAATCCTTTGTATATACACCCTAAATCTAATCATCCTCCATCTATTGAGGATCCAGACAACGTAAAAGTCTACATTGGGTGCACAAGACATGAGTTTAAAAACGGTTCAACCAATATCAAAGAATTAGAATAAATAAATACCGAAATCAGACGTCCCTATCGAAATATTTCTGGCACTTAAAAGACACAAAAAAACAAAAAAAACACCTACTGCGAAATGGAAATTAATGAGAAAAGCTAGAATATGTAGGTCATTAAATGACCCATGTCCTTTGTGCATACATGATAAACTATATATTACTAGGTTTATAAAAATAAAAATTTACTTAATCAAAGAAATGATATAGCTATTCTTTGTCGACATTGTCAAAAATTGATAAATGAAATATACATATTTTATTTGATATTTAATAATAATTTTAAAATGATTTTAAAATAATTTAAGTGATTCTATTACATTTATTTGTTTTAAAAGATGTATAGACTATTAGTAATTAAAATAAGAATAATATTTTAAAATTTTACTTCAATACAACGTATCCATATACAAACTACCCTTTTTGAAAAGAAAATCTTTATGTATACAAGTATAAATTTAACGGCGAAACAAAAGTACAGAACAACTTTTTGTCATTGAAAAAGACCAGACCAAATGCGTTGAACGAATGTCATCATTCGTTTGAAAAGACACCCCTACCCTACCTTGACTTAACCTCTTTTCGAAAGTAACTAATATGTTGATACAATAGTTGTCAGTTAAAAAGAATACCCTAACGCCCCTTGTTAAAGTGATTCGATTTTCCCATATCCATAGAAACTAATATTATGAATGTATATGCTCAAAAAACTCTGTCAGTTTCAAAATAATTTATTCCAAAATTCGCTTGAAAATGAAACAGAACTAGGGACTTTAATTAATTCTCTAACTGAATTTGAAGATTTTAGCTTCTGTGTTTGAAACATGGTAATTCATGTGTAGCG
>CAHIKZ030002534.1:980000-995000 GCA_903632075.3 Acanthosepion pharaonis | reverse complement strand
TTCCATTAATTTTCTATTAATTTTTCTATTAATTCTATTATTTTTTCATTATTATTTTATTCATTATATAAATTTTCTATTACCTTTACTATTCTGTTAATTTTTCTACTAGTTTTTTTAAAATTATTCTATTAAATTTCTGTTAAATTTTCAATTAATTCTATATTTATTTAATAAGTTTCTCGCTTAATTCGATTCATTTTTGAATTAATTTGTCTATTAATTCTATTAATTTGTCTATTAATTTTATTAATTCTGTAAATTCTTCTAATAATTTAAATATTAATTCTATTAATACAATTAATTTCCTATTATTTTCTATTAATTTTATGAACTACTCTATTACTTTTTATACTAGTTATTTTATTAATTTTATATTTTGTTCTATTAATTCTATTAATTTTTCTATTAAATTTTCTATTAATTTTCTATAATTTTTTATTAATACTATTAATTCTCCATTAATTATATTACATTTTCTATCAATTCTAATAAATGCCTATTAATTCAGTTAATTTTCTATTAATCTACTATTAATTTATCAACATTAAAAAAAATTTTTTGTTAATATTTCTACTCGTTTTTTTCTGTTAATTCTATTATTTTTTCTATTGATTCTATTAATTCTATTAATTTTGTTATTAATTTTTCTATTAATTTTCTATTAATTCTCTATTCTATTAATTTTTATGATATTTTTTCTATTCTTTGAATTCAATTAATTTTGCTATTAATTTTGACTAATTCGGTTAATTCTATAATTTTATTTTCTATTCATTTTTACTTAATTTTATTATTTCTTTTAAATCTTTATTACTTTTCTATTAATTCACTTAATTTTTTTATTATTTTTCCTATTAATATTTCTCTTAATACTATTATTTTTTCTGTTACTTCTACTAATTTCCATTTAAGATTTCTATTAAATACATTAATTTTCTATTAATTTTGCTATTAATTCTTTTAAATTTTCTATTAATTTTTCTACTCATTTTATTAATTTTTCTGTTAATTTATCTATTAATTCTATAATTTTTCTATTAATTCTATTAATTTTTCTATGAATCCTATTAATTTTCCCAGTAATTTTTCTATTAATTTTTCTATTAATTCTAATAATCGTCTCTATTTAAGCACATGCAGAAATCATCTGGGATTATGTGGCTGAAAGTACAGGTATTATTTTTTACAATATTGTTCACACTGTACAAGGCCCAAGAGCCACTCATGGTAGAGGGTTACAGAATAAGTGGCACAGTTTATGTGGATATGTGGAGAAGATGGCGGTTAACCGTAGAACAGTTAACTTGAATAGGTTAATATTGTAGTGTTGTGGAAAGCATATTCTCGGGAGTCGTTTCCACAAAACAGCGGTTCGTCAGAGGAATCTACTCGAATGGAACTTACATCTTACTAAACAAATACAAATGGAATTAGAGTGAACCGTTACAATGTGTGTGGTATGTCGTGTCTTAGTAGCGAGGGTTAGAACTGGTGTAACGAAGGAATGCAATTCGTCTGAATACTTTCCATGGAAATAGCGATAGGTTAGCAAGAGGTTTGTGGCCTTTCATCTGTGCGAAAAGGAGTTGTTAGGTGAGAAATAATTCATTACCCACAAGGACACGCATATGTCTTTGGATTCTATCGAAATTGGGCGGCTCCTACCTATTTTTCGGCCTGACCTTTGCTCTTTTAAAGGTAGAGGATAGCAGAAAGAATCAAATACTTACTGGCGTGATACAATAAACCATTTTGTCAGCATCTTTAACAATGGATGGTATATACCGAGTTTTACTTGATGTGTGTGGCTGAGCTTAAGTCTCAATCGTGCCTCCAATTGGCCAGCTATGATCTATCTATCTATCTATCTATCTATCTATCTATCTATCTATCTATCTATCTATCTATCTAGGAGGCACGGTGGAGTAATGGATAGCGGCTTGGATTGAGGAATCGGAGTGCCGAGTTCGAATTCCAGTCGAATGCATTACATTCACTTACGTGCTTGGGAAAGGTGTGAATCCTTTTCTTCTCCCTCCAGCTATGGGTAAATAGCTGGACAGGCTGGGTTCTATAGCCTTGGATGGCAACTGGTCTAGGAGAAGGAAAACTCTGAATTCAAACCTGCTCTTAGAGGAGGGTGAATGGAGTCTCTCTGAGCCTTGGTTGGCAATCCATTTAGTGTTGGTGTCACGATAAAAACACCCTTGATAGCGAAGCATCAAGAATTCGGCTATTTGACAAGATTATGAACTACACCAATCAAAGTATTGGTGAGTTCAATCTCGGTTGAGGCCGCAAGATGTGTGTTAAAGCATTCTTATTTAATCTGGGTGGCTTCTTTTTTTTTTTTTAAAAAGTCTCAATAGGCGGCCAAAGCACGGGGCTTCCTTGAAAGAACACCCATTCATTGTAATAGGTTAAAATTTGTCGGTGATGATGGAACATTAACATTTTGTTTTTTCAATGAATTTCAAGTAATTGCTTAAGAATATAAAACCCAACTGTCTGTGACACCATTTAACAGGACAAAAAAAAAAAAAAAAAGAAAAGAAAGGAAAAAAGAGAAAGGAAAGAAAGGAAAAGAGAGGCGAGACTTAAGCGTAGATGCTAAAAAAAAAACCACCCACGACCAGGGGCCTTGACAATGTTATTTTGATAAGTAGCAAATGGCGAAAAGGTGTCATTACCATTGCAGAAAAAATTCTAAGGATAAGGGAATCGACTATGTTCTGGCGACGAACTTGTGTTATCGGGGATAGATAACAGCCGCTTAATGCTGGCAAACATCTAATTAGCAAACCACAGACCGACTAGCTAAGAGAACTCCAATTGATAATGTTATTTTGATAATTGACAAAGAACATGTGATATGTGAGGGCTTTGGATAGATAAGAAAAATTAACTGTGTCGTCTGCTAAGCCGCACACGAAACCAACCCTGAGTAACGACTGACCGTTTTTTGACAAGACATCTATAGGTGTTAGAATTCGGTTGTGATAACAAAACTATGTTATCAGAAATTGGCACCAAGAATGACTAGAACAATGGAACTGTTTTTTCGAGACGACGGTCGACTGTGTTTTGCTGGACGACCACCCATTCTGATAATTAGCGAAAATCTGACTGACGAAGACCAGATGAGAATAGAGGTTATCACACTACTGGTCGCATTGTTCTGTTGGCGGCCAGAGAAGATGAGAGCTGCGATTAATGGAAAGAAGTGGAAAATTCCTAACCAAAAATAAAAGAAGTGGATATATATTTAGAATTATCGAGGAACCTCCAACGCCGACAAACCCACCCCGGTTTTGGTCGGCGTTCATATAAGCAAAGTCGCAGCGAGCAGAAATCAGTAGAGTACAGCTCAGTGGAGTAGAGTCCGGCAGAGTTTCCCGAAGAGTTCAGAGTGCTCAGTTGAAGCAGGCCTCGCAGCTGACTAAGATTCGCGCAACTTCCGAACTCATCTTCAATCCAAGAACAATTTATTTTGAAGAGCGACTTAGATCCATACCACCAAAATAAGTTTTTTCGACTTTCGCCTGAAGACACACCAAAAACCAATTTCTTAAAGAACAGACAACTTAAAGTGTTAAAACTCGCCTAACAAAAAACAATCCATATAACGGGTCTGGAGATAGACGCAGTCCTATGTATCCAGCAACTAGACATAAAGTATTGTTATCCTTTTTTTTTTGATACCTTGAACTTTTGAGTTATCATTTTATTTCTTTTATACATATTTGTGCGATACTACACTCGCTTGAACCCAACTTGAATTACGGCCCTAACGACTGATTGATTTCGTCTGCCTAAGATCAATTCACAACGTGGGTAGGCAGACTGAAGATCAACGCAGTTACTTTGGTAACCAGACGTTGGAAGCGAGTTGGGAACGACGAGGCTGATATCGAATCTAACCAGATTCCCATCCGAATCACCAAAAAGTTAGAACGTCACATTTGGGTGCCGCGACCGATACCAAGTCAGTTGGTTGTCACAGGACGAGACAACACGACTGACGCAAACAGGCGGACGTCACGTTTGGAGCGGCGACACCCGAACGAAGCAATGAGGAGCGAGCGAAGGCTGTGTTTAGGGACGTCACAGTCTATGCATAATGTGTTTTCTACAATAAAATTATCATGCCATTTTTTATTCTAAAATGGTTCAAGTACCATTCTGGTGGATTTGATGTGTTACTGCCAATATCAAAACTTCTTTTATATTTTGGGCCATACCACATAAAATGTCCGATTTTAACATTATATTTTAAATAATAACAACATTTATTTAATCATTTTTTTCAATTAGTATAAAGATTTTTTATGGAGAAAATTATTATAAATAAAGAAATGTTTCAAAAATCAGTGGAAAAATGCGTATTTTCTGATTCTCGGTCAATTTATATGTAAGTTATTTGTTCCAATTTTTTCACCTTAGCTCTCGTAATTAACTTACGAGAAAAGTCATAGAAATAACTCGAAGGTGTATTGAACATAATTAATTTTTCTGTTTTAATGTTATTTTTTCATCTAATTTATTTGTTATTAATGACTTTCCCGAATTTACTTCCATAGGAGTTTCATTTGACTAATCTTATATCCTGAGAAATTGTAATGTAATTACGTTGAAAGTAATTTCTTCTCATTAATGATTTTCCCTATTTCAACGGATTTATGGCCCAATTTAACAAACAAATCTATTGATATGATTTCCGATAAAAGATAGTGAGGCAGGTAGGTATATAGAGGCTAGGCTAGATAGATAGATAGATAGATAGATATTAAAAAATTGAGATAGATAGATAGATAATAGCTGGCCAATCGTATTCGAGGATACCCATCTATAAGGGTGGCTAGCCAATCTCTATTGCAGACTCTCGCTCAGGCACATTTGTGTTTGCTTAACACCAACAAATTTATATTGCAACTATGCTGAACAGACCATAGTTACAGTTTCTGGGAGAGAGCGTGTTATCTAGTATGATCACCAATCTGAACAACGCCAGCACACTCAAGCCCTTGGTCACTTGTGACTTCGTGCTAACACAGCTATTAACGGCCCCAAGTGTTCTGTCTACCCAAATTCACTCACAAAGCTTGGATCAACCCACTTTTCAAAGGTGTCGCCAATGAGATCGTCCCCCCACCAGAACGATAACACCAGGAAGTCACCTTCCTGACAAATCGACTATGGTGAGATTTGAACGCGGACGTTCTAACCACTCGGTCACGCGCTCAATAGATAGATAGATAGATAGATAGATAGATAGATAGATAGATAGATAGATATGAATAGACTTAGATAGATAGATAGATAGATAGATAGATAGATAGATAGATAGATAGATAGATATACAGATATACAGATAGATATGAATAGACTAGGATAGATAGATAGATAGATAGATAGATAGATAGATAGATAGATAGTAGAACCTAACAAAAATTTAAGGAATTATCCCATTTGTCAGGCTACAAATATTACCTACGCCGACCAAGGCATAAAGATGAATACAATATAGGAGCTAGTAATACAGAGAGCTAGAGAAAGAAATTGTAATATGAGCTCTGGTAAAAAAAGGTTAGGGAGACATTAAGTTTAAAAGTCCCTAAAAAATCAGGAGAGTTAAGTTACTAAGGGGAATTAACTGAAACTGAGATATCCAAAAAGCATGGCATGTGGAATTAGAACAATCTACCCCCATGCATTAAATAAAGGGTTCGGTTCGAAATTCAAACAAATATCACCTGTAGATGGCTGGAGTGTACAATGGCCGAAACATCGTGAATATGGCAATAAAGATGAGGGCAACAGTCTGAACAATTGAAATAGTGCAAATGGTTACATTATCTCATCTGAGAAACATAGACAGATCTTATTGCTTTTTTTACTTTGTTTTCTTTCAGAATAAAATTGGTATGAATTCCATAACATTCATCATTGAGTTTATTAACTTTTCTGTTTTGATTAAATTAAAGCAAATTTGTTTGAATTTTGTATCAAGGGATCATCTATTATGTTCAGTTTTGAAACAATGGCAAGAGCACCCAATACGGATTAAATTAATCTCCTTGAGAAATTAGATTGCAAACCATTTCCCCATGGCTAGTTTTCTTCTTTTATGTGACCTGTCCCTTTGTGACTTGGGCGATCATCGCTCTCCACTACTTCATATCCTTTGTAGCTCTTATTAATGCTTCTCCTTTTACAATCACCCCAACTGCCTGTTCTACAAACCATTTACACAAGTTCGTTAGGTACGTTACTCACCATTTCCTTCTGCTTTCAATGTGCCCACTGAGTGCCAATTTTCTTAAGCCCATTTTTCTCATTGTGACCTAAAAATTTCTCTTTCTGATTCTATGTAGAAGTGAAGTGTCTCCATCTTTTTTAAAACTTCCTCGTTTTTCACATATTAAATCGATAATATTCTCAGCATTTATGTTGTTTCGTGTTTCTTCTTCATCTTTTAGGAATTTTTTCAGATTTCGTTACCGTATAGGAGGACATATATTACATAACAGTTCAACACACCTTTCCTTATTTGAAAATCCCTTATTTATGTGTAGATTATTCCGTTTTGTTAAGAAATTTTCAATCAAATCTTTTGCAATTTTTCATTATTTTTTTCTGGATTGTCAAAGAAAAACTTAAAATTCAAACTTAATTTCTTTTGTTTTTCAATATATTCAGTTTTATGATTGCAATTGCTTTGTTTATAGAATACATCATCTAAAAATTTTATCTAACACATGTATTGTTGTTACGTATAAGAATTATGCTTTTAAAATTATTCAGTGTAAAAATATTGAAAGAAAGCGAGTACAAAAGAAAATGAATGAAATGAAATGTATTAGAAACCTGTTCTTATAATTTACTAATAAGATATTAATTTGTTCTGGTAGCACGAGGCATGACCTATTATTAACGTTGAGTAATGCCTTCTGTTACCATAACAACTGAAAATTTCATTAATATGTAGGTAAAAACAGGCTCTGTGACCAATAAATATATAAAGTTTTATTTGATATAGAATATATTATTTCGAACTCTGGCAAAAGAAAGGAAAATGATTTATTTATTGAACAGAAATTAATACGTCCCTTATTAAATTTGAAAATTCAGGATTTTTTAAATACCAAAATAAGATTAGTATTATTTTTTTTTTAAATGTTACATTTTTGATTTATCATTTACTCTTTATAAAAATTTTCACTTTCAGTTCGAAAATGAAATTTTTAAATATAATAAAAAGTCTTTTGTCTGTAATTTTAATGATGAGAAGTGGGACATCATAGACAATAACCTAATTGGTTATATTCTTGTCTTGTCTTGATGCGGCATTCACCCTGGGCGGATTGAGCCGGCTTCTTCCTGTTGACGCACCGCATCATGGACCATTGCTGCCCACGCCCGTCGGTCTGTCGCGAGGTCGCACGAGATGGTAAGCCAGTCGCGGTTCCAGAGGCGGAGGCCGACCACATGCGGGCCGGAAAGTAACGCCAGATCCTCCTTGATCGTTGAGGCCCACGTCTTCAGCTGTCCGCCTATCCGCTTCCGCCAGGTGGACGGCGATGTGGGAAGGAGAACGTCCCGTATCAGCTCCCGTCTCGACCGGCGCGCAGCGTGTTGAACCATCGCAGACGCCCCCAAAAGTCCAACCCTTACCTCACAGTCGGTTGGGTGGGGGGTGTAAACGGTAGTGTCAAAGCTATGCCGTCCGGAACTTCGTTCCTGGTCGGGCCACCCAAGGCGGACAGGTCTGACACACACGCCGGCTAACAAGGGCTCTGGTGAAAATCCAAGGAGCATCTGCATCGGCAACCGGCGGCTTTTGGTCGTTCCTGTCTCTGCGTCTGTGGGGATCCCGCGGCAAGCAAGAACGTTATCCGAGTAGGCCTGGGTACCCTACTTCTGTAATTTATCCCAAGAATCTTCTTCTCACATGACTACGAATCATCAATTGGTTATATAGTAAGTATGAGTTAAAATCTTGGAATGGGTAGTACAGACTTTGACTAAGTCTCTCCAAAGCGATCAGTAACTAAGCAGTACTAAAAAAAATAACAAGACACACTATTCCTAGACATGTACAGAGAAACAAGAACAACGTACCCCCGTTGATTAAATAAAGGGTTTAGCTTGACATTCCATGGAGGTTACCCGGATCAACAAGCACCTAAAAACCAATTATTGATTTATTGGTTTGTATTTTACGGCTTATCAACCCTTTGCAGGTATCTAAAACGAGAAAATATTTTAGATTTTAATAATTTGCTGGAAATAATAATGATTTAATGAGACAGTCAGTTATGTGCCATGCGTGATACACGCTTAGGCGATCATGTATCTTTCGATACATGACTGACGAGGCAGATTTTTTTTTCCCGCAGGAGGTTGTCATTTTTTCTGCGGTGGACCAGTGCCATCCAAGGCTATAGAACCCGGTCTGTCCTGCTATTTACCCATGTCTGGGGGGGAAAAGGCGAGGTTTCATACCTTTGCTATGAATATTAGCAAGTAAATGAATGCAATGGATTCGACTGGAATTTGAACTCAGCTCTCCGATTCCTCAATCCGAGCCGATATCCATTACTCCATCGTAATGGTAAAAGCCTCTCTAATTAACACATGGTGGGGGAGGTGAAATGTGAAATTGTAATTCGGCTCTCAGATCTTCAATTTCAATCCGTTATCCATTACACTACCCGCAAGCTCAAAGGGCCCGGTATTCCCAAGTGGTTTAGGTATTGACCAGGTCCGACGTTGCTTAACTTCGGTGATCGTATCCCTGAATAAAAAGGTCAAATGGTACAATAAACAAAACGTTGGGATAATAACAACAATGGTTTTTTTTAGCTCGAATTTAAATAACATTAAAAAAAAAGAAACAAAACATGCACACTTGGTTACAGTTTCCAGACCATACGAATTAAAAGAAGTTAACGTTTGCAATTCTTTTATGTGTTTTATTTTATTTTGCAGGACGACCTGGCCGGGGTAGGAAAGAGCTGTTCCCACCAGAACCAGGGTTTGACTTCATGCATCTCTGGCGGGCGCATAGATGCTAGTTGTTGCGTTGACTCTCATTTCCACAGAGCCTGTCATCATCAGCTTGGTATGGCCACTGGCGTGCTCTGCTGTCGATTGCCTGGTATAGTAACACTTCTTCAACCGGTTTGCATTTTAAATTTGTTCTTTTCTTACAAAATACACCCAATCTAAAAGAATATTTAAACAGTTGGACGGTTTCTTTAAAGATGAAGAAGAGACTCGAGGCAACGGAGGTATGGTTCTACAGAAGGATGCTAAGGATATCATGGACGGAGCGTGTAAGCAAAGATAAGATTTTGGAGAGGATGCAAACAAGGAGGAAGCTTATATTTAACATCAGGAAAAGGCAGCTGAAATTTCTGGGACACGTAATGAGAAAGAAGGGCTTGGAGAATCTGATACCCACAGGTCGAATAGAGGGAAAGAGAGACAACGGAAAGCAACGCATGACATACCTGGTGGGCTTAAGCAAGTGGATGACAGAACATGGGCTGGGGGAAGTAGCAAAGGGACAAAACTTATTGAGAGTTACAAGGGATAGGAGGAAGTGGAGGGCCATAATCGTCCACGTCCTGAAGGGATACGGAACATAAAAGAAAGAAGAAGATGAGTCTCAAGATGACCACCCGTCGTTTTGATAAAAGAAATAGATATCATAGATATCGGATTTTTTTTCTTTTCGTGTGTACAACGGGTTACTCAAAGATTTTCGGCTCAGTCAAGAGTCATTTTAATGTTTGATCATTGGATCAAATTTTGGAACTGGCTCAGCTTGACAATTTTCAGCACCTCCTCTTATATATAATTTAACTATATCGATAAATTACATTTTACTGAAAATGTAAGTGATATTTAGTAGTGATACGCGAGTCGTGTTACGGTTACAGCCACGGAGCGCAGAGTTCGAACCCCGCCCTCATTTGTTACATTCACTTTTGCACACCATCGGAAAGGTGGGAATGTCGCTCTACTCTCCACCCGCTATGGGTCAAATAGTACTTTTTTGCCTATGAGAAGGAAAATACTGAATTCAAAACTAGGTATAGGTACTCGGTCAGTCTGCCAAACCCAATACATCTTACCGCAGACACAACTGCAGTACGTGTGGTGCTCCTATGACCCTAATAAGTCACGGGACTTGTGACTTGATGAAGTACTTTTTATTCAAAATATAAGTACCTTTATTCAAATTATATGTTCCCTTATTCAGAATCTATAAATATTTACCTCATTTTTAAATGCTATATCCCTCTCAGATCATGGCTCTCTCCAATTTCTGTTTCTTTAATAAGTGTGAATTGCTATGATTTTTAAGGAAAGTAGTTTTCCACTCCACGATTTCAGAGTATCCATCTCCTAGACTGGCTACCAACCAGTAGATTTGGGTGTGAGGGACAAGAGATCGATTCTTGACTTTTCCTAGGGCATTAATTCAACAAAGGCTGGAATTTGAATTCGACTCGCCAATAACCGTAAGGCTAGCCGTATCTTCGTTACCCCAAATAAATCTATTTAAAATGTATGGACTTTATTCAGAGTATATGCACTATGGATTAACCAAAAATAAGTACTTTTATTCAGAACATGAATACGGCCACTTAAATAGATTGACTTTCATTCTGAATATATTGGCATATATTCCAACTTTTTACTAACTTAGTAAATATGGAACGTTATTCAGACATATTAGTAAATCTATTCAAAATATTTGTACAATTATTCAAGATAAATTATTTTATTTATTCATCTTGCCAGCATTCTTATTTTACATATTTTCTTGAGTATTTCTTTACTTTTTACTTTACTGCGATGATCGAACAGTTTTAATATCGATTAATGAATTTAATCTAATTTAAGATCGATTATTATATTTCTCTATATTTACATTATTTATATTATTGGGACTATTGTACTCATCTTTGTCACCATATTTATTACAACGTTTCGGCCGTTCTACGCTCCGGCCTTCTTCAGGCGGTTGGAATGTCGAACTGAACCCTTTATTTTGCTCACTGGGGTAGACTGTTCTAGTTCCATGTGTCATGTTTAATGCATGTCAGTTATCAGTTATCTGCTGAAGGTTCTCCACCGCCTTAACCGGGTATTGAACTCATACTCTTTCACTGGATCTAACCAACGCCTTTATCCACTGTGCCGTGTGTCCTTGACGACATCTGTGTATGAATTTCTGGGTATTATAATCCTAATGTCTTCAGATATCATTTTTTTTTATCAGTGCTTATATTGCAATTTTTCTGTTATCATTGCATATTTTTACCAGAGCTCATATTGCAATTTTTGTTGATATTTTCTCTGGCACTCCTTATTACTGGTTCCCATATTGTATTCATTTCTATATTTGTTAAATTTAAAGAGAAATTTAAATGATATGATTATTATTATATTTATGATAATATACCAGTGGATAATAGTTATTGATTTTAACTCAGTTCTTTTTACTTTTGAATAAAGGTACTAATAAGTTCTATAAAATTACTTGTTTTAGAAAAAGGTACATATTTTCCGAAAAAAAAAAGGCCCACATGTTAAATTAAACTTTTGGATAAAAGTCTTCGGGGTTTTATAATAGGGTTGTCGGAATTTTCTAAATATAAAATAAATGTCGTGAAAGGGGATCTTAATAAAAGCGGTCAGCCTTAAAATAATTTAAAGGGTCAAAAAGTTTGAAATTAATAAACGATGTGGTTTATTTATTTTAACCTTGTCGGGGCGTCGGAATATTTCCTTAAAAAAAAACTAAAATAGAATAAACATCCTTCACTTCGACACTTAAGAGTTAATTTTAATGTTCTAGTTCGCTATTAGTCCCTCTTTGAGCAACCCTAGTTATTTACTAGACATAGCATAGTCTGGTACAAGACTACAAATATAGATCATACAGAAGTTGGAGGAGGTTACAAATGTCTTGAAAAGAAAGCGAAAATACATTAAATCGCTATAATCATGCGCATCGGCCTGGAGGCATAATATTAGTGATGGGTTTCCCTGTTGAAGAGATATATAAAACGAAGATCCTGGCCTACCATTCATAGCTCTTTCATGATATGTCTTTTTTCTTCAATTTCTACCGCCTCAGGATGATGGAAATGTAATGTTTTACAAAATGTTTTATAAAATTGATCATATCCTCTTGAATCATCCTTCAGCTATCATTCATATTTGTGGCAATTTCAATATTCGCCACAAGAAGTTGTTACCCCACTGGTGAAGAACGTAAACACTGTAATTGCACCTCCATCGTTTATAGACTGACTCAAGTCGTGCATAAACCTAATTATGTTCCTGACATAACTGGACATTATGCAAACCCCATAGATTTCTTACTCACCTCTTGTGTTTACCAATGTGTCACTGTAGTTTTACCTCTCTTGGGTACTTCAGACCATTTGTCAAAATTGATACCAAACGAAAGGCATCCTCACATATACCATTTCTACACCATTTCTTTCACCATGCGGTCAGTTTTAGACCCGCTGGAATGACAGGGTATAATCGATTTCTATTTTCCCTCAGATTAGGTCATTTGCAGTGGTGTGCACTGATATGAATTTATTTTCGGGGAGTATGATGAAATTTGTTTGGTCTTGAAAAATATTACGTCATCCGTGATTGCATCAGATTTTTATCACGCCCAGACACTATTGTCTCGACTGTCCTACAGCAAATGTCTGCGATTTATGTTACTCCCAGAAAGCGTATGAAAATTGTAACACTGCACAAACACTCTGGCAAGCCTTACCAGTGAGCAAATCAAAATACTATAGACTAGCCTGGAAACTCTCCTGATTTAAATCCAATCGAGTACCTGTGGTCAATCTTTAAGGAACGACTTCGTGGAATGGACATACGAAGTACTAACATATTCAATGGATCCTGTTTCATTGAAAGAATGCGAAAAAAGTAAATAATAACAGAATTATTCCTTTTGTTTCAATTAATTTGCAAAAAGGTGTCGGTGGTTCTAACTATATGTCAAAGCTGATTGGGATAGCATCAGATCTTTCATTGCAGAAACTCAAAAATGGATGTTTCAGAACAGCTTCCCTAATTATATAATAGATTCATGGTATAGAAAGTTTTATCCACGAAAACGTATCAACATAGGACAAATAACCAGCCTTGATTCACAACTGATTCAGTTACAGTTATATCTCCCTGTAACTACCACTATCATCTCTAGCGGAGGGAACGGTGTAATAAAACTCTTGGCACATTTAGAACTATTCGCAACTTGTGCAAGAGGTAATTGGAAAATGCAGTGCAGCTATGAGTAAACAGTTCAAACCAAATTGGAAAACTAAAACCTTCATTTCCCCGAGTTCTGAAAAATCACAAACACGATTCTCAATAGAGGCAAGTGTTAAGATGAGATATATTCCTTAGCCCTACCCGTTCAGACATTCACAGAGAGATCCAACCATGCCGTGTACATAACGCTAACTTCCCTACATTCCCTTTGTATTCCATTTGTAAGGAGGAAGTTACATTCGAACAGTTTCCCAAGTGTGGCTGCATTATGGGAAAGAAATCCCGATCACTACGGTATTAACCCCATCAAGTCTACGGCCAAACCATTATCTATCCCACATATCCTCATAATATTTACTTCTTGATTTCTACATTTACGTTCTTACAACAGCCTGATTTATTAACCCTCTACCTTGAGTAACCCTTGGGCCTTATTTGAATGAATAAAAAGGTATACATCACGATAAAATACATTACTGCCGTTGTTGATACGAACAAAAATTTACCTTTTTTATTCTGTACATTAAATCGTATTTTCTTTTCTCAGCTCGGGTTCCAAAAATTATTGTTCGCCCACCAGAGAAAATGAACGTGTTTAGCGGTCTGATATTCCTGCTCACATGCCAGGCCACAGGTATCCCGACTCCCACAGTGCACTGGTACCGGAACGGGAAGCAGATTCCAAGAAACAATTCTCGATTCTCAATCCTTACATCATGTGCGTATATTTAACCGTTTCCATTTTATACTTTGCTTAATTACTCGCTGGTCTTTAACACGTGATATTACAGCGTGAATTCAACGAAAGCATCAGAATTTACATTCTCTCTAATGATGACATTTACAGTAACACAGAAAATATTACCTGCAAGAAAAACATGGACAAAGATGCTCTTTCCTAACCGTTGATCCCATTTTAATTTGGTATGCTGGGACAAGTTCTTTTTCTCTCACCTCACTGATATCATCACTTCTCCCTTCTACCTCAATTTAGTCATTTACTTATGACCATAAGAAAACATTCATGAGTAAACATGGGTATTTGAAAATGTTTTAACTAAAATTCATTTAAACATGTTCAAGTACTCATTCTACATGCTGTGCATTGAAAATTGATATGTCCCGGAAAGGGATATATTTGTTTGAAGTAGCAAAGTGGTTGTTGACTACTGTAACCGAGTAGGACAATCTAGCAGGTAACCGTAATGGACTGGTCCTCGTCGTACTGGTCGACAATAGTCATAGGCAATAGGCGAAGACTATAGGCGTCGTCCTATACTTCGACATCAGTCTGTATTTATGACTGACATCATATTACTGTGAGGGAGAACCCAGGTGTATGCATATTCATTACCTCAAAAATTAAGGGAAAAACATTGTCGGTGGTCAGGAAATAAGGCTAGAATTATTGATAGATTATTATTATATGTATAATCTGGATGCATTGCGAATTATTTTACTACAGAAATGCATTTCTAATTATTTTACTACAGAAATGCATTTCTAATTATTTTACTACAGAAATGCATTGTGAATTATTTTATTATAGAAATGCATGACCAATCATTATATTACATGAATGCATAATTGCAGAAATTTGGCAATTATTTTACTATATTTACTGTTGGAATACTTGCATCATTTACGTTATGCGGACTGTTATCCTCA
>CAHIKZ030002534.1:830000-975000 GCA_903632075.3 Acanthosepion pharaonis | reverse complement strand
TCTTTATCACATTTTGGCAAATCTACACACGAGAACTTTGGAATGCTTGCTTCTCCAGTTTTCTTTTGTTTTGTTCTTACGAACATTCTTTAAGTCGACTAACGTGCTTCTGTGTGGTACACGCATATCAAAGCCAGTCAGATCCAAGTGTCAGTTTAATATGATAAGCGTTCAGAACGGAGGAGAATGAAGACTGACTTCATGACTTCATCGGTTTCCTTCATGAATAATCCATCAGCTCTCTTACAAGACTGGTATTAATAATGTAGGATACAAGGAATTTTCAAAAATTTTGAAACTACCAGCATTTCTCGTTTCGTGCGCATGTGTAGACGTGGCAAGCTCAACAAAGCCCAGTCCGATGAAATCACAACTAATGAATCTTCATATCGTACACATCTATCTATCTGCCATATTTTGTGCACATCTAATTTTTATTTTATTTTTTAATCGAAATCACCCCGAGCAAGGCAATAAATCCACTAAGGCACAAGGTGTTACAGGGCGAAGAAGAATTAGGAACAAGAACATTAATGATGATCAGAAAGATAAGAGAATAATCAGGAGGACAGTACATAGGATTGACATTGTATCAAAATTTTCAGATTAAAGTTGGGTGGAAAGCATGGAAACGGATGGGAGTTCTACACTCGAGAAACGTAAGAGAAGAAACTGTCATCATAGAACTTACGGCTAAATCTGGGTTGAAACCGTAGTGATATTCGTTTCTTTTTCTTATTAGATGCATACATGGATTTACTTACATTCCCACAAACATTGTATGTGACATTGTGAGAGGATACTGGCAAAAATTAATCTGAAATGAAACATTTTCACTTATTTGAAATTCCGAGTTGAAACCTTTCCTTTACTCTGTGAAATATTACATCCTCGCCTTTGTTGTTACGGCATCTCACTTTTGACCAGTCTGATCTCTGGTGTTCAGGTGTAATATAATGACTGCAACAACAATGTTGGGGATGCTCGCTCGCATAATTCATCAAATTAGGAAATAGTTTGAACTTTTTCGACCAGAAATTTAGAGCAGGCGACAAGCAAACAGTTGCAATTAGCCGCAATGAAGCATAAAAAAAGTTTGGAAATGTTTTTTTATCTGTGTGTTACTGTTTGCTTCTTTTGATATTCGTCTTTAGGTACGTCTTACTTCCTAGAGGTAGGTATTGAGTGTAGACAAAAGCTAAGAAAAATATGCAAAAACAAAAGACACCTACCTAAATAGAAACTATCGACACAATTTACAATTTCACAGGTAGATCTTTATATAATAAAGGAAGGCGTTAAAGTCTATGAAACAAAAATCTCTTTATCATTTGATATGATAAGATGATTCATGTTGCGCCCAGTATTAAGTCAATTATGTGCTATCCGTGATACACGCTTAGGCGATCAGGTATCTTTCTATACATGACTGACAAGGCAGATTTTGTCCCGTAGTAGGTTGCCATTTCTTTCTCCGGTAGAGCAGTTACCATCCATGGCTATAGAACCCGGTCTGTCCAGCTATGTACCCATTATGTGCCATGCGGGATACTCACTTAGGCGATCAGGTATCTTTCTATACATGACTGACGAAGCAGATTTTTTTCTCGTAGTAGGTTGCTATTTCTTTCTGTGGTAGACCAGTTGCCATCCAAGGCTATAGAACCCGCTCTGTCCTGCTATTTGCCCATAGCTGGCGGGAGAATAAGAGGCTTCATACCTTTCCCCAAGTGGAGAAATTCATTTTTTTTTTTTTTGGATTCGACTGGAATTAGAACTCGGCTCTCCGATTCCTCAATCCGACCACTATCCATTACTCCACCGTGCCTCCATGCGTCCAATATTACTATTCAGAAAATAAAAGGAGTAAATGGCAAAATGCGGACCAAATGGTAAAACCTCCTTACCTGACTACCCATCAGTGCAAACAAACACCCACTGTCGTTTCTTGGGTGTGCCCGTTCTTGAATGGTCTAAAGTTTGGTAACTCAGCATCACAGTCAATCAGTGTAAGCATGACACACAAACCTAATTCACAATATGGAGTTAATTGGCTGTCCACCCAGTCTGGAAAAATCATTGTCTCAGCATATCATTCTTTGCTATATTTCTGCTTCGTTTTAAATCATTTTTTAAAATAATTTTTCGTCAAGCAAAGTGACAAAACCCGTAACACGTTATTGATGAAAAATAAAAGAATGGGAATCAAAGAGACAGAAAATAACGATTGACGCTGCATTTAAATTTTTGAAGATCAACTTTGACTGGAAAACAAAAATCACAATACAACAAAAATTCTTTTATTCAATTTTACGTTTTCGGGGAAAAGATTTGATACGTAATCATCCTTGTTTGCGGAAACCAGGCAGCAGATATATAGCTTGTTTTAGTGCACTTGAGAAATGTTATTTTGAGAATATCTACATACCTGTCAGGTAAACAGTGTATTGTTATCAGTCACCTTGACTTGTAGAATATTAATAGATTGTACAAACTAAAATATAGAATTTTGACACGGAAATGTAAAACACTATATTAAAAAAATATTTTGATTATTATACTTTGTTGTGATTTTTATTGTATCCTTTATATGTAAGAGATACGAGTTCAAATCCCGTCAAGGTTGTTTCTTTATTTTTGACCCTGCTGTTGACTTAGGACTGCAACATGTAAAACGAAGTGTGGTTTCGGAATAAAAATAATAATGAGGTCAAAATATAAGCTAAATAAATTGGAAAAAGGTCTGATGAATTCAGATAACTTAATATTATTACAGTTACAATTCTTTTATCAAAATATTCGCTATGGCCCAAAACATTGGGACCAACCGCTGGAGTTTGAAGAATCACTTGGCGATTGAATATTGCGAGCCTTTTTCTAAATTAATTTACGAGCCAAAAAGACTTTCTCTTACATATATTCAATAACAATAATGATAATAATAACATTAATAGTAGATAGGTTCCACTATTGCCCGGTTCACACTTCTCTCTGGTCTTTTGAACAGGGGTAGAGGTTTAACGCTTGATTCCTGCTTAAATCGGGTTTCCAATTCTTTGTAAGGTCTTCTTATTCTCTTTCAGTCCCAATAGCCATTTGCGTCTTTGTGGTAATATCGCCTTGCTTGGAGTGAATTGATGAAATAATAATAATAATAATAATAATAATAATAATAATAATAATAATAATGATTCCTTAAGATGTTAGCTCTTTTGTCCTAACCTACCTTATTGTCAAATGACAATATTCGATCTGGCGGATTTACAATTTCTGATAACACCATCCCTAAAAATCGGACACTATGTACTAACGGATAAAATAGTTTCATCATCCTAACGTAGTAAAAGTTAATTAAGCCAAAAGAAATCCTGAAACTTACTAATTATTAAATCCAGAGGGCAGGACCCCCAAATTCTTAGTCTATAGTGTATTTGGTAATTGTCATGACGAATGCCCGTTTCCTTACAATTAACAAGACGTTTAAAAAAAATATATCATTGATGTTACCAATAAACAGTGACGAGCAGACGTCAAATCGACGCAGTTTCTGACTTTCTGTCAATTATTCTGCGGTCACCTTGCTGTTACAGCTGACAAAAATACAGTCCTAGGAATCATGAAGAGGATTGTTAATTTCTCTAAAGTGAACCTTATTCTTCACGTGGAAGGTTCGTTTTGAATTTTCTCATCCACAAAATGAACTTTCTAAGACACTGCCATCTTGTTTGTTCATTAACAGTTCCTTCTACAAATGACAAATATTGATAATGGCATTGGGCTAAAATGTTTATAATTTAAACTCATATATATATATATATATATATATATATATATATATATATATATATATATATATATATATATATATATATATATATATGTGTCTGTATATATATATATATATATATATATATATATATATATATATATATATATATATAAAAGGTAAAAAGCAATAGGAAAATTGTATTATTAGTCGACGCGTTTCGTCCAATATGGACTTTTTTCAAGGCAAAAACGAAATTTTGCTTTCGCCTTTAAAAGTCCACATTGGACGAAACGCGTCAGCTAATAATACAGTTTTCATATTGTCTTTTGCCTTTATACATATTGACTTTTTCTACAGGTTAACACTGAGAAATTTTTCATATATATATTTATATTAAGGGTGAACACATATACTTTATGATGAACAGATCAGATGAAAACTGAGACAAAACAGCGAAAATCAAAGTTTACAGTATGAAATGTTACAAAACTATGAACACCGATAATGCATCTTGATGCTAGTAAAATCATCAAGTGTCGTGAATTTGACAGTTTTTAAGCTACAATTTAATATAAACAATTGATATCTTTATGTTAAAAAAGGAATTTAAAATGGTTTCGAGTAAATGAAGCATTTGGGTCTCGGTATACTTCGAACCTCATGGACTCGGGAAACCGCGTGAAATACCAGAAGTTACATGACTTAAAGACATTCAACAACAGCAACTACTAAAAATGATTGCACATGTAACTCGAAGAGAAAATAATGACATAATATGTTGAGGTTGCACATTGCTCGAAACAAAAGCAACCCCCATAAATATTGAAAAGAACAGTTACTGGAACTAAAAACAGCTTTTACTAAAAACAGCTTTTGACTAATGAATATTGAATGTTTTCTCATATGTTTTCTAATAATACTGCATATGTGTGTGTGTGTGTATATATATATATATATATATATATATATATATATATATATGAAGAAATATAGTCTTAAGATGTGCTATATTTATGGGATAAAATTGCTCAATATCAGAGATAAAGCGTGTAAATATAAAAGTGAATATAAGTCAACACTTAGAGGCGACAGTCTGTTTCATGCTAGATGCAATCGTCAGGTGGCCTGACGATTGCATCTAATATGAAACAGACTGTCGCCCTAAGTATTGACTTCTATGTTCACTATATATATATATATATATATATATATATATATATATATATATATATTTATATATATATATATATATATATATATATTTATATATATATATATATATGTATGTATGTGTGTGTGTTTGTGTGCAGCAATCTCTCTTTTATACAAGTTTCGTTAAAACGATTTACAAGAAACTGTGGTTGAGATTATTTTTATTTAATTTTTCTTGTGTTATAATTTTTTGTCTTTTCCAGACATAAATTATCTAGAAATTGTCCTATTGCTGTCTGTCCGAGCGCTTTTACCTATACTTTTAGCCATTATCAATGATGATTTCATTTAATCCTAAAATTTAACACTAACCACAATCCTTATCACCTAATCCTAATCCCGAATCACGATGGGTATTAACGAAATAAAGCTAACATCCCATGTTAACATGTTTTCTACTTTTTATTGAGTCTCATATCTTCATTTCAGAACTGTAGAAAGCAACGGTAGACAGTATATTTGGGAGCAGGAACTAAATCCGCGCTTGATTTATGTTACACACAATTTGAGAAGCGTTGTCTCCAAGATTAAACTCGTCTTAAACCTTGAGCTATAAAACATTCAAATTATCTTCGAAAAAAGAAAACAATACATCTATCGAAAAAAAAAATAATCTTACTAAATATACGGATTAGGCTGAAGAAATATGGAGTATACACAAGCAAAATCGGATAAAATAAAACTTATTATTTTCTGAACAACCCAATAACAAATTACATTTTATTTGTACTGGATGAAGTTTATTTTAATGACTTTGACAAGGGATAAAACTAGAGTACACTGGTAATTGTTGACGTAGGAATGAAGACTGCGAGAGATTGGGTGAAAGACCATATGTTGGTTTGTCAGTGACAACAAAGAGGTTTCAAAGGTTAAGCATGTATAGACAATGACGTTGTGGTAAACGAGCTGAACGAGCGGTCTCTGGCCTTTGACCTGGTGGATTTAATCTGATAAAAATATTGGCCGGAATTTCAACTTAAGTGTCCTGCGGCAGCCAAAAGGTCAAATAATACTTCGACTTCTTATCTGTGATGTCATCACATCATGTCAGTTGTTCTCTGTCAAATGAGTGAAATCTTTTCGTTTACCGTCTTTTTACGTTTTTAATTTTGATAGATTACGAAATCCTTTACTGCCTTAATTATATTTTTCTTTTTTCATGTATAGTCTCTTGTCTTTTATTCTCTTTCTTTTCCGTTTATCGATTCAACTTTTCTCCCCTTTTACTGTCATTACTTCTTCATCACCCTTTTTCTTTTGATTTCCCCTCTTTCACAAAATAACAAGATTTCGTTCTTTCTTTCTTTCTTTCTTTCCTTTCTTTCTTTTTTTCATTCTTTCTTTTCTCTTTCGGTCTTTCTTCATTTCGTTTATTCTTTCTTTCTTTCTTTCCTTCTTTCTTTCTTTCTTTCTTTCTCGAAGACTGACTTTTTTCTTCTTTTCCATTACTTTTTCTTCTTTTTTCTTTGCTTTTTTGCTTCTTTCTCTTCTCTCAAAGATTTTTTCTTACTTTCTAAATCTTTCCTTCTGACTATTTCTAACACTTTAAATTTTTCCATATTTTTGTTTTTTTCTGATTTTCTTTCTTTCTCCATTTTGCCCATTTCCTTCCTTCCTTCTTTCCTTCCTTCCTTTACTCAATTTTTATTTTTTCTCTTTCTTCCTCACAGCATTTCTTTTTGTTTTGTACCGTCTCTCTTTCTTGTTACTTTCTTTCTTTCTTTTTTTTTCTTTCTTTCTTGTTACTTTATTCATATACATATATATATATATATATATATATATATATATATATATATATTTCTTCCCCTTCTTTTCTTGTCACACAACCTTTGTCTATCACCAATATCCTCTGTTATTCGTTTAATATTTCACATGTAATTTTTTTTTTCTTTTTTTTTTCTTCTTCTTGCCTGTTTCTTCTTCAACTGCCGTTCTTTCTCCAATCCTGGGGGAATTCAGACTATACATCTGGCTGTGCAGACAAAAAGACAGAAGGTTTGCATAACTACAAGAACATCCACGCCTGCAAGGGTAAATGGGAGGGTCACGTGAAGCGTGCCCGTTGGCTGTGTGCCAAGGGATGGAGCGTGTGTAACCCAAAAGACGCGGAAGCCATCAAAAAGATCACGTGGGCAGACATTTATGACCTACACGGTTGTTACGCATACAACGCAGCTAATCACAAGGGCAAATGTACCAGGTGAGTCACAGTTGACTTAGTGATATGGCATCGCGACAGCTATAGTCATAGTATAGAATAAACGGATGTAGAATGCGTTAGCATGTGATTGGATTTGTTCTTTCAGTGTTTGTGTGTGTTTTTGTGTGTTTTTGTGTCATTCGATTTGCAAAGAATCGTTTGTGCCTTTCCACAAAATGGTTTTTCTGCTATATAATGGCTTTGAATATATCGTTAGATCTTTTATTCAAAAAGCTCGATGATTATCAAGATAGATCAGAAGTCGATTAGCTATTGATTGTTTTGTCTTAGCATTTTATTACATAAAATCAAAATTTGTAGATACATTAAAAGCTTATACCTGTAGAAAAAATGACCTCACAAACAGGGCGCTCATCAAAAATGTAAAGTCCCTGGTAACTTACGTAGCCATCATTTAACGCTATCATAGGCATGTTTGGGTCGCTTTTTTTTGTCAGTGAACAGAATTCAATTGATAATGTTCATTTTCTGGTTGAGATATTGCTTCGAAACTCAAGATATGTCATTCAAAATCGACTGTCGTGAAAAAGGAAATGATTTAAAGTAATTAGGAGCAAAATTTAAATTATGCTGATCTCAGCAAAATTACAAAAATTTTGGATTGATTTCTTTTGCACGGCTTACCAAACCTTTTCAGGTTATTTAAACCCCCAAAATATTTTTAGATTGTAACAGTTTTTTTTTAAGAATGATTTACTGATACAAGTCCTGTTAATCAAACAATAGATGGGAAGGAGGAGACGTGGACTCATATCTATCCCAAGGGTATTTACATTTAAGTGAATATATCGAACCTGAATGGAATCAGAAATCAGCTCTCCGATTTCCAATTCCGAGTCGTTATCCATTATACCATCCACCAATCCATGCTTAAAGCTCCGGGTGTTCTCAATCTGTCACCCATCTTGGTACTGACCAGGCTCGACGTTGCTTAACTTCGGTAATCGTACGAGAACCGGTGTTTCAAAGTGATATGGCCGTAACCCCACCAAAAGTTGGAAAATATGATTTTTTTCTTATTTACGCGCCCACAAAATATTCTGTTATGACTAAAATTTCAATAAGCTATTTCTTGGCGAACGAATGAAGGTAAATATAAAATTTAAACTGAAAAAAATGTGCAGAAGTGCTGACATCAAAAGTCAAGATGATGTCCGTAGTTCCTAACCCAGTGATAATTTAGAATAAAAGGTAGCAGGTTAAATTATAATCCTGCAATTCTTTAAACAATTTAAGCAATTATTTGCATCTCTGTGTCCCTTTAAAATTGGTGGGCACCCCTTTGGACCTCTGTGTCTCTTTAAAATTGGTGGGCACCCCTTTGAATCTCTGTGTCCCTTTAAAATTGGTGGGCACCTCTTTGAATCTCTGTGTCCCTTTAAAATTGGTGGGCAACCCTTTGCACCTCTGTGTCCCTTTAAAATTAGTTGGCACCCCTTTGAATCTCTGTGTCCCTTTAAAATTAGTGGGCACCCCTTTGCACCTTTGTGTCCCTTTAAAATTAGTGGGCACCAATTTGCACCTCTGGGTCCCTTTAAAATTGGTGGGCACACCTTTGCAACTGTGTGTCCCTTTAAAATTGATGGGCACGCCTTTGCACCTCTGTGTCCCTTTAAAATTGGTGGGCACCCCTTTGAATCTCTGTGTCCCTTTAAAATTGGTGGGCACCCCTTTGCACCTCTGTGTCCCTTTAAAATTGGTGGGCACCCCATTGCACCTCTGTGTCCCTTTAAAATTGCTGTGCACCCCTTTGGACCTCTGTGTCTCTTTAAAATTGGTGGGCACCCCTTTGGACCTCAGCGTCTCTTTAAAATTGGGAGGCACACCTTTGCACCTGTGTGTTTCTTTAATATTGGTGGGCACCCCTTTGCACCTCTGTGTCCCTTTAAAATTGGTCGGCACCCTTTTGAATCTCTGTGTCCCTTTAAAATTTGTGGGCACCCCTTTGAATCTCTGTGGCCCTTTAAAATTGGTGGGCACCACTTTGCACCTCTGTGTCACTTTAAAATTGGTCGGCACCCCTTTGGACCTCTGTGTCCCTTTAAAACTGGTGGTCACCCCTTTGAATCTCTGTGTCACTTTAAAATTAGTGGGCACCCCTTTGCACCTCTGTGTCCCTTTAAAATTGATGGGCACCTCTTTGCACCTCTGTGTTCCTTTAAAATTGATGGGCACCCCATTGCACCTCTGTGTCCATTTAAAATTGCTGTGCACCCCTTTGGACCTCTGTGTCTCTTTAAAATTGGTGGGCACTCCTTTGTTTACAAAAATTCCAAAATAACCTGGACACGATTAAGGAGCGTAATCGGAGTACGAGTAGCAGTAAAACGATTTTTTTCTGTGAGAGAGAGAGAGAGAGGGAGAGAGAGAGGGAGGAAATCGGGAAGGGAGAGAGAGAGACTGAGAGAGAGGGGGAAATCAGGAAGGGAGAGAGAGAGAGAGGGAGGAAATCAAGAAGAGAGAGAGAGGGAGGAAATCAGGAAGAGAGAGAGAGAGAGGGAGGAAATCAGGAATGGGGAGAGAGAGAGAGAGCTGGAGGAAATCAGGAATGGAGAGAGAGAGAGAGGGAGGAAATCAGGAAGGGAGAGAGAGAAAGAGAGAGGAGATATCTTCATACTTTGCTTCATTTGTTTCTGTTTTTACTGTTTGCTTTTTTGTTTTCTTTTTTAGGACTGACTAAATTTTTTTTTCAAGATTCCTAGTTTTTCTTAAAGTCTTCGTCCATTTCTTGGCTTCATTCCAAAAATGCTTAAACCAATTTTAGGTAGGACGATCAGGTATCATTTAACTTATTTCCACTTCCCGAACTGAAATAAAGTATTTTAATATTTAACATTTTAATATGTATTACTTGACATTATATAACTTTAACCAACCTTTGATTTTGTTATATTTTCTCCTGTTTCAACTTTAAAATTAATTGTATTATTTTAGTACTTCCCAAAGATCTTTGCTTGAATATTGTTTTCCATTCTCAGATGTATATCTTTTAATGAGGCATCACAAATTTTCTATGGAATATCTGCAGAATCATTCCAGGGACCATTCTGTAAATTTGATGTCTTTGAAACATTTTGACAAAGTAAGCTTTGGAGAATATGAAAGAGAATTATCTTGCATGAATGTATTTTTTCATTTCTAGCCAGATTCTGACCTGGACTACTCAAAAATCAAAGTGTTCAAGAAATTTCAATAATACTCTGCATTTATTATCATCATCAAATTCGACGCGATCCATAATTTTCCGACCTCGAATACAAGCCCAAGTAATTATGCATTCTCTTCAACAGTTGCCATCTAATTCTTGTCTCTATGAAGAATTCACCCGAAATTCCAGAGATAGATCCATCCAATGTAGCTCTACACTTGTCTCTAAAAATTAGCTGTGAAATAAGTTGCAATATACTTCATCGGCAAAATTACACTTTTCTCTTTATAATTTTTACTTAAATATTATTATTTTTATGTCGTCAGGCATTTTTTTTATATTAGGCATTTTCTGTTTATATTCACAACACACGGTGTGTTATTTTTCTGCAATTCAATCCAATTTGCTCCATTATTTCTCTTCATTTTCCTTAAATCTCTTTCTTGTTACATTCTTAAATGCGTTATTCTTACCTTACCAATGATTTCAATTTCTTTTGTTAATCGATCTTTGATCTTTGTTCAAACTTGTCGCAATTCCCAGCGTCGTCTTTTCATCACTCAGTAACTTTACAGGTGTCTTCTTTTCTTTTGAGGTTATGTTTACCTTTAATGACCTCTTGTCTTATCTTCCAAGGTAATTAAGCCACAAAGACACAAAGGGTTACTGAGTGTGAAAGAATTATAAAACTGAAACATGACAAGGAACGAGAACAAAGAAGAGAAATCAGAAGGACAGTAGATAGCGATAGACATTGCATTTAAGCTTTTGAAGATTAAAGTTGACTGGAAAGCAGGGAACGGAAAGGTAGTTCCACAAACGAGAAGTGCGAGAAGAGAAACTGTTAGCATGGAACTTACAATCACATTTTATCAACTTAGCTATAAATAGATAAGACCTCATCCTTTCTTATTGCGCTTAAGTTCGTAATATCTAGGTACCATAGCTCATCCGAACAATTACCATGAAAGTATTCATAGAAAAAGCACATAGAGGCAACATTACGGCGTTGTATAAGAGACTGAAACCGAGACACCACCTCAGGACCAATAATATTGCTGATTCTTCTTTGGATTTTATCAAAGATCTCTAGATATATAGCAGGAGCGCCGGGCCATATGTGGCAGCAATATTATAAGAATGGAAAAATGCTAGGCTTATAAATATGTAAGATAGATTTTTGAGATTAAAAGTTGTTTAGCACAGCACTTTCTTAACAGCTGACTTAACAATGGATCTATAACAGAATAAGCGTCTATAAACGATGAATTAAGTTGAACTGCAAACAAGGATCTCGCGATTGCGTCTCGATTAAGGGATGAGCCTCGCGAAACGGAGTGGCTCTTGCAGTGTGTCTCACTGGCGATGGTTCGAGGTAATGCTTTCTCCGGCTGGCAGAGGATAGAAAAAAAAATTGTTTATAGTTACTTTGTTCAAACATTTTTCAATAGAACGATATAAAGAAAGAATGAATTTCTTTCTTTTGCCGCCAAACGTTAACTGAAGATCGCGTGCGGCCTAGCATCATGTACAGACTTGGTGAAATTTCAATACCGCCAATACAAAATTATTAAGCATTACCGTTAATTGTAGCAGTGGACACTTCTGTGGTTATTGGCCCTCGTTCGATGGCGTTCCTTCGGAGGATTGGCGCGATTGCATCTCAATTAAGGGACGAGCCTCGCGAAACGGAGTGGCTCTTGCAGCGTCTCATTGGTAATGCTTTCTCCATCATTGCGGGTAGCAGAGGCTAGAAAAAAATTGTTTATAGTTACTTTGTTCAAACTTCTTTTTTCAATAAATAAATTTCTCAAGACTTAAAAAAAATTAATTGAATCTGCTAATTTTCCTCAAATAACGTTTCAGAAATATATATTTAATTTTTGCGAGATTTTTAAAGCCGTTACAAATGTGTCAGAAGAGCCGATTTTATCGATTTTACTGAAAAAAATCGATTCGGATCGACATATTTTCTGTTTGAAATACACCACAAGGTATTTTGCTTACTGGAAATAGTAAATTTTAAATCCTTTAGCTTTCAATTGAAGCTAAAATGAAAAAAATAAACCATACGTAAACCGAGTTAGTGAAGGTACCTATTAAAAATGGTACTAACTAAAATCAGCGATTTCAAAACAAAACTTCTTCCAGTCAATTTAAATTAGTTTTGAAATTGGAAATTTTAAATTTAAATTAATGTATTAAATAAAATTAATGTATTAACTTGAAATTAAAACTAAAATAAAAGCTCATAAATTTCAGTAATTTTATTTAGTAATTTTTTATTTGTGTATTATTTTTCTTTCAAATTAAAAGAAATGAATTACAAAGATTCATTGCGAGCAACGTCACACAAAATATTTTCTGTAGGAATCTCCACTGAAATTTCGAAACCTAAGATTTAAAATGATTTTTTTAAAATGAAAACGCATTCTTGAAGCTTTGTTTTAGCTTCAGTTTAAGCTAAATGATTAAGTTTACTATTTTCAGTATGCAAAATACTCTGGTATATTTCAAATAGAAATAAAATCTCAACTTTTTGCTCGCTTTGAGAAATCGTTTAAATTCAGCCATTATTAAAATATTTATAAACAAAAGTTAATTTTCGGTATTAAAATCTTCCCAAAATATAAAGTACTTTTCTGAAATTTTAGCTGATTTAATGTATAATTAATCTGATTTGAAAAAAAAATATTTCAAGTTTAAAATAACAAAGAAATGTATTTTTAAAACAAACAGTAGCGCGATTAAGTGCTTGTCAGCATCTCGTAAATCACTTGACAAGTCATTTACGATGTGTTGACAGTTTTATTATCGCTTTACGGAGACCTTATTTGTTAAGACAGAATTTGAGAAAATAACGCATATTTATATAATTTTTAAGTACTCAATAATCTTAAAAATGTTACAAAATATTCTCTGTAATCTAATTTTAGGAAAGTTAAATTTAAATTTACTATAGCGATTCGTTTTATTTTCTGATTATGTCGTGTATGGTCGCCATATTTTCAAACAGCGGTACGTTACGTATAAATAATTTTTTTTAATATTGAGTGTAAACGATTTTTATTCAGGTTTTCAATTTTTGATTCGTAAATATAGTTTTCACTTAATAATAACAATATCACCTAACCGGGTGGAAGTAATGCAAAATTCTAAACAGTTTATAATACTATAAATTGTTCTATTTAAAATTGAAAAGAAAATGAAAAAAATTCTTGTAAAAATTCAATAATTATCGAGAAAAAAAATTCTTAAGACAATAGAGTCCTTAATAGATTTTATTTATAAAACCAATTAAAAGCTTCTCTAATTAAATAATATTATAGTTTAATTGCATTTTTTATTTTACGATTAGGAACAGATTTTCGGGAAATGATTAATAGTTTGAAAAAAAAATGACTATTTACGTTCTCCAAGGAGTCCTGCTTTTAAATAATAAAACAAATTTGGGGATTGGAATTTAATTTCTCCAAATTTCATGAAATTAAGTAAGTTCTGGTGGTCCGCGGTAACATATGTAAAAGAAAAAAAATACCAAAATTTTCTAAAAAAAAAATTCAAAAATAATTTAATTCATTTGTGAATGAAACCTTTGTTTAATCTACTGGGATAGATTCTTCTGTTATTCATATTATATTTTTTAATACGTCTCTTAATTTTCTTATATATTGGTTAATTTAATATTATTCAAGTCTGAATTATCTCTCTTTCATTTTTTAGGGGGTTTATCTCTTATTTTTTCATTAATTTTTGAAGGTTCTTTCAGTTAAGTAGATTAAATGGGTCATCTCTTCTCTCCTTTCCTTCTTTTCCCTTTTTCTTCCTTCCCCCTCTGACTACCACTCATATTAAGGCTTAAACCACTTCCTGTTTCCTTTCCTACCTTTCCTTACTTTCTATTCTCCATCTTCCTTCCCACTATCTGGGAATTTTTATTTCAATAATTTATCACCTATTGACGGCTTGAAATATCTTTGTAATTTAATTTTGCAAGGTGAAAATGATCATTTACATAATGGTTTCTTAATTCCGATTGTATGAAATATATTGCTCTGTTTATTATAAAAAACATTTAGCCCTATGTGTATATCAATTTTAATATTTAATATTGTGTTAATAGTATTCATTTGGATTATATACCAACGGATTACTACCTATATATATATATATATATATATATATATATATATATATATGCAAGTGCCCCAGCCATGTATTAATCGCAGACGACACCGAGAGCGCTTTTAAGACACTGACATTTATTAAACTTATTTATTTTCTATTTCACTTACGATTATTAATATATGATCGGAATATTTTAATATATCCTTTCTTTTCTTTTACTAAATTTGGAGTGAAATACTATGCGATTTTGCGAGCATCAAAAAAACTTTTTTTTAAATTCTAATTTCTATAATGGTACAGTTAAAGTAGAAATGAAAACTTCAAATGTTTAATTATGTTTCATATGGCTATATATATATATATATGGTGCGAGTTATCACCAGTTTATATTTTTAATACGCGTTGTTTATTTTTTGATTTTGTCGACGGTAGAGTATAATAGGGTCAGTTGGGCACCGTGCGGGAGTAAAAGGGCAACATGACGCAATCAGCACAGTCTTTGTTTCTCTCTACAATATATATATATATATATATATATATATATATATATATATATATATATATATATATATATATATATATGAGAAAATATATAGAAAATAGGAAAGAATTAGTTAGGTAAATAATCCGAAGTTCTTTTAGTATTTTTGTTTTATTTTTAAAAATAGTACTCGATACAAAAGTAAAACCTAAATATAATTATTTATTTAAAAATAAGATTCCTCCGCTATATATATATTATCTTATATATATATATATATATATATATATATATATATATATATATATATATATACTTCTTTTATTTACTATTGCAATCCAATTATTTTATTTATTTATTATTTAATTAATATCATCGTTTCGAAATTTTGGTATTTAAAATATTTAGGTTAGGGGTGTCATTTTGTTTTCTCAGTGTTGGTGCGATTGTACTTAGCGTAGTAGGAATTTCTTTTCGTATTTGCATTTTGAAATGAGCTCGGTCTTTAGTAGTTTATATTATTCTGGAAAGATGATTATATATGTAGCGGGAGCCTGTAAAAGGAGTAGAGATGGCTTTAGGCCTCATGAAACTGACAGTCTACATTTACAAACGCACTATCTGTCACACTGAGTACTTCTTCCTATGAATATCAGAAATATATATATATATATATATATATATATATATATATATATATATATATATATATTGGTTTTCAGTATTGACATTAGTGTATAAATGAGCGTCAGTGTATACGTTTTATACGTGCCTGTGTTTCCATCTCTATAGAGAGGTAGGAGGACCAGTATGTCTCTGTTGGGCGTCCAATAATACTGAGAAACAATATTTATTTATGAAATATATCCATATATCCTTTATGGGTGGAACGAAAGGAGTAACAAAAAAATATCGACAGGAGCGCAGGTGTGCTAGAAATGTTATACAGGTGTGAAGAATTCTGAGAATATTTATAACAAAAAAAAACATACTTATTAAAAACACCGACTTAAATTAGCGAGACGAGAAGAGAATTTGCTCAAAATTTATCGTCCTTGCTCTTTCTCTCTTTACTCTCTCTCTTTCTCTCTCACTTTCTCTTTATTTGTCCCTTTATCTCTTCTTTATTTATATTTTCTCCCTTTTTCTCTCTCTCTATTTTTCTCTCTCTCTTTTTCTCTCTCAACGGGCGGGCTCTTTACAATTACGTCAGTCTTGAATCTTTGGAGGATGCCAGAATTGAGTGCTACATGGAAAGAACGCCCCAGATTTGAATTCATGCTCAACCGACGCAAAATAGTTGATAGGCAAAAAAAAAAAAAAATTAAATAAATGCAATAACCTTAGAAATCAGTTATGAAGAAAAATGTTGGTTATCTCGCAAATTTTCCGCTTAATTTATAATTATATTTTTTCTGTATTTCTTCTGGTTTGTGAAACACTCGAACCATATTGTGTGTCTGATCATAACTGTGTTTCAAGTTTATATGCCATTGCGACATAGCATGTCATTTTGCATACCCCACTCTTCTGGGAAGGTCTTATGGTTGACGGAGGCGATCAAAATAAAGTTGTCTTCTCTTTCTTCTCTCACCCGGGTGATCGCTAGTTAGTTTATTTGAAGAATTCGGAGAGAAAATGAGAACATCAACAAAAGGAATTTTAAACTTATCTATTTTATTAACACATTGACGTGTACAGTTTAAATTAGCCAGTGGGTTCGTTCTATCACACCCAGTGAGGAGCAAGCTCCCAGAGACACGAAATAACCACGTCTAATGTGCATAACGTGTAAAAACCTAACTCAATGAAAACACTTTCTCTAACATTACCACGTTTACTCAGCTAATCGAAATCGACATGCCTATTTTGTCTACCATCTGGCCTTAAGTTCAGCCTCAGAAGTGCCTATTTTTTATTTAGAATTTCTTTCTTGGTTCTGTTGATCTTCTATACTTTTTGTTTACCATTATATATAAAATACCTGGGTTAGTAGAGGATCTTAAAATAATTTTCAGAGTGTTAATCTTCATCGAGCATATTATATTTTAGGTTACAGATTTTAAGAGTTCTTAATTAAAAACCTATGATTATGCCAGATTTTATGTTATTGTGACGGGAATAAAATTTATGAGGTCATTTTTAATGGTTAACTTACGGTAGCGGTTGAGTATTAAAACGCTATCAGTTGGAATTAACAGATAATAAAAAAGATATTATTTATTTTATTTTCGTGTGTTAATTCCACTTTTAATAGCAAGTATAGAAAGAAAACTACAGGAACTTCTACAGAAGGTAGTAAAGGAAAGCGTGAAGAAAGGACTAAACATCAATTGTAAGAAAATAGGATGTTTGGATGACATCAAATGAAACAACACAAGATGCGAACTCCAAATCGGAGTCAAAAAGAAAATGAAGCAAGTGCAACAAAATTAAATATCTATAAAGTCTTTTAATGCGATATCGAATAGAATAGTGAAAGACGCATTTCAAAAGCTAAGCAATGCATTAAGAAATACGAAAATTAAATTAGAAAAAAAGAAAAGTGTACTGAACTCTTATGTAATATCAGTCCTCCTATATTGCAGCAATATGCTGGGCAATCTCTTCATAGATGAAGAAACTTGAAACAACAAAAATTTGGTTCTACAGAAGGATGCTGAGTATACCATGGACTGAACGTAAGCAAAGACGAAAATTTAAGGAAAATGGAAGCAAAAGGAACGTTGATATATTCAGAAAGAGACAAATGACATTTCTAGCTTGCATGAGAAAGAATGCTTGGAAAGTTTGACACTCACATGACATATTGTAGGCAAGAATGACAGAGGAAAGCAGCGAATAATTTAACTAGCGAGTTTGTATAAATGATTGGCAGAACAGGAGTTAGGTGAGATAGCAAAAATACACACCTTAGTAATAGTCACAAATGACAGGAAGTTGTGGTGAGCCGTTAATAGTCTACATCTTAAAAGGGCACGGAACACAGACAAAAGATATTAAATTTTATAAGTTTACCTTATAGGCTGCAAGAATATGACGCCTTTTTTTTAATCACATCACTCTATGCAAGGCATTAAAGCCACTAAGACACAAGGGTATTACTGAATATGAAAGAAAAAGAAAAAAGAGAAACATTAATAGAAAGAGTAATCAAGAGTATAGATAACGATTGACATTGCATTTAAATTTTTGAAGATCAAATTTAGCTGGAAAGTATGGAGCCAGAAGAGAGTTCCACAAGCGAGAAGTGCAAGAAAAGAAACTCTTAGCATAGAACTTACGGTTACTTCTAGCCATTCCAACTGTAAATTGATGAGACCTTGCCGCCAATAGATCAAGTAGAGAAAAATTTTCTAGCTCAACACAGTGAACCAACTTTCTTATCAGCAGACTTATCAATGGATTCAATATAATCTTTCCATTTCATGTCACAAGAGTGTAATCCCGAAAAGCGGAAGTTAGCATCAGCCATACTGATAGGAGACAGGAAGGAGAATTTCAGATGATTGGCAGTGAAGTTTCGTTTTGGAGGCGATAAAATTAACAAGTCATTGTTTGCTTCAGTTAATAACAGACCGTAGGTCATTCTAGAGATCAGCAGATTTGACTTTAGATCGAACTGGGGAGACTTACTGTCGGAACAGGACTAAATGATTGTGTCATCAGAATTGATATCAAGTTGAAAACTGGTGGCATCATGAAGGTCATTGATGGAAATTAAGAACAAAATAGGTTTAAGGGTAAAGTGCTTGCAGTCGTTCAGGACAACTTTTATTCCGCACTTCAATAAGAAAGACTGAATCAGATAAAAAAATACGCCCGCAAATACCATAGACTTTCAACTTATGACGAAGACCGGTATGCCAAACCCAGTCAAACGCTTTTGAGATGTCCAAAGGAACACCCCATGCTTCACTAGTTTTATCTAAAGCTTGATAGACTTTTTCCTCAATAATCGTATCAATTTAATAATAGTACTTCAGCATTTGACCTAGTGAAGCGAAGGCCATATTGTTTGTTTGAAAGATAGCCTTGATGATTAAACATTATAATATGCTTTCCAGATATAACCCAATGTTTGTGTGTAGGGTTACATAGTAGCTTTCAAAATTTGGTGACGCCGTAATTTTATAAAACATTTTAATATAGATTAACTAAAAGAGACTAAACGTTTTTATCAAAAAAGGTATTTATCAGGCTTAGCTTAATATAATGGAAACTAAAAGTAAGGAGCACCTAGTGATGACCCAACTCAAACCAGTATAGTTTGTCAGATTAGCCTAAAAAAGATCCATGTCTAAGTACACCACATTTCCAGGCAATGATTAACTATCCAATAGGATGTAACTTAATACAAGCAAATGTTTTCTATTCAAGGTTATAAGTAAATCCATTTTCTTTTACTGATGATAATTATTCATTGCGAAAAAATACTACTTCTATGTTTCCATATTTTTTACAGATGTCACAAAGAAAACATGGCCGGCATTGGAAGGAATTGCAGACGCTTACGTTATTCTAAGAGTTCCTGCTTGGCCAAAGGTAGAATCGATGTTTATCATCCAAGAAAAACCAGAGGTTGTTCATATATGGCCGGATATACGACAGGAGTCTTGTGTTGCAAGCGAAAGAGAGGTAACTCCGGTGTGAATATTGACATGCATGTCAAAGCCCTATAAACATCGAGACAAATTTAACACAGTTACATTCAAACAAGAGCTTTTATTCTTTAATCTGCTCAACAATAACTCAGTTTCCAAACAAATCTTTTGTTTAATGAACGTCATTAAATAGATAGGATTTTCTTCAAAGAAGAATCTTTATTTAATAATCTAGAGAAAACGTGGCTAAAATATACATCTTGATTTTCAAGCTGGAGACTTTATTAGAAATAGTAAAACTTAGTGAATCTCATACGCTAAGAAAGGATCAAGATCAACTTAATCAATTATCTTTTCTGTTAAAATCTTTCTGTTCCTCATTATAAAAGAACCAAAAAGAAAAAAAACATTCTCTATAAGTTTGGTTGTTAGTCAGCTGACTTAGATGCTTACGAGAATTATATAAAATTTAAGTGTTGCTTGTCAAATGAAAAACTGTCGATTGTTAGGAATATAATTTTTAATTGTTTGGTTTGGTTTGGTTTGTTTTACGGCATATCAACCTGAATGTGTTATTTAATGTCGACAAAATTTTTATTGCTGGTAATATGTTTTTCTTCAAAAATCTATTTCTGGGAATATTTTTCCTTGAAGGAATCTATAGCTGGTCATATTTTTTTCAAAGAATGTATAGCTGTTTGTATTGCTGGTACTTTTTCTTTTAAAATATTGCTGATAATAATTTTTCCTTCAAAAATTATTGCTGGTAATATTTTTTATTACAAAGTATTTCTGGTATTAAAACCTGTTTTTATTTTTACACAATTTTGGGTGTGAACTATTTGCCCATAGCTGGGACCCTAACAGGTGCTAGCACCCCGTGTTAGGGTGGACCTGAGAACGCTAGCAATTAAGAGGTGGTTCCACGATCCTCAAAACCTCCTGATAACAGGCTTTGCTGTTGGACGAAGTTTATTGTCTTACCCAGGACACGGATGTAGTTTATTGTCATACCCAGGACGGCTTTCTAATTGTGTATAAAGCCACGTTTTGTCATTTTTTTAATAATCCATACTGGATGTGTGGTAGTGTAACGGATATCGACACGTAAAGTGGAATCATCAAATTTGACGCTAGTAGTTGCACTCACTTTCTCACAAATACTCTCATGAAATGTTGTTCTCCCCCACCCTAGATAGGGATTAAATGGCAGGGTATACTGAGTTCTCCAGGCTTGGCGGCACTCGGTCTGAGAAGGGAATCTCTGAATGCCAAACCATAGAGAAGGTAACAGGAAAGCTCCCCACTATGTTTTCCAAAAATACATGGTTATTCATCTTTTGAACAGTAGATGTTATATCCATTGTTTCTTGTTCATGATTGGGCTTCCAGTTCTTTCTAAAGTCTTTTCAGTCTCTTTTACTCCGAGTAGTATCTTAGTGGCATTATCGCCTTGCTTGGGCTGAATTGATTAAAAAAATGTTCATAAAGAAAAGGAATCTTATCGACTACATCTTGAAAGGACATGGCATTAAAAGTAAAATCATTTAGCCCTTCCTACAGACACTGGTAAGTTAACGCAATAGTCATTTGACATTTGCACTGATCTGACAACTAATAAGCATCCGCTTTAAAAATATATACATATATATTGTTCACTCTGTCTTAAGCAAAAAGGAAATATTTTCCAAAAATGTAATCTTCAGATGAATTTTTTATAACCCCTATATTTCTATACTTTGTTTTTTTAAGATTTTAAATTTACACGCTTTGAATTTTTCTTTTGTCAGACACTTCTTCCCCGTAACTTACTCCGTACAGGATGCTTCCCCGATCACTATGATCTTAACCTGTTCAAGACTAGTCCCAACCGTTATGTATCCCGAATATGCCCATAATAAGCACTTCTTACTTCCTCTCTTTACTCTTATACAAAAACCTTATCCATTAACCCTCTACCTTGTATCTAAAGATCTGTATTACACACACAAACACATAAACACACAGACTCACACACATATATAAACACACATACGCACACACACACAAATATATATATATGTGGGGTGTGTCTGTAAATATATATATATATATATATATATATATTATATATGTATATATATATATATATATATATATATATATATATATATATATATATATATTATATGTATTACTTCACTTGCTATTATAATGAACAGGAATCGAACCAGCTTTTTTGTTTACAATTTTAGATCCGAAACTGACCACCTATGGGCTTTCGAGAAAAATAATCTAGGTGAAAAATAATCTGGGTGAAAAACAATCTAGATGAAAAGAATGTGCTTTCTTTAAAAAGAGAAAAAGAGTTTTGTTTACTGCTGCGTTCGATCCCTTCCGGACAACACCTTTTCTTTAGGATTTCTCGAATGCGTAGGCCGATAGACCTACTACACACTGTTTAATAAATACAAATAGGACGTCTATTTCAAATACGAAGTGTCTAGTATGATAACTTTTAAAATAATATAAATTTTGGACTAAAAATAAATCTATGTATACACACGAAAATGCTTTCTGTCAATATATTTTCTATTATATTTCATTGACATTTTCGTTTTGATATTTTTACGGCCCAAGCTTGGAATCAGTTTCAGAGTAATTTCCAATTTGTGTCGTTGATTTTTTTCCTCATGGCTCAAGCTTTTATATACACAAAATATAACTGAATCTTTCTTTGTTTCTTCAGTGAAATCAGTTCGACCAAAATGTGAACATTCTTGTCAAAATGGAGGAGTATGTGTTGGTTTCAATCGGTGCAAATGTCTTCCCGACTACAAAGGAGCAAACTGTCAAAATCGTAAGAATATTTTTTTTATTATTTAATGAGCCCCAAAAGGCGCCCCCCCACCGATCTGTCTCAGTAAAGTCATCACGTAATAATATACATCGTATATCTACATGACCTACGCAGTAAACAATGTCGACGGACTCTCAAAGGAGCTATTTTCAGCAGCGAGTTTTTGCCTTTTGTACTTTTTACTTTTTTTCTACCGAAGTTGTATTGACATGTACTATAATAATCGACAGAGTGCTGCTTACTACCCCAAACGTCTCAACCCCCTTGGGTGCCCATGCCTACTGGTAAGGTGGTGGAGGCAAAAGTGCTAATTCGGTAATTTTTCTTCTGAACAGTGCTTTTAAATCAATTAAGAGGGTAATATATCGTGGTAAAATCATTTTTTATTCCGAGATTATTTTACTAATAGTAATACTAACCAGAAGTCCTTGGCTAGTAATTAAAATAAAATTTCTAGTCCATATTTTTTACATATCTAGAAAGATAAAACCGAAAAAAATGATTGCTTAAAAAATAAAAAATATTTAAAGAATTCAACATATGAAAAAGTTTCCCGAAAGCTGAAATACTGTTTGTAAAACAAATTTTTATGACAATCCCGTTTGAGTTGTGTTGGAATCTGTGTAAAACTTTTTCAGCGGAGAGAGGTGTTGGCGATTAATGTTTATGGAAATGTAAAAGTTTGCGATTTTTATATTTTTTCGAGTAAATTTTAGTCATGAAAATATTAATGGTTATTACAAAAAGAATAACATTTTCTCATATTTAAAAAAATAAAAACAAGCAAACTTATTCATTATAAAAGTAAATAATTAAGGAATATGTACTGAAAATTCATTTATATTGGTTAATTACTTGATTTTTGGTAATTTAAAAAAAAAAACGCTGCCTTTACCCCAATCTTGGTTCTGGCACCCAGTGTGGGAAACTCGAAATCGGCACGTCGTAGAGAGCAGCGCCCCGAATCAAAGTTTCTGGGATAAGGGCCCGAGACTCTATCTTCAGCCCTATAATGAAACATTGGCAGTTGTTATTCACCGGTCATTCATCTTCTTTCTCTTCTTTTGCATGCAATTTATTTTTAAGTTTTCTGATTTTCTCTGATGAAGCTTTGTTAAATATCAATTTTGGACTGGAATTTCGATACACTATTTACATTTATAATATTTATAAATAACGTTTCGGCTGTTGTACGCTCCGGCCTTCTTCAGGGGGTCGGAATGTTGAACGGAACCCTTTATTTCGCTCACTGGGGTAGGCTGTTTCCACGTGCCAAGGTGTAAAGGGTTCAGTTTGACATTCCAACCAACTGAAGAAGGCCGGATCGTACAACGGCCGAAACGTTGTAATAAATATGGTGACAAAGATGAGGACAATAGTCCGAATAATGTAAATAGTGTACATAATACCTCATCTCAGAAATATAGACAGATACTCAAGGGCCGAAACGTTGTAATAAATGTGGCGACAAAGATGAGGACAATAGTCCGAATAATGTAAATAGTGTACATAATACCTCATCTCAGAAATATAGATAGATACTGGAATTTCGATCTTTTTAATTCCAATTGAATTCTCTCACAATTGCCCAGAACATCACAAACAGAATAACACAAGTAAAAGACACAAAATAATAATCGAAGATATTGATGATTAATCTGGTTAAGTGTTTATTATTTAACAAATATTTCCTCAACTCTTCCTCTCTCTGCTTTTCTCTCTCTCTATCTCTCACTGTATGTAGCAGAATATCCCAGTCAAGTTCGGTACATTCACTGACGCGCAAATACCCTTGGGAAAAGTTTGAATCGGACTCTTCCTTCCAGCTATAGATTGTGGGACTTGTACTGGAAAAATCATTGATAGTCTAAAATTATTGATCCATATTCACTCGCAAAAAAATAAACATTCTTACTATACAAAATATGTTTCGTCCTTAAATAACAAAAAAGATTAATTGATAAATCTTTAAAAAAAGAAATCAATCAATTAAAACAGACTGTTCATTATCTATCTATCTATCTATCTATCTATCTATCTATCTATCTATCGATCTATCCCAGTCTGTTCATATCTAATTATCTATCTATCGAAATAGAGGCAGAGAAACATGCATTTTACCAACTTTAATAGAAAAATAAATGGAATATTTCAGAATTAAAAATAATAATAATAATTTGATATGCACAGGAAAAATTCCTGATGAAGTCAACTTTGCTGCCAAAATAATGATTCAACCAACACATTCTACAGCTTTCTTCACATTTTCTCATTTGTTCTTCTCTAAAAAAAAAAATGGCGTGGAGAATTTCTTTTCTTATGAGACTGAATTCAGGCAGAAAGCAGTAAAATAGTGCGAAACAAACGTTGTCCGAACTACTCTTTGCCCTGACATTTTCAATGTTTATTCTTTCTTTCAATTGCTTCTGTGTTAAAGATATAATGAAACTTTTGCAATTTACATTCTTTGTTTTTGATGAATTTAATATGATACTCATTCCTTTTTGTAGCCATTTGCGAACCACGTTGTCCTGTGACGGCCATTTGTATCCAACCAGGCAAATGTCAATGCAAGCCTGGATATACGGGACGCTATTGTAAACGCAAACATGATTGTCACATGCCATGTTTTAACGGAGGTCGATGTAAGAAAGGGAAATGTGTGTGCCCACCAACGCACTGGGGACATTCCTGTCAACATCGTAAGTCTTTCTATCTATATGCGACGTTCAATTTTAGGCAATGTTTTATTATCATCTATTTGTTTGGTAAATTGTAAAAGACATAATATTAAGCATATATATATATATATATATATATATATATATATATATATATATATATATATATATATATTAGTTGTACTGCGTTGCACCATATATGGCTTTTTCAACCGTCGAATTTCTCTATTGTAGAAATGGTACAAAGATAAACATTCTCTACAATAGAGGATGGTTGAAAAATTCTATATTGGTAGTACTAAGAATTCTTTCCAGACTAGATGTTATCAACATAGCTTGTTCTTCAGCAATATTACGTACAGAAATAATACATCACTTTCTAAATATTTTTGCAGTTTAAAAGATGGTAATAAGTACATCTAACAACTCGGATTATATGAAACCTAACGGCGTGAAGGGGGTTAAGTCTATGGGAATTAGGTCCTCGCCCGGTAAGGACCGACATGCGCAACAGTGTTACTTGACCGTCATTCAGCAACTGCTAACATAAACGGCGTAAAAGGTATAAAATTCCTCGGGACCTATACCTCGCCTGGAAACGAACGACATGAGCGACAGGTGTCACCGGACAGTTATCCTGCGACTGCTCGCATCAAACACAAAATAACTCTCGGGACATGGAAAGTCCGAACATTGAACAACTGCGGCCAATTTGATAATGTTAAACAAGAGATGAACAGACTTAATATCAACATTCTAGGTGTATGTGAAACCAGATGGACAAACAACGGTAATTTGTCAGCGACAAGCAAAGGATAATTAATGCAGGTGGCGAGAAGAATGACAAAGGATTAGGACTAATACTAGACAGTACATTTCAGAAATTCGTTTTAGGATACCACCAACTTTCTGAAAGAATTCTGGTAGTGAAGCTGAAAGGGAAGCCGTTCAACGTGGCTATTTTAGTATTGTACGCCCCGACGGCACAAAGCAAGGAGGAAGGCATCGAATCTTTCTAATCCCTTCAGGACAGTGCCAATGCTCTATGCAAATCACAGGAAATAATTATTATCATGGGAGACCTAAACGCCAAAGTAGGCAGGGAAAGGGCAGGGGGGATATAGCAGGTAGTTTCGGACTAGGAACCCGCAATGAACACTGAGAAAAATGGATCCAATGGTGCACAGCCAATGGCCAGGTAATAGCCAACACATGCTTCCAAGAACATCCGAAACGACTATGGACATGGAGGAGTCCAGAAGGAGAAACTAAAAACCAAATTGATTATATAACCATCAACAAAAGATTCGAGAATTCAATGATTCATTGCAAAACCTACCCAAGTGCCGACTGTGGAAGCGATCATCGCCCGATTATATGTAAACTAGGAGTAAAACTACGGAATTTGAAGCACCCAAACTGCAATACAACAAACTCCTGAGCGATCATAACCTAAAAGAAAAATATATGAACAATGTGAAGAGAAGACACGAGGCACACAATGGAAAATCAAAATGGGACGCACTAAGAGACGCTTTCGTGATATCAGAAATATCATCCCGAAGGAGACAGGACGAAGAAGGAAAAACGATTGGATGACTGATGAGATTCTTGACATAATGAAAAGAAGTGAGAAAACCTTGCCAAAATACGAAACGGAGTACAGAAAATTATACAATGAAATAAGGACCAAATGCAGGCAAGCTAAAGAAGAATGGCTAAATGAAAAATGTGCAGAAATAGAAAAATTAATTGCTACCAAAAAAAGAGACATGCACAAACAAATATGACAACAGGACGGAAGAGATGCTTATCAACAAGCCGCCTAAAATCAAAAGATGGAACGCTCATATTAGAGAAGGAAAACATTCTTCAACACTGGAGCGAGTATATTGGAGAAATCTTCCACGACAAAGGGGAACAACCAGCAATACACAGAACTATCGATGGACCTGGAATTCTGAAAACTGAAGAAAAAATCGCACTGGCCAAATTGAACAGAAACAAGGCAGCTGGGCCAGACGTAATTGTAACGGAAATGCTGATGGCCTTAGATGACTTTGGCATAGACAAGATCACCAAAATAACAAATGAAATCTACATGAGCAGGGATATACCGGAAGATCTCAGCATATCTCTCTTCATAGCTATGCCTAAGAAACCAGATGCAAACTAATGCAAACTCCATCAAACAATAAGCTTAATGAGCCACGTGACAAAACTCCTCATCCGTCTTCTATTGAATACAGCGTGTAGCAGAATCAGGCCAGAGATAGGATAAGAACAGTGCGGGTTCGTTAAAGACGCCGGAACAAGGAACGCGATATCCATGTACCGAATGTTATAAGAAAGAGCGATACAGATGCAGAAGGACATGTACCTATGTTTCACAGACTACGCAAAGGCCTTTGACAAAGTACGCCACAAGGATCTGATGGAACTGCTCAGCAACCTCGATATATTCGGGAAAGATAACAGAATAATCAAGAACCTATACTGGCAGCAAACAGCATACATACGCATAGGGAACGAGTTCAGTGAATATACAAAAATAGAAAGGGGCGTAAGGCAAGGATGCGTCTTCTTACCCGACTTGTTCAACGTATACAGCGAGTCAGTTCCGAGGGAATTGGAAACCCTACGGGGATTTAGCATTGGCGGCCACAACCTTAACACATAAGATACGCAGATGACATAGTAATGATAGAAGACACAGAACAGAAATTACAAAATCTCCTACAGAATGTAGCGACGGAGAGTGAGAAGAAAGGACTATGCATAAACTACAAGAAGACAGAATGCATTGTCATCTGCAACAGGAAGGGCCCGAAATGTGATCCGAAGGTTGAGAACACTAGAATCAAGCAGACGCGGAAGTTTAAATATCTAGAAGCGTCTAGACAGAGGACGGTAAGTGCGACTTTGAGATCCGTAGACGTGGGACGGCCAAGTACACATTCCAAAAGCTGGGCAGAGTATTGCGAGACAGAAGGATTTCTTTGGTGACTTAGAAAAGAATACTGATATGTTATGTGATATCTATCTCTCTTTACGGCAGCGAATATTGGACGATTTCCTCAAAAATGAAAAAGAGACTCGAGGCAACAGAGATATGGTTCTACAGAAGGATGCTAAGGATATGGTCCGGGCGTGTGAGCAACGATCATGTCTAAGAGAGGTTGCAAACAAGGAGAAGGCTTATATTTAACATCAGGAAGAGGCAGCTGAAGTTTCTGGGACACATAATAAGGAAGGAGGGCCTGGAGAATCTGATACTCACGGGGCGAATAGAGGGAAAGAGAGACAAGGGAAAGCAGCGCGTGACATACCTGTCGAGCTTGAGGAGGGGAATGACAGAACGTAGTCTGGGACAGGAAGCAGAGGGAAGGAACTTGTTGAGAGCTGCAAGGGATAGAAGGATGTAGAGAGCCATGATCGCCTAGGTCCTGAAAGGACATGCCACATAAAAAGAATAGAAAGAAAGGTGAAGTGGAAAATTTAAAAACGTCAAGAACATGTAGCTCTTTATATGAACCCTGTTTTCTGTGATTATATGAAACATTGGAAATTATCAGATTCAATAAATTTTCTTATTAAATCAAATGAATTAATTAACAGTAAATTACAAACATAATTTACTTTTTACCTTACAATTTAGTTAAACTTAGGAATTTGATTATGCTTTTTCTTATATATTAGTTGTAATGCGTTGCACCATATATGGCTAATCTTTTTATATGTAGGATTAATTTGGATATAATTCTTTATTAACCTCCTGGTAGTAATAGTAACATCTTGTACGGATGTATTGGTATCTGGCTGGTATTTTTGACATTTTGTATTGATTGGTTATTGTTATTAACATCTTCTATGAAGAATCTTTAGTCAACAGTTACATATTAATTTACCAAATGATTCTATACGTTTATATTATTTATTAGTTTCTTAAAGAAGCTATTTATCAACTATAAAAAAAAAATATGTATGAAACTCAAAAAGCATATAACTTGTTTAGCATTTTGTTAAATTACCTCCTCAGCCCATTTTTATTTCTTAGGAAATGGCATTGTCTAATTTGTATAATTTATGTATCATTCACATTCGCTCCTGTTTAAGTCTGGCTGCCGTTAGCTGCCAATCTACGTGTCATGCCTTTTTCTAAAAATATTTTATAAAATTTTTGCTTCTTCGCATAGTTCAAATTTAACGTAGATCACATTTGATTGGTTGATCAGAATAAGCCCCACAAAACTTATAACCTCCTTTTTCTTTTTTCTTTTTTTGTAAAAAGAGGTTGTATTTTAAATCTAAATAAATCGTTCACTTGCCAGTAATTTACAATTGCCTGATGAGATTCAATAATGCGCATTGAAACAAGGAAACTAGACTGCAATTGTATAGCGATTTTGACATGTTTTCCTAATAAATATATATATATATATATATATATATATATATATAAAAAACAGACAGATTAAGAATTCACTGTTTTTAGCATTTTCTTTTTTTTAAAGTGCTCAATACGCCGTAGAGCGAATTATTATTATAATATATTTATTATAATATTTTACATCGCTACTCAAAAATTTCCGTGTTTCGGAACTGTAAAAATTGTCCCTCGTCAGGTAATGTTAATAGCGTATGATGAAAATGATTTACTTGGGAAATCAGGGAAGAAATCTGTAGCTTATTGGGAGTTAAAAAGGAGAGAGAAGACCAAACATTCAAAATTAAAAACACATTTGTGAGTAAGTCGTGATTAACCACTCAAAATACGGATCAAAATTAAAATAGAAAAATAGAAAATAAGGTCAGAAGGTGTTGGTAGGTACGTTATTTCCTCAAGTGTACATGAAATGACACTTTAGCCATGTCTACCGTATACATATTGTTGCAAAACTAAGGCTAAGATACAGTTAAGTAGACATGGAATTATATTATACAAAAAGTTATTTATGAGGAGTTACAACTTTTTATAAATGAACTTTCTTCAAGGGGCCTCTAATTTAATTAAAGCTTTTTAAAAATTTATAATGAAACCTTAAAAACGATACATATTGGTACTGAGACATGCCAATATTAAAATTGAAAAATCAAAAAAATTAAATAAATATTATGTGGGCCATTATATATTAATAAAATAATGGATATATAATTGTAATGCATATATTTTTTTAAGTAAAAATTCTTTTGACTATATTTTAAAGTAAACATTATACAATGTCTATAAATTACTGTTAATTCACTTCTCTGATTAAGGAGAACATTATTTTTAGGAAACTTTATAATATGGTGGTTTTCATGTAAACATAGTTGACATGGGTCATTTAAGGATTTACAAATTCTCGTTTTTTCAATATTTTCCATTTTTACTGTAATGGTTTTATTAATTACTTTTAAATGACAAAAATATTTAGAAAGGGATGCTCGTTTACGGTACGCATTATTGTTAAAAGAAAATATATGCTGATGCTATCTTTGTTTAAAGGGGGTTTTGTACTACCAATATAAAATTTCTCAACAGCTCGGTTTTCAGTAGATGAAATGGTACATTGGTAAACAATTCATTCTGTAAGATATTTATTTTGCAATGGACAATTGTTAGGATTTCTACAGTTCCTTAATTTATTATAATCATTGATTTCTGTTTTGGAATTACTATAGTGACTATGGTTTACGAATTGATTTAAAATTTTGTTAGTATGTTTTTAATAATTTTTTTCGAGGTTATCAGTACAACTGTAACTTAATTTAAACGTATTTTTTATTAAAAATCTTGCGTAGAGGATTATTACTTGGGAATGCTTCTTAATCAAAGTGAGAAACTTCTGCGCTAACTAACCATTTGGTTAAATGGGAGTGTGTACCATAGGTTTTTCTATTACTATTTTTGTATCGGCTATCGGAATTATGTTTTCTATATTTAATATCAGCGTATTGATAGCCACTATTTTAAAGGCATTATTGTAAAACTTGTGTTTATAAAATGCATTTTGGTTGGCAGAGTTATTACTGATTCTATATTCAATGGAGGAGGGTATGTGTATAATTATAGATGGAGAGTGATTAGATTTTGGGTGGATATGTAATGGATTAGTATTAGTTTTCATGCATGGCTTGTATATATTGTTGACTAGTCCAGTTCTACATCCATGAAGTTTACCTTTTTTTAAAATTTGCATTGATTGTAACTTTTAGGCTTAGGTTTTTAAACACTCTATATATTAATTTTCTAATTTTGCCAGTTTTGAAATTAGTAGAATTCCTCGCAACCATAAGGCCATCATCCCTATATAATCCTATATCCTCAATATTGATGTCATAGTGGGCAGTAAGGTTGTATATAATGAAAAATCAACAGAGGTCGGAAAACTCAGTAGAATCTAAAGATCCCATTGTAATATCAAATTGGTCATCTGAATTAATTTTATCCATTGTTATACTACTTTTTTTTTGTTAAGATTAATTGGCTAGATTTTGGAAATGGAATAAAAATCTGTTCAAATTTAACAAATGTCAAAAGCAAGTGTTAAAACCCACTATAAAACCTTTATCCTTTTTGGAAATATTTTAGATTTCTTCGCGAAAAGATTTTTGAATCATTTCATTACATTTAATGGTTTAATAGGAAGCAAAGTCTTTCAATGATCTGATTAAATGTTAAGGTCCTTAGCCGGTTCATTTAGGAGAATATAGAAAAAAAAATACGCCGTCTGTAATGATGGCGCATGCGCGTTACTTTCCATATATGACGCACCAGAACAAACTTTGTCATTTCATGATAAAACATATACCCGAAGAGAATGGAGAAAACAGAAGACGGAAAATTGTGCTAAAAGTACAACAAAGACGAGGAAATTAGCCCTGAGAGGACGAATTCTAAATCCTTACAATATCTCGTCGAAAGATGGAGAATAAATAATTTTTAAAAAAATCAAGAGAAACCCCGAGGTGCCGATCGAACGACAAAACTTAGCAAGCAAATCTTGCAGATTAATTTACGAATTTTATGCATTTAATTTTAAATGGGCTACCAATTAATGTAGCCTTGTATCAACTAAATAATTTTAATTAATTCATTTAATTTAGTGTAATAGTTAGCAAGCTCCTCTCACTGTTTAAATTACCAATGTAAAATGTTTGATCTTTCCAACGGGTCTCTTACCATAGCACAGTAGTTAACAAGCTGGTCTCACAGGATATTTAGCAAGCTTAAATAGCGTTTGGTCTTCTCTGAGTGTTCGGCTGTTATGTGCCAACGGCCAACTAAGTTGCACAATAAAGCCTCTTTGTACCCTTGTCGCAGCTTAATAGTTACTATATTTGTTTTGCTAATAGTGTGTGCTTAATTTTAACTGGGCCTCCAACCAGTGTAAACTGGTGTCAAATTAATTAGGCTTAATTATTTTTATACTAGTGTTCAACCAATGCAAGGCACGAAAGCCACTACAGGTAGAGGATTACTGTTAAAATTGTAATGAAAAATGAGGTGTGAGAAAAGAGTGAAAGAAGAGATGGTAGGAAGTTAAAATTATTAGGAAAAAGAGAATATATAACAATTGCCCCGAAATGGTTAAGATTATAGAAAAACGCTGGAGTCCGTTCCACAAAGTTGCTGCTTTGGGTAACATGCTGTCTGAGTGGAAATTTCCCCTTACAGGAAATTAGGGTGATTCGACACTGTGGAAGTAGCAGAGGTAGATATGTTCACAGATCGTCCGGTTCACACTCCTTCCTGTTCGGATTAGACGGTTTATCCTTTGTTTCCTGTTTAAGATTGGGTTTCCGGTTACTTCTAAAGATTTTTTCTTCTATTTCACTTCCTGGAGCCACTTGAGTCTTAGTGGCATTGCGGTGAATTGATTAAAAAGTGCTATCTGTTAATATTTAAACTGATTGGAATTAAGGAATAGAGCTCAACTGAAACATCTGCTGGTAAATAACGACAAAGAAGCAATAGGTTTACGTCTGCATGGGAAAAGCATCAAGATGGAGAATAAATCTTCCTCTTTAAAACTGCGTAAAATGTTTTGAATCTATCAACGCCGGGACGAATAACGTAATGTCTAAGAAGCTCCTCCCGCTGATCAAGTCGCCAATTTAAAGCGCTTGATTTTAACTACTTGCCGCTTAAGTATAGCTTTATCATAGTGTAGTGGTTGTCAAGCTGTTTTCACAGGCCATTTAGCAAGTTATAGTGAGTTCGATCTTTCTTATCGCGGTAATACGGACCTACGCCATACTTAATAATTACCTTCAATCATCGTTGGGGATTTGCAGTGGATTCATGGCTTGTATGTTTTGCTGGTCCAGTGTTGCGAGTAAGGCCTCAGTCTTCTCCATTTTTATGTCTTTGTGCCAGTATAAACAAAGTTTAATAAATATATTACTCAGAATAATTGAATTGATTTTTTTTCTTTTATTTTTCAGTGCACCGACACATACTCCTCAGTTACCTAAATCGCACAGAAAGATGATCAAGGAAACCGAAGCAGATCTACCAAAAATAAAAACAGCTACAACAGGGAGAAGAAATACAATAAAATAAATTACAACGGAAGGAACTCACCTCAGCAAAATACACTGAGCCCCTTTGAAATCTGTTCTTGTATATATTGACAAATTAAACGGACAATTAAAGACAAAAAAAAGGATAACGTACGTACACATACGAATGTGGCAAGGAAAGGCAATTGCAAATTTTTGATGTAAGAAAATAGTGAAATATATAAAAAAAGAAAAAAAGAAAAAAAAAGAAAAAGAAGCAACAAATACTTGAAAAAGGAAAGGAACCTTTTCACTGAAAATTAATCACGAAGACTCAACAGCTTTCGTAAGACAAAGAATCGTGCAGAGTTCCGATAAACATTTCTTATGGTCTGTCTTTGTATGTGAGTGAGTGTGTGTGTGCATATGTGTGTGCGTGTCTGTTTGAGTATTTAGGCATAATCTTATAATCTGTTATACATATATTAATACATAATATGAATAGTATCAATATATATACATATATATATATATATATATATATATATATATATATATATATATATTGAACAGCATATATATATATATTGATATATATATATATATATATATATATATATATATATATATATATATATATATATATATATATGATTTTTGTCACACATGTTATATATATATATATATAACATGTGATAGAAATAATTTTATCTATAAGACTTAAAGATTAATACAAATAAAACTTATCACTTAGCTAATTGATGTTGTATTCAGCACCTCGACTGTGGAATTTCGTGGGCAAAGATTTTTTTATAATCGTGCGAACGTCTACTATAGGAAAAATGATACATAAATACACAAATTTACAATTCGGACCGATAAACAGATAAATTCGCAAATATATATATATATATATGTATGTATGTATGTGGCACAATATATGCATATCAAAAAATGTACAAAGACCAGCAAAGTTTTAATAAAATTATTCCTAGGTTCGATCATTTTGAAGGGACATAAATTATATGTATATATATATATATATATATATATATATATATATATATATATATATATATATATATATGAGCATGTGAGCATGTGTGTGTATTTGTGTGTTCATTTAATATATATATATATATATATATATATATATATATATATATATATATATATATAAGCATAAATATGTATCTAAAAAGGTTTGTATTTATGGTTTGTATTTATGTGTGTGTGTGTGTGTGTAAAATTTAAAGAATACATAAAAACAAGGAAATGTAGCTATTCATTTACTTACATAAACACATAAAATCTCTATTGTCAGATATCACTCTTTGCATACCCACATATGCACAGACATTCATTAAATTCACACACACACACACAAATTCACACACACACACCCCATATATATATATATATATATATATATATATATATATATACGTATATGTTTGTATATATATATCAATATCCATCCATTATTGTTATGCATATTTAATATATATGTGTGTGTGTGTTTGTATGTGCGTGTGTTCATCCATAAATGGACATAGTTGAGCAATTTGTAAATATCTATTTATCTATTTAATATCTACTTAAAAAATAACAAGCTGTATTAACCCGATTAGGATTTTTTTTGTAGCAACAACAATGTCTCCCCTGATTTATATTGATTTTCTAAGCGTATCTTAAATGTGGCTATGGGGCACCTGAGGTGTCCCCTGATATATATATATATATATATATATATATATATATATATATATATATATATATAGTGTAACCCGGATATAAGAGAGTTGTCGGGACCGGAGAAGAAGTCTCTTATATCCGGGTTTCTCTTATATCCGGGTTTGGTCTATTTTATATACATTAACACAGGCTCTAATTTGGGACCAGAGAAAATCTCTTTATATCTGGGTTTCCTCTTATATCAGGGTCTCTTATATCCGGGTTACACTATATATATATATATATATATATATATATATATATATATATATATATATATAGTCACACACGTTGTTGCTTACGCTCATATACCAGGCGCAATTTTGACTCAACAATGTCTAAGGTGGAGGCAGGTCTTTCGGATCCGACGCTGAACTAAAAACGTCTGAACGAAAGAAGGAAGAAGGGAAAATAGAAAACAAAAGAAAAAGAAAAATGGAGATGTGAAGCCATAATTATGTGCCAGGCTTTCTTCTGCTTCAGAATTTTTTTTTTATAGTATTGCGGAATTTGCAAGAAAGATTTATTTATTTCCATTTTCCCTCTCTTTATTAAATGTTGAAATTATTTTAACCAAACTTTAACTTGTGTAAAATCATTTATTATCAATTAGAAAGAAATATACACACGCGGAAAATGAATTTCTCCGTTTGACAATGAAATTGCGTCTCGTTGTAATTGTGGATACATACATTTTTCACTACTGGGGAGACCTTAAATACACGTTAATACACACACGCGCTCACACACACATATAAATATATATATAATATAATATAATATAAAAGTGAACATTGATGTCAACACTCAGAAGCGACAGACTGTTTCTCGCCAGGCCTGACGATGACGTTTGGCCTGAAAGAGTCTGTCACCTCTGAGTGTTGACTTAAGTTTCCACTTTTATATGTTATGTTTACATGCGCTCTATCTCTGATATTGAGCACTTTATCCCATATATATAGCATATCTAACAACTATATTTCTACATATATATATATATATATATATATATATATATATATATGTATGTATGTGTGTGTGTGTGTGTGTATATGTGTATGTGTGTGTGTGTAAGCAAGCTGGAAATGTTAAAATATAAATTCAGCGTCGCCTAAACGGAAATAGATATGAACTGTCAAAAAACAGGAAGAACCTCATTTTATTTTAATCGGTTCTCATTGGCTAAATATTCAGTTGATGCGAACACGTTTTAAACAGTTTTTGTAATCCGGCTTGCATATTATTGAAAAGACAATAATGTTCTAGAAGAGAAAGGAGATATCACATTTTATTTGTATTTATTGCAAAGAGTGAAATTCTATCACAATAAAGATTGCGAAAATGACAATATTTGTTCACAAATTGGCAGAAATGTTAATAACACTTAACAAGAAGAATGGATGGAGAGCATAAATTTAATGAATTCAAATTTTGCTTCTTGAATCTCTGTCGTTCTCTTTTGATTTCCAAGAGACTCCTAAAAAGAAAAAGTCAAACCGTTAAACAAATCGCTTGCTAATTTCGAAATTAAATTTTCAAAATTTATCTCTGAGCTTTATTTATTCTAGTACTGGGATGAAGTCATTCTTTACTAAGACCGTATTAGTTAATGGACTACAACCAAACAGACTGTTCAAATTTACTTAATGGTTGCATGTCCTAGATGTACATTGGAATCTTATTGTCTTCAAAATAGTTATCTTTTGTTCAATACCATTGTCCTATAAGAAAAGAAAAAACATATATATTAATAAATCAAGATCCTTCTTTGTTTTTACGTTCTTCTAATTCGATTTGTAAGATGAAAAAGGACGAATGTTATATATACCAACGGACACACACTGTAGCTTCATGCAGGATTGTTATATGGACGATAGAGCTTTAGAGACGTCCATTTTGAACATTGAAATTTACCAGAATCATTTTGAGATACAGAAACGTTGCAGAAATTTTAAAAATTGTATCCAAATAAAAAGACATTCGTACTGTGCATGACGATTCCAATTCCTCAAAATCCAACATTTTTTTTCTTGTTTCTTGTCTCGTAACTGCACCAATGAAAAACCATTAAATTTGTATTGGTTGAGTACTATATCTTATTTTAATCTCAACACTTATTTTCTTTCTGTTATTATTCAGCTGTCTGTTTTTGTTATTGTTTTCATTGATTATATTTATTTTCTAAAATCAGTATAGTCTCGCACAAGGCGCCCGGAGTATGGGTATTGCTTACAGTGCAAGATACCTTCATTCTTCCATAATTGTTGTTCCAGTTAGTGTATGAAATTTGTTCCGTAATAGATTTTATATTAATTGCAAATAAAAGCAAATTAAAAGATAAATCCAATAAAAACTAAAAAAAAAAAAGTTTCGATGCTTGGAATCATTAATTTTGAGAAACATTTAATTAATCTAATTTACAGGACGAGGAAAAAAAAAATGGACACACTCATAGAAAGTCGAATTTTGTATTTTTAACAAGAAAAGAGAATAATAGAATTCATTTATTTATACAGGGTATTAATACAGGTGTGCATCTGTATATTATACAAGTCAAAAATGATTTAGTATTTTGTTGGGTAAACGTTTGCTTTAATAACAGCCTTAATTCTTTAACTCACGTAAAAGCTCATCTTCTGTGTGTACTTTCCTATTATGGGTACGCTTGTAATTTATCGACAAAGATTTCAAATGCGTTAAGGTCAGGACTATGACTAGGCCACAGGAAGAGTTGCAATTCAACCACGTCACGCTTCCTCTCTAGATAACCTTTATTCTTTAAGACAGTATCGTGTTGGAACGTTGATCTTGGGCAAACATTATTTTAGCATAAAGCCACATTTGATTAACAAGAAACTTGTGTAAACTATTTACATTATTCGAAATATTGTCCTCATGTTTGTCGCCATGTTTATCACTTCGTCTATGATCTTAACTTGATCCCACAGAGGGTGGTACTCTCCATTTTCTCTCCATATGTGGTCAGCCACAACTGATTTTTTACTTCCCCTCGTGTTACAGTTTTTTGGTGTTATTGAAGCCTTGACTTAAAGAGGCGGCCTGTCTCCCCTTTATATTTCTTTACCCAGCTACACTGGATAGAGTACACACAGTATTTAGTCATGTTCTCCTTTATGGGGGGAGGGTCTAACTCGGGAGAGATATCTGTGAAGAGTCGTCCAGCTTTTGACAATAGTCCGAATAATGTAAATAGTGTACGTAATAATTCATTTCAGAAATATAAACAGATACTGAAAGGCTGAAACGTGGTAATAAATATGTCGACAAAGATGAGGCCAATAGTCCGAATAATGTAAATAGTCTACATAACAACTCACCTCAGAAATATAAACAGATACTGAAGGGCCGAAACGTTATAATAAACATAGCGACAAAGATGACAATAGTCCAAATAATTTAAATAATGTACATAATACCTCAATCACAGAAATATAGACAGATACTGTAAGGTCGAAAAGTTGTAATAAATATGGCGACAAAGATGAGGCCAATAGTCCGAATAATGTAAATAGTGTACATAATACCTCATCTCAGAAATATAGACAGATACTGAAAGTACGTAACCTTGTAATAAATATGTCAAAAAAGATGAGGACAATAGTCCGAATAATATAAATAGTGTACATAATAATTCATCTCAGAAATATAGAGAGCTACTGAAGGGCCGAAACGTTGTAATAAATATGGCGCCAAAGATGAGGACAATAGTCCGAACAATGTAAATAGTGTATAAAATACCTCATCTCAGAAATACAGACGTATACTGAAAGGCAGAAACGTTGTAATAAATATGGCGACAAACATGAGGACAATAGTCCGAATAATGTAAATAGTGTAAGTAACATCTCATCTCAGAAATATAGACATATACTGAAAGGGCGAAGCTTTGTAACAAATACGGCGACAAAGATGAGGATACAGAGAGGTAGAAAGTGTTAGTACGAACAATCAGGTTTAGTAGTAATTGTCTGATCGCGACTCTGTTTCAGACTGCCTCTGACTAACTGACAGACTCCTGACGGACTTCACTCCAGACTTCAGACTGAACGGTATTTAGTCACCCCCCACCCAAGAGGGCATCATGTGACACAAGGCCGGTTTAATGTGGGATCTCCGAGCCCGTGAGCTCGGCAAAATAAAAAACCCTGTGAACCCGTATAAACGGGTTCAGGGTCGGTTCACCTCCCCGAAATAGGCCCCGCCCTTCGGCATAGCCTCGTTCGGGTTCCTCCCCGCGCGAAGGCAGAGAGTTCAACCGATCAGCCGGTCAACCTGTCGTCCGATTTCGGACTGAACGGTATTTAGTCAAACATGGCGACAAAGATGAGGACAATAGTCCGAATAATAATATGTATTTTACATAATTCCTCATCTCAGAAATATAGACAGATACTCAAGAGCCTAAACGTTGTGATAAATATGAGGGCAAATATGAGGACAATAGTCAGAATAATGTAAATAGTGTACGTAATACTTCATCACAGAAATAGAGACAGAGAGTGAAGGCGTGGAACCTTGTAATAAATATGGCGATAAAGATGAGGACAATAGTCTGAATAATGTATATAGTGTACATAATACCTCATCTCAGAAATATAGACAGATAGTGAAGGGCCGAAACTTATTAATAAATATGCAACAGAGATGAGGACAGTTGTCGGAATAATATAAATAATGTACATAATACATCATCTCAAAAACAGAGACAGATACTGAAGGGCCGAAACGCTGTAACAAACATGGCGACAAAGATGAGGAGAATTGTCCGAATAATGTAAATAGTGTACATAATATCTCATATCAGAAATATAAACAGATACTGAAAGGCAGAAACTTTGTAATAAATATTGCAACAAAGATGAGGAGAATAGTCCGAATAATGTAAATAGTGTACATAATACATCATCTCAGAAATATATACATCTACTGAAAGGCTGAAACGTTGGAACAAATATGGCGACAATAGTCAGAATAATGTAAATAGTGTACATAATACTTCATCTCAGAAACACAGACGAATACTGAAAGGCCAAATCTTTGTAATAAATATGGCGACAAAGATGAGGACAATAGTCCTAATAATGTAAATAGTGTAAGTAAAATCTCATCTCAGAAATATAGACATATACTGAAAGGCCAAAACGTTGTAATAAATATAGCGACGAAGACGAGGACAATTGTCCGAATAATGTAAATAGTGTGCATAATACCTCATCTCAGAAATATAGACGGATACTGAAAGAACAAAACCTTGTAATAAATATGGCGACAAAGATGAGGACAATAGTCCGAATAATGTGAATAGTGTACATAATACTTCATCTCAGAAATATAGACAGATACTGAAAGGGCGAAACGCAATAAATATGGCGACAAATATGAGGACAATAGACTAAATAATGTAAATAGTGTACATAATACCTCATCTCAGAAATATCTACCTATACTGAAAGGCCGAAACGTTGTAACAAATATGGCGATAATAATAAGGGCAATAGGCCGAATAATGTAAATAGTGTATATAATACCTCACTTCAGAAATACAGACGTATACTGAGAGGCCGAAAAGTTGTAACAAATATGGCGACAATTATGAGGACAATAGTCCGAATAATGTAAATAGTGTAAGTAAGAACTCATCACAGAAATATAGACATATAGTGAAAGGCCGAAACTTTCAATTAAATACGGCGACGAAGATGAGGACAATAGTCCGAATAATGTAAATAGTGTACATAATAATACATCTCAGAAATATAGAGAGCTCCTAAAGGGCCGAAACGTTGTAATAAATATGGCGACAAAGATGAGGACAAAAGTCCGAATAATGTAAATAGTGTACATAATACCTCATCTCAGAAATACAGAGACAGAGAAAGGTCGAAACGTTGTAATAAATATGGCGACAAAGATGATGACAATATTCCAAATAATAATGTAAATAATGTACATAATACCTCATCTCAGAAATACAGTCGTATACTGAAAGTCCGAAATGTTGTAATAAATATGGCGACAAAGATGAGGTCAATAGTCCGAATAATGTATATAATGTACATAATACCTCATCTCAGAAATATAGACAGATACTGAAAGGTCGAAACGTTGTCATAAATATGGCGACAAAGATGAGGACAATAGTCCGAATAATATAAATAGTGTAAGAAATATGTCATCTCAGAAATATACACATATACTGAAAGGGCGAAGCTTTGTAACAATTTTGTTTTTTTTTAAGCATTTCACCCAAAGCAAGGCGGGAAGCCACTAGGATGCAAGGGGTTACGGAAAGTTTAGAGCAAGATCAGATAGGAGTGATAGAAGAAAGGGTGAGGGTAGTGGATAGATCAAGGCAACTGGAGATGTCGATTGACATTACACTTGAATAGCTGGAGATTATAGCTCACAGGGAAACAGGAATAGGGAAGGGAGTTCCACAGGCGAGAGGTGCGAGACATGAATCTATTAGAGTAGAAGAGACGGCTACATTTAGGAGTTTCGACAGCGGGTGAGAGCGGGATTCCAGCCTCGTAAGGCGCTGGAACTCATGACGTCTGGGAACCAGTGAATGCAGCTCCTCGGAAATATGAAATTATTTGTAGAACAGAGGGAGGCGACGGCGCGTCTGTGAAAAAGTGACTGTAGACGAAACGCCATGGCAGGGCCAACTACATTGTATATCCGCCTCTGGAGCCTATCAAGAACTCCGAGGCAAACAGAACGGGCAGCAGACCATATATGGCAGCAATACTCCATGCAAGGGCGAATTGTAGATCTGGAGGATCAACTCCGGGGAGAAAAACTTCCTGGCGCGGCTCAGGGAGCCAACTTTCCTTGCGGTGGACGAGGCAATTGACTCAATGTATTTATTCCATCTCAGGTCAGCAGTCAACGTGAGACCGAGAAGCTGCAGTTGCACTCGAGAAGTTGAGCGTCAGACATTCTAATGGGGGGAAGGGAAAGATCTCTGTGCTGATTAATAGAGAGCAGTTTTGTTTTTGAGGCATTAATGTTGACCACCCAATTCCTGCCCCAGTTCACAATCGGTTGGAGGTCCTTTTCGAGACGCACGGCCAGGTGAGTTTTGTCAGCGAGACTAGATTTGTTTTTGAGGCAGGAATAAATTGTGGTGTCATCCGCGTAGATGCCAACTTGGGAGGTTCTGGCGTCAGGAAGGTCATTTATGTAGATAAGGAATAGAGTGGGGCCTAGGATGGAGCCTTGAGGAACACCTGCGTTCGTGGGATAGGAACTGGAGGAGAATCCGTTGAGAACAACTTTCAATTCACGGTTTGACAGGAATGATTGTATTAGGTTATATAATCGACCCGTAATGCCATAACCCTGGAGTTTGCGAAGAAGTCCGGCATGCCAAACCCTATCAAATGCTTTGGAGATGTCTAGTGCCACGGCTCGGGCTTCCCCGTTATTTTGAAGAGCTCGATAGACTGTTTCAGTGATGGTCGTAAGCACATCAGCTGTAGATCGGGCAAAGCAGAAACCATATTGCTTGTCTGAGAGGGGAAGGAGCCTGATAGGACGGTAGTTGGAAGGGCCAGAGGGGTCGCCGGAGTTCTTGAAGACAGGAACGATCGAAGAGGACTTCCAGCAGTCAGGAAAACAAGATTCCTTGAGGCAGTAGTTGTATAGTTTAGAAAGGGCGGGCGCCAGTTCAGGCGCGCATTTCTTCAAGACTATGGCTTGTATGGCGACAAAGATGAGGACAATAGTCCGAATAATGTAAATAGTGTACATAATACCTCACCTCAGAAATACAGACGTATACTGAAAGGCAGAAACGTTGTAATAAATATGTCGACAAAGATGATGCCAATAGTCCGAATAATGTAAATAGTGTACATAATACCACATCTCAGAAATACAGGGAGATACTAAAAGGCCGAAACTTCGTAATAAATATCGTAACAAAGATGAGAACAATAGTTTGAATAATGAACATAATACCTCATCTCAGAAATATAGAGAGCTACTGAAGGGCAGAAACGTTGTAATAAATATGGCGCCAAAGATGAGGACAATAGTCCGAATAATGTAAATAGTGTACATAATACCTCAACTCAGAAATATAGACAGATACTGAAAGTACGAAACCTTGTAATAAATATGTCAACAAAGGTGACGACAATAGTCCGGAAAATGTAAAAAGTGTACATAATAATTCATCTCAGAAATATAGAGAGCTAATGAAGGACCGAAACGCTGTAATAAATATGGCGCCAAAGATGAGGACAATAGTCCGAACAATATAAATAGTGTATATAATACCTCATCTCAGAAATACAGACGTATACTGAAAGGCAGAAACGTTGTAATAAATATGGCGACAAACATGAGGACAATAGTCTGAATAATATAAATAGTGTAAGAAACATCTCATCTCAGAAATATAGACATATACTGAAAGGGCGAAGCTTTGTAACAAATATGGCGACAAAGATGAGGACAATAGTCCGAATAATGTAAATAGTGTACATAATACCTCATCTCAAGAAATACAGGGAGAGAGAAAGGGCGAAACGTTGTAATAAATATGGCGACGAAGATGAGGACAATAGGCCGAATAATGTAAATAGTGAACATAATACCTTATTTCAGAAATATAGACAGATACCGAAAGGCCGAAACGTTGTAATAAATATGGCGACAAAGATGAGGACAATAGTCCGAATAATGTATATAGTGAACATAATACCTTATTTCAGAAATATAGACAGATACTGAAAGGCCGAAACTTTGTAATAAATATGGTAACAAACATGAGGACAATAGTTTGAATAATGTAAATAATGTACATAATACCTCATCTCAGAAATAGCGACAGATACTGAAGGGCCGAAACGGTGTAATAAATATGGCGACAAAGATGAGGACAATAGTCCGAACAATGTAAATAGTGTACATAATAATTCATCTCAGAAATATAGACAGATACTGAAAGGACGAAACCTTGTAATAAATATGGCGACAAAGATGAGGAAAATAGTCCGAATAATATAAATAGTGTATAAAATACCTCATCTCAGAAATATAGACAGATACTGAACGGTCGAAACGTTGTAATAAATATGGCGACGTAGATGAGGACAAGAATCCGAATAATACAAATAGTGTACATAATACTTCATTTCAGAAATATAAAAAGCTACTGCAAGGCCGAGACGTTGTAATAAATATGGCGACAAAGATGAGGACAATAGTCCGAATAATATAAATAGTGTACATAATACTTCATTTCAGAAATTAGCGACAGATAGTGAACCGCCGAAACGTTGTAATAAATATGGCCACAAAAATGAGGACAATAGTCCGAATAATGTAAATAATGTACATAATACCTCATCTAAGAAATATAGACAGATACTGAATGGTTGAAACTTTGTAATAAATATTGCGACAAAGGTGTGCACAATATTCCGAATAATGTAAATAGTGTAAGTTATATCACCTCTCAGAAAGACATACATATACTGCGAGGCCGAAACCTTGTTATAAATATGGCGACAAACATGAGGACAATAGTCCGAATAAAGTAAATAGTGTACAGAATACCTCATCTCACAAATATAGTCAGATACTGAAGGGCCGAACGGTTGTAATAAATATACGACACATTTGAGGACAATAGTCCGAATAATGTAAATAGTGTACATAATACCTCATCTCAGAAATATAGACAGATTCTGAAGAATGTTGTGGTATTGATGCTGGTCCATAATTCCCTTGATTTTGTACAAATTACCAACTCCTGCTGCTGAGAATGGACCGCAAACGTTCTGGCCTTAATCCAGTTGAAAACGTTTGGGCGATAATGGACAAGCCTACACTTAATAGGAAAGTAAAAACAAAAGATGGGCCCTTTCGCGAATGAAAATGCTGGAAAAAGTTGCCGAAAGAAGTAGATTTACTAAAGAATTTTGTCTGTAGCATTCCACGAAAAATTAAGGCCGTTATCAAAGTAAAAAGTTACCTAACAAAATACTAAATCAGTTTTTAACTTGTATAATGTACATATATACACCTCTATTAATATCCTGTATTAATAAATGAATTCTGTTACTCACTTGTCTTGATAAATGTAGAAAAATCGACTTTCTACAGGCGTATCCTTTTTTAGCTTCGTACTCTAGATTTAATAATTTTCTATGGCACTTGTACGTTAAATTATTTTAAAACAGTAATTCTGATGCTATGCTTGTAAAGCAGTATTTCAAGTATATTTGTTTTATCGGTTTACCCTTAAACTACCAGCTGTATATACCCGATTCCTGGTGAAAAAATGTTTTGGCCTGTGGATCTTGGCAAAGAGCATCCTCTTTTGAACATTGTGGAGTGGCGCTACAGTATCACAAAGAACTTTACTACTTAGCAGAAACCATAGATCTGGCATCTCATCTTCATTCGCTCTTTCTCTCTCTGTCTTTTTTACAAATACTTTCATGGTAATTGCTTCGATGAGCTGCTTTCTCTGGTTCCCAAACTCCATGAATTCAAGCGTCCTACGAGGCTGGCATCTCGCTCTCACCCTTTCACCATTGAAACTGTTAAATGTAGCCTATGGAACTCCCTCCTCTTTTCCTGTTTCTCTGATAGCTAAAATCTCCAAATATTCAAATGTAATGTCAATCGACATCTCCAGTTGTCTTGATCTATCCACTTCTCCCCATCCTTCCCTCTATCACTCATATCGGCTTTGCTTCCCGCCTTGTTTGGTGTGAAATGCTCAAAAATAAAATAAAAAATAATCTCAGGGAGGACTACCAACAGCAGCAACAAATAAAATGGATAGCACATGTAACATGAAGAGAGAATAATAACATAATCAAGATGTTAACATTCCACATCACTTCAAATGAAAGTTTAGGTACGAAACCCCCATCAGTACTGGAAAGAGAGATAACAGCTACTGGACTTGAGAAAACTGTCTTCCTAAGAAAGTTTTTTAAGAAAAAGATTTCAGTCGAAAGCATGAGTGACTTCTCGGTCAAATGTTTCCTTGTAAGGAAAAGCCTAATATTCCCATTACATTTCCATATATAGGTGATATTATTTGCTAAAATATCTAAAGACACATTTGAAAATTTCTGTTTTTGCTAAACTCATTCAAACTTGAGTGGCTCTTGGTCCTTGTATTGAGTACACAACATTAAAAGAAAATTTAGCCAGTAATAATAATAATAATAATAATAATAAGGAGAAGAAGAAGAAGAAGAAGAAGAAGAAGAAGAAGAAGAAGAAGAAGAAGAAGAAAAAAACATCAACAATCCCTGTTGTAGTTGGAGCCCTAGGATTGATTGGAAAAGATTCCAGTAGACTAATTGAAGAGATTCCTGGAACTCCATGCCTCAGAGAGATACAAAAAATTGTTCTCACAAGTACAGCCCACACTTTACGAACGGCTTTATCTATGTAATTTTTTTTTTTTTGTCAGTGGAAGGTGCCATGATGCCCTTTGCAACCTTAGGTCCATGGGCGGGACCCGGAAAGAAATGTGTAAACGCCACAAATCAAAGGAAATGATAATAATTTTTTTTTCTTGGCTACAGGTGTAATTTTCCTACAATGATCTGCCCTTTGACTATCATGTCTTTGAGTGAAAATTTAAAAATATATCTTTTAGCAGCTATTAGGTTGAGAGATGACCGGAAAAGTATAACTTTTACTGATTTGCTTCTACCCCTTTGTTTAATGAATTCTTTGATATCCCCGCCCCTACCAGTCTGTAGCATAAGTCCAGCCTACCCCATAAAATTTGATAAGTATCTGTCGTTGGCGACGGAAAATTGAACATTTGTGAAAAGTCACTTTTGCCATGCTCCGAACTTGTAAGAAATGGTAAATGTAGCATTTTTGAATGTTACTTTTCGTGTCGTTTGCTATGATTGTAAATTCTTTTGACTCAAGTTAATTCTTTCATTTTCAGTTCCCTTTTCTTTGTTTTAACTTATATTTCAATTTCCCCGCCGACCTTAAGCGGACATCCGTGTCTATTTTTCACTTTTATTATTATTTTTTTTTTTCTCTTACTTTAGGCATCCCATATCTCTGTCGTTGCGTATATGTGTACATGTTTACTAATATCTGTCTCTCTCTCTCTCTCTGTCCCTTGTATATATATATATATATATATATATATATATATATATATATATATATATATATATATAATTTACATGTTACATGTGTATGTATCCGCATTGACAGGGATCATATTGTATTTTTTTTTTTATTTGTTTTTTTCAAGTCTATATACTAAAATCTATTTATCACCCTTGGAGTGGTCACTCCGACTTATAGTAAGTTAAAACTTAGTATAGTCTACAAAACTTAGTATAGTCTATCCCACTGAATACCATACACTCTTATGAACTATTCTACCTTCGTTATCCACAATCTCATTGTTTGGGCGTGCTCTTGGATCTTCTTCGAGACTCGTCCTATAGCTGGTAACTTGAACATAATTACCCCTTGGCGGTCAAGGTTAAAACGCATCTCTACCAATTTCAATGAATACGAATAGTATTTCATACCGGATCGGCCGTCAACCGGGACAACAAGGACGAAAAGTCTGCCACTGGAACAAACTCTTCCACACACGAAAAGACACTTGGTGACCAAACCCGGATTATTGCCAACCTTGGACCAAGTGACTCTATACCAAATCGACTAATAAAAAGTAAACGAACGAAATAGAGCCGCGAAGAGTATCGACAAGTCATGACATCCTTCTTCACTGCACTCAAAAACCCAGCAAAGAACACCACCAATCAAACATACCAAATATAGAGAAGTACGGTGGGAAATGATATAAGACCTAACCTCAATCCAAACATGCTTGCCAATGTCCGTAGAGACATCATGCGAAACAACAGACTCTCAAAGGCAGAAATAGATAAGATAAAATTAGATATAAGACCTAATACTATGACTGATCACTCAAACTCTATTGAGACGAATGTAGAAATAAAGAATGCAACAGAGGATGAGGTGGAGGCTAAAGCGAATGAAATACGAAATAATCTCTCAGGAAATGAAACCCAAGACGCTACCTTAAACACAACCTGCAGTTCTCCAGAAAATGTACATGGAGTCATCTTCAGTGACAATAAGTTAGAATTCCTTTAAAACCACGAAGCTGAAATTACCGAAGCGAAAAATGACGTCATCCAAGTACTCAGCTGAGTAACTTTCATACAATTGTCAGACAGAGACCAGCTCCCGAAAATCCATATGACGAATTCCAACAAGCACATCATGAAAATATACAATGCTGCTCTGGAAACACTGTTAACAGATAAACCACCGGGAAACATCACAGAAGTTAACAACGTCATATACGCAACAGCTTTAGCAGCGACTCGGAAGCTTGGAGTCAAGACAATAAAAAAATTAACAGACACAGAGAACCAGCTTAGAAAACCAAACTGATTCGAGAAATAAAACAAAGCAGATGTGAGCTTTCTATATTAGATGAGTTCACCAGAAACCCTAATATTTCTACGCGTAAGTGCAAAAAGATCAAGCGGAAATATAACATTAAGTCCCTAATTGATATTCCATCAATCAAGGAAATGCTGAAGCAGGAACTTCAGCTAAAGGCACAGAGAACAAGACGATACGAAAAACGTTGTAGGTTCTATCGCCAAAATAAAATATTCCGAACAGATCTTAAGAAATTTTACAGGGAAATTGGAAAAACACCTATACATGTCGAAAGGCCACCATCGATTGATAATGTACAGACATTTTGGGAAAATATTTGGAGCAGCCCAAAGAAATATAATCCAAATGCAGAATGGATTTGGCGTGAAGAAGAACGAATGCTGGATACACCTCTGCAAGAATGGGAAAATATATCCACAGATGATGTTAGGCAAGCGCTAACGAAATCCCCAAAATGGAAATCCCCAGGAAATGACAAGTTGCCCAATTTCTGGCTGTATCATCTCTCATCTACCCATGAAATTCTTGCAAAAACATTATCAACGCTTGTAAATAATCCCAATAAAATCCCGGAATGGATTACTGAAGGTATTACACATCTCATACCAAAAACAACTGAAACAGACGACCCGAAAAATTATAGACCGATAACATGTCTGTCCACAACGTATAAGTTGATCACATTTGTACTCACGAACCGTACTTATTCCTTTCTCGAAACAAACAGCATTCTTCCCCTGGAACAGAAGGGATGCAGAAGAGGTTCATATGGCTGCAAAGATCAACTGCTGATAAATAAAATGATCCTGGAAAATTGCGGGAGACGACGTAGAAATCTAAGTGCGGCGTGGATTGATTATCGTAGAGCCTTTGATAGTGTTCCACATTCTTGGATCCTTAAGACTTTGGAAATGTACAATGTCTCCCCTGTGGTATTAAATTTCCTTAAGCACAGCATGGGAATGTGGAACACCAAACTATACCTTAGTCACAGCGGGGGGCACTGATATATCCAACCGTCTGAATATCCGACGTGGAATCTTTCAAGGAGACTCTCTGTCACCCCTTCTGTTTTGTTATTTCCTTAATCCCGATTGCACATGAACTGAACAACAGTAGTTATGGTTACAAAATAAATAAGAAAATATTCAATCACCTACTCTACATGGATGATCTCAAACTCTTTGCCAAAGACGACAATGAGTTGAAAGGTCTCCTCAATATTGTAAAATACTTCAGTGACGACATAGGTATGGACTTCGGATTAGATAAAAGTGCAAAATTAACTTTCAAGAAAGGTAGAATTACAGAAACACCCTTAATAGATTTAGATTTTGTTACAAAGATTAGGGAACTGGAGCATGATGAAACTTATAAGTACCTAGGAATTAGCGAAGGAGATGGCATAAAACACCCCCAAATGAAGGAAAATATAAGAAAAGAGTACTACAGGCGTGTACGTCTGGTACTAAATACTGAGCTAAACTCAAAAAACAGGATATCAGCCATAAGCACATTGGCTGTCCCTGTGGTGCAATACAGCTTTAATGTCCTTAACTGGACCATATCTGAAATTAAGCGAATGGACGCCAAAACGAGAAAGCTTCTCACTTGCTATCGCATGCATCATCCCAAAGCTGATGTCGAGCGTCTGTATGTGCCCAGATCCGAAGGAGGCAGAGGATTAGTTCAACTAGAACTGTCCTACAAAACTACAACAATTGGCCTCCAAAGATATTTGGAAACTACAGAAGACTGGATGATGGTATGCGTCAAGGAACATGAAAGTAGTAAGCGTCTTTACTCCGTAATGAAAGAAGCCAACAAGTTCAAAATGGAGTTTCAAATGGGCGTAGAGATGCAACTACAGCACAATACACGGGCTGAAACTGCAAGATATCTTAAAAAGACAGCGAAGACGAATGCAACCGACCAGATACAGAAGCGATGACAGGATAAACTGCTTCATGGCCAATACTCTGCCCGTACCAAACAAGCTGACGTAGACAAAACCCGTACCCATCAGTGGCTACGTAGTGCAGGGTTGAAAGCGGAAACTGAAGGTTTTATCCTTGCTGCGCAGGACCAATGCTTGCTAACTAGGAATTATCAAGCACATATACTAAAATGATTCTGTGATAAATATCCAGAAACGATTGATCATCTTGTATCAGGTTGCACGGTGTTAGCACCCACTGAATATAAAACCCGACATGACAGAGTGGGCCAATATCTGCACTGGAAAATCTGCAACTTCTACGGGAAGGAAATTGAAAGAAACTGGTATGAACACCACCCAGACCCGGTTACGGAGATACAATACACACTGACAGAACAGTCAAGGCCAACCGGCCAGATATTGTTATTAAAGACCACAAACAAAAACGGTGCCTCCTAAATGATATGGCAGTCCTACAAGGACCTTGAAATAGAAATCTCGAAAATGTGGCATATGGGAACATCAACAATCCCTGTTGTAGTTGGAGCCCTAGGATTGGTTGGAAAAGATTGCAGTAGACTAATTGAAGGGATTCCTGGAAGTCCATGCCTCAAGGAGATACAAAAAATTGTTCTGACAAGTACAGCCCACACCTTACGAAGGGCTTTATCTATGTAATTTAATTTTTTTTTTTTTTTTGTCAGTGGAAAGTGTCATGACGCCATTTCTAACCTATGTCCCTGGGCGGGACCCGGAAAGAAATGTGTAAACGCCAGAAATCAAAGAAAATAAAAATAATAATAATAAAAAAACCAAAAAAAAAAAAACCTGCATGTGATTATTTGGTCATCATGCATCTGAAATGTTACTTCCTTTCTCTCTGGTTTTAAAGAATATATCTCTTAAAAGATTTGATCCCTAAGAAGCAAGTCAGACTATCGAAGCAAAAAATGGTATTATTTGACGACTTTCATTATTCGAAGTGATCAAATAAATAAAGCAAAATAATACTTGATTCACTTACAATATATTCGGCTTCGTTTTTCTTGTCACAAGATTTTTACCATTCTCACTCCGAATTAAAACAGACAGTTTTCTTTAGAATCTTTTCTTTATTTATTTGGCATTAAAAAAATTACGGAATTATATTTTGAATTAGGAATAAATCTGACACTATAAAAGATAAGAAAATTTGCAAAAGATAAAAGGTGTTATCAAAGGTCTGAAGAATTTGACTGTAAAAACTTACGGTACTACTTTATTAGGCTGATATATTCGGAAAAATAGCGAAAACATTTTTGGCAAATAATTTTATAGATTAACATTCACTGGGCTTTTGAGCAAAAATATTTTCAGAATAGAAAAATGTTTATTTTTATCAGTTTAGAAGTTGGGGTTCTGTTCATAATATAAATATAGTGTAAAATCAATCCATGACTTTTTCAATATTCTATTCTCGAAAGCGGATTTTTTACCAAATTATTTTTTTTTAAGTAAGAAGAAACAAATACATACATTTTTATATTTTTACTTCGAAAAAATATTTTAAGCAACAACAATTGTGTATCTGAGGAAATCGGTTTTTAACATGTTTTATCATAAAAAGATTTTTATCATTAAAGGATAAACAAACATTTACATTTCTAATTGGAAAACAAGCGTATATATATATATATATATATATATATATATATATATATATATATATATATATATATATATTTTAAGTTATGAAGAATTTGGTAAACCGAATTGGTAAATCCAAGGAGGATGAAATCCTGAGAGCTCAATGTGAAGAACAGAGCTAGTATTTAATGAACAACAGACACTTTAAGGCACCATTACAATAATTTATTTCACCAAAATCCTTTTAAAGGATTTTGGATCATCAAATAACACTTCCAACAATGAAATGAGAGGAAAATGTGATTAGAAATTGATGGGTAGTGTAATTTTGTAATTAAACAGGAGGGGTGAAGGTGGCGGTTATAGAGACAATACAAAATATAGTGAGGTTAATTATATATATATATATATATATATATATATATATATATATATATATATATATTTAAAATCCATTTAACTTTAAAATATTTTTATTGCTTGTATGATATAACTTTTTTTTTACATTATTTTATAAGATACTTTTAATTAAAGAACAAATGAATATATAAATTTTAAATTAAAAAAAAATTATATAAGTATATATCCATTTATTCTTCATTTGAGATAAATAACTGCTTAAGAAAAATCTCTAGATAACTCTATAAAAAGTCAGGCACCGATTTTACATTGTATTTTTTATTATGAACAGGTCCCCGATTTCTAAATCGATAAAAATCAATCGTTTTCGATTCTTATGTCGTGACTTGAGTAAGGTCCAGTTAAAGGTCATCTACTAAAATGATTCTCCAAAAAAATATTTCCCTATTATTCTTAATAAATTATCCCAACAACATATTTTCAATTATCTTCTTTGAATCTTCTGGGACAGAGGTAATATAATTGTAGTTTTGTATAGGGTTTAGCTTATATTCTTTTAACCAAGATTGGGGTCGGTCCAAATCTCGTGTGGATTGGTTGATATGAAGCTGCGCAAGTGATGCAAGTCCGCCGCTGACTGAAAGTTGTGTGAGCAAAAGTAAGAGTCATTTAAGTGATTGGCTATGTTTAAGATTAAATGTTAACAGTGGGCGAAAGGGGGAGGCATATTTTTCTTATATAAAGTCGATAGAATTCCGATTTTAGAATCATCAAATCTCGCCGCTGAAGACAGTGTTGCTTACATCCCCGACTCTAGAAGCGAAATTAAGATTCAGCTGAAATATCATTTTAGCCATGTCCGGAGCTGCAAGAAGAAGCGTTTCCGGCTGAGAGCTTGGTATCCTTTTTTTTTTTCTCCGTCAAGACCATTATAAATTATTTTTGATATGCTACTCTACTTCGACAGACCCGACTGACAATCACCCTCATCAACATCATTATGAGTGGGTGTGGCTAAGCACCTCACAAGTTACTTTTCAGGTTGCGGTAGAAATATATCCCACATACACCTCCCCAGACATACCTACCACATAATAGTAAGTGACAATGATATCTTCTAAAGTAATATCTTGCCATTATGCGGAAGGTATTTCGAGGAGTTATATGTGGGAGGGATTTTTGCCTCGCCCTGTATCAAGTTTGGGGGCCGGAGAGATATTCATTCATGTATAGAGTGTTTTGGGTAAGTAAACCTGGCGGAGCCCATCCTTCTTCCGGTCAAACCACAACCGATATTCTCCAAGTTGAAAAATTAGCATCGTCACGGACACGTAGCCATTGATTCCATTAGTTGAATTCAGCCCAGGAATAACGCAATGGCAGCATACATTGAACTATGCAACCAAATGTTCCCGACGGTGCAAAATGGCCGTTGACTCCACAAGAAGGTTCATATACTCTTTGATAGATCTTCGCCGATGTACCGTCCTTTTAACAAGTAGTACTAGGATACGTGATACTACTAACACTCGTAGATTCACTTGGCATAAATTCAATACACAGTAGTATCAATCTGCGAGATGAACTGTTAAAAGATTATTCACAATCGAGACGATTTTATAAAGTATTTACTAAATTTAATGTGTGCAGAGCATAAAAATAAGTATTCTCATGAATATCCATGCTATTCATTTCATCGTTTCTTTTCATAATCATTGTATTATATTGGCACAGCAATTAACAGTTGAACATGTGAGCTTTAATTGCCAGTTATACGTCATGTATATGCAGTAGAATCCCTCATATCCGGAATCCCTCATATCCGGATATGATTTTGAGTTGTGTATTTGAACTATTGGGGTGTAAATGATTTGAAATTTCTGTTTTTCAGGAAATTTACTTTGGATAATTGCTTATACTTATTTCACCCTAATGGCTTGTATTGGTGCCAAAGATGATGGGAATAAGAGGAAAACTACAACTTTGGTGTTATCGCAAAAAGTGGAAATTTTAAACACATTAGACGCTGGTGAAAGTTCATTATAACTAATGGCTGAATTCAACATATAAAAGTCAACATTCTCCAGCGTTCACACTGTCACAATGAACAAGGAATAAAAACAAGATTGTGATGAAACCTTGACTGAAATTGAAAAAACTATTGAAAAGGTTATCAGTTTTATGGAAAGAAAGCCAGCATTCAGCTATGACGACTGCGATTACCCAAGCAGAGTTAAAAATTATCTTTCGTTTAAAAAATTTCAAGAACAAAAGCAAATCGAAATGCGGAAAAAATGACATTAGAAGAGAAAGAATCATCATACAACAGCGATTAAAAAAATCCTCGTTACGTCATTTGTTTTGCATACGTGGCTTACTTAATTTAATGAATTTCCATAATTTATTTCTTAAAATCCTTAAAATCAATTCCGTTATATTTCACTCACCATCAGCTTGGTTTGTTTACTATAAAATAATTGAAAATAAATGATAAACCTGATTTTTATTCTAAATATAACCCTTCATATCCGGACTTTATTACCAATTCCTCATATCCGCAAGGCCTTCTTCGTCTGGTTGTCAGGGATTCTACTATGTTACCAATCCCTGGATCTGAACATTTCCCAATTCCGAAATATTCACGGTTCGAATTAATGCCTCTGGATTTATAACTAAATAAATCCTGTTATAAATTTAAGAATTAAAGGGGAGTAACTTATGTTGGAAAGTCAATAATGCAAGGGAGATAATTCTTTATGCAAAGTGAAAATTGGCGCTTGTCTCTTAGACTATGACTTACGTTCACCACAAAAGTATCATTATTATTATTGTTTGATTTCCTTTGAATTTGTCGAAAGTTTTATTATAAAGAAAAGTCTAATTTTACTATTTAACTTTTTTTAAATGATCATATATAAAAAAAACGCAAAGGTTCTAAAATAAAAAGTATATTATTAATATAATATCCATGTCACCATGTGGATCTACGCATAGCGTAACGGTTATCGGCGCCGAAAGTTCGAATCCCCAATTAGATCATTACGTTCGTTTTAGTACAATGCCATTGGGAAATACATGGATTTATTTCTTCTTCTGAATTAAAACATCAAAGCACATTAGATTCTAGTTTTGGTTGCCAATCAGTCTTGGAGCGAGACAACTCTGAATTCAAAACTCACTTGCTACAGTTGTGGTAGAATTGTATTTAGCTATTTCAACAAAAAAAGTGAAATCTAGATGCCAACCTCGAAGCATACTTAAATTTATGTGGTCGGAGCATCACGGGGAAAAAAAAAGTTCATCAGAGCAGTTGACATGAAATATTTGTAGAAAAGCGACGCCACGTTGGTGAGGAAGTCACTGTAGACGAGATACCAGGTCAGGATTGATTACATTACAGATACTTCTTTGGATTTTGTCGAGAATCTCGTAATGTACAGCAGAAGCACCAGACCAGATATGGCAGCAGTATTCAATGCACGAACTAATAGTAGATTTGTAAATGTAGATGATTGATTCTAATGAAGAAAATTTATAGTTTTGTCCAACTTTCTCGAATCTCTATATATAAAGTTGTAACCTCTGTCTCTCTGTTTGTTATCGAACTTCTCCTAGTGTTTTGGAGCAGACACCCATAACCACATATTTTCTGAAACTACCTTACCCAGGGTACTTGGATAAGTATATTTCATTTTAACACAAGCTCGATAGTTAGGTTATTCGTTGCTTTCTTCCACTTTTGCTGTCAGTATGTCTTGTGAGTGTTACATTTTCTAACCATTCTTTCCTCATTATGTGTTCTAGAAACTTCAATTTTATCTGATTCTAAGTATAATTACCTTTTTGTTTCTATTTTTCTTAAAACTTCTTTGTTCATGCTCAGTTCGTTGTATTCTGAGCATCACTACCATATAGGAGGACTGAGGTTACATAACAGTTCATTAGTATTTTCTTTGATTCTAACGTAATTTTCCTGTTCATTAATACTTTTCTTAGCTTTTGTAATGCATCTTTGTGTTCATTTCAGTCGAATGCTTTGAGGATTTTATGTGAAATGCATGAATCGACTAGCCACAGTTATGGGTAAATCACCGGCGAGTCCTCAGTTCTCAACACTCAACTCTATGTTGGTGACACAACCATTTACTCCTGTCTTGATAGGAAGTTTGATCAGTTCTATAAAATTAAATTGGCAGCTGATGTCAAAAATGATCTACAATCTGATGTTAACTTGGGCAAGAAATTATTAATTTTACCGCTTCCACAACAAAACTGCTTTCTTCCGTCCTGGGTATGATGATAAACTACATAGGCGTCCTGGGCAAGACGATTAACTACATCCAACTCTGATCAATAGGTTTTGAGGAGTGAGGAACCACCTCTGAATTACCGGTGTTCCCAGGTTTATCTGACCCGAAGTGGTAGCACCTGTTGGAGTCTCAGCTATGGGCAAATAGTTAAACCCCAAACTGTGGTCAAAACAAAATGAAAGTGTAAAAATAGGTTTTAATACAAGCAATACATTTTTGGAAGAAAATTATTAACAGCAATACATTTTTTTTAAAAATATTACCAGCAATAAAAATCTTGTTAAATTAAATTAAATGAAATAACCCATTGAGGTTGATATGCCGTAAAACAAACCAAACTAAACCAAAACTGCTCTCTTTTATTCATCTGAAAGAATTCATTTTAACTTCTATCAGAATGGCTGATGCTAACCTCCAGGAGAGTGACACATTGTGCCTTCGCCGGTTAACGTTTTTCGCTGGCATGAAAGATTATATTGAATTAATTGTTAGATCTGTTGTTAGGAAAGTTGGTTCACTGTGTTGTTACAGACAGTTTTTTTCACCACAATATACCTGATAGATTTATAAGCCAGTCAGTGTTGACTTCAATGTTCACTTTTATATTTATATTTATTTACATACACTCTGTCTCTGATTTTGAGCACTTTATCTCATAAATCTAGCACACTTTAAAACAATATTTCTCCATATATATATATATATATATATATATATATATATATATATATATATATATATATATATATATATATATATATATAAATAAAAATAAAAAAGGCAAGGCCAACTTTACTGTTCAAGATTAAAAAAAACCGGTTTCGCCCTCAGTCAACAGAGCTGGAATCGAAGGGAATAAAAGTTACAATATAAAATATGAAATATAAAATATGAAATATAAAATACATGTTATGTATTAAAGGTGGAACAATCACACTGAAATAACATCAAGCTCTAACAGACATCCCATCTGTTTACAGGGAGGGAGGCCTATCTGAACCTGATATAACTGAATAACTTTGATTATAAGACTTGATATTTATATCTTTGGGGGGAATCAGTGGCAAACTTTCGTAGTGTGATAAAATCCATTTTTCCCGGTCCGTTGGAAGTGTTCACGATCCTAGTTGTAAAAAGCTGTCGATTCAGTTTCGCAACAAGTTGCGATGTCTAAGAAATTTGGTTATTCTGCTAATTCAGATGTTGTTAGGTAACGGCCTTAATTTGTCTTCTCACCAGTTCTCTCCTATTTAAAGTGCAATACTGGGAAATGGATTAGACTTCTCTATTTCACCAGTTGTTGTCAGGTGTGAGGAAATTTTTTTCTGAATTTGAGATTCTTACTACCTAAATAGGGAGACTCAAACTTAAAATTAGTCAAATGAGTCAAAAAGTGCTGTCCTCCCTTCTGACATATCTAGCGAAATTAGGTTGTCGGGTTCTATTCGTTCATGTCCATATGGTTTGCTTAAAACCCATAAGGCAGGTACTTCACTAAAACCAATTCTGTCTATGCTGGGGTCAGCTCAAGATAAGATTACCGCACTATTGAAACCCATATTGGAACATTATAATAAATATTACATAAAAGATTCATTCTCTTTTCCATGAGATATTCAAAGTTCTAATTTGACTAATAAATTTATGTGTTCTTTTGACATCAACAACCTTTTTAACTGTGTCCCTATTTCAGAAACAATTGTACTGATTTTCTATATCGTAGCCAGATATCCCCACCTGTCATTCCTGAAAATATATTTGTTGAGTTAATAAGATTTGCTGTTACGTCTGTGGAATTTAGTTTTCTGTAATACAATGTATAGGCAAATCGAGGGAGTTTCTATGGGTTCAGTCTTGGGACCAAATTTGGCAAATATTTTTGTGGTTTTCTATGAATATCATTTATTTTCCGGAACTGACAAACCATTGATGCATCATCGTTATGTTGATGACACATTTTACCTCTTTGAGAATATAATGGAGGCTAAAATTCTTTCCTCTTTACTTAATGATATGCATCCGGCATTAAATTATTCAAGGGAAATTGAAACCAATTCCACTTTACCTTTTTTGGATGTTTTGGTAACTAGAACTTCATCCGGTTACATCACATCAATTTACCGTAAACCCACCTTTATTGTCTACACATTCAGTGGGATGCATTCTGTCCCAACAAACGTAAAGAAAATTTATTTAGTACACTAACGCATAGAGCTCTGATGATTTACTCAAAATCCAAATTAGATGTTGAGTTAAAAACAATTGCCATAACTTTAGCTAATAATTGGTACACACTGGATGTAATTAAGTCGGTTATAAATAAGAAAAGCTCTAATTTTTCAAAACTTATACTCAGTACAGTTACTAAGCGCCATATTTATTTGCGTTTGCCTTGGTTGGGAATAATAAGTGGAAAATTTGCCAGATTAGCTCTGTATTTGAAAATGTTATTTTTCGGCTAATGTACGTGTTATTTTTTTCTACCAGGTCTGCATGGATGCCTAATCGAAAGGATGTTCTACAGCCTTCCCCTAACAATGTGATTTATCAATTTAGATGTAGTTGCGGAGCCGACTACATAGGTAGAACTAAACGACAGCTAGACACGAGAATACATGCTCACTCTTACATTTAAAGGCATTAGAATCAATCTATGTCAGGTTCGGACAGCCCTTCCTCTGTAAACAGAGAGAATATCTGTTAGGGCTTGACGTTATTTCAATCTGATTGTTCCGCCTTTAACACATTACATGTATTTTATATTTTATATTGTAGCATTTATTCCCTCGATTGTACTCAAGTGAGGTCGAAACCGGTCGGCTTGTTTTTTTTTTTAATCATGAAATGTAAAGTTAGTCTTGCTTTTTTATTTCGATAATAAAATTCTGTACCCATAAGAAAATTATATATATATATATATATATATATATATATATATATATATATATATATATATATATATATAAAATCTGTCGGTATGTAATCCAAGTAGATTCTTGTAATCGAAAAATTGACAGAATATTTTTCGACTGCTGTCAAAGTCAAATTTAAAAGAACACAGTCTATACACCGGGTTTGAATAAGACTGATGTAATCCTTGTTGGTTGAAATAAATCTATACCCCCACCACATACGAGGTAATTTTTGGATTTTGTTGTGATATATATATATATATATATATATATATATATATATATATATATATATATATATATATATATATAGTATTAAACAAATTTTGTTTTGATTAATTTTATTGATTGACTTTTCCAAATTATGAATAATCCTTCTCAGATCAGGAGGAAACTCCGTGAGAAATTATCCAGAGTTAATTTCGGAGGAAATATAGTCAAAACTTTATGTCTTCGTCAGCGTAGGTAGAAAGAAATGTTGATGTTCGTAGAATCGGTGAGTGTGGTGACGCGGCCAAACAGTATTGGGACACAGGAGATGACATGTGTTTGTTTTTATACATCATCCACTAGTTCTACTAAATTTACTATTTGTCCGTACCTATCCGAGAAGGATTTTTCATAATTTGTAAATGATCAATAAAAGTAATCATCACAAAATGTTTACCTTAAAGAAAATTTGCTGCCTAAATACACAAGCTACACACACACACACACCACACACACACACACATATATATATATATATATATATATATATATATATATATATATATATATATATATATATATATATTGTGTGTATTTAGGCAGCATTTTTTCATTGATGCGTGTTTCATTAAATAATATAGACAAGTTTTGTCGATTTATTTTATATAAATTCTTTTCATATCGTCTGATAAGCTTAATAGCATTATTATTAAAAAATGAAATAAAATCACCATATTGATACATATTTTTTTTAATCTTATCTAAGCTTTCGGCTTACATAAGCCATTATCAAAGATGACAATTACATTACAATATATTAAGCAATACAAGGACAAAACAATAATGATAGTCTATTTTTGTTTACATGGAAGGTTTCCAAGAAACGACAAACTCGGGAATACGAGACGCTGGAAGCGAAAATCGCACCGCAGCTCATGACGTCACAGATGACCACGCGAGAGTGAAAACGAGAAGTATTAAGTATGGGAAGCCGTTGGTATTCTGTTATCAATTATAGGCATTTAAGAATATTTGTGGAGATTTCGTAGTTTATTTTGTTTAGGTTAGGTTTCAACTGTTTTATGTAAATAGCTTCAAGAATTTTTAGTTTTTGTTTATTGAATGAAATGAGAACAAATCAAATATAAATTCAAACTTTCATAACGTTAATTTAAAAATACTGCCCAATACAATAACAGAGCGATATTCTTTATTATAGGATATTACATTCAAACAGATGGAAGACCGCTACATAGATGCATTCATGTTTCGATGTATATCTAATCTAATAGGAAATTGTCAAATTTAGAAAGAAAGTCTATAGTTAGAACAGTAATAAGGGAAAATGGAATATATAGTAATAGAATATTAAGTAAAATGGTATGAAAAGATAAGAGTGACGGAATAATAAAATAGATAAAAATTATGGATAACAATTTTGGATAAAAATCTGGAAATCTATTCTTAACAAAAAAAAGAGGAGTACAGAAAATAAAATAAAAAGTAAATAAAAATATAAAAAATAACAATAAAGGAAAAATGAAGAGGAAAAACGTAAACGTATATAGATGCGCATGTATACATAAGTGCAGATAACTGTGCAAATATACACAAGCAACTACACAAACATATGAATCTCGATACACCTAAAGATATAAATACATACACCAGATTAATATGTATCTAGACTAACCTTCCATATTCCTTACATAAGCTTATATGTAAAGGAACTATAGTGATATATTCAATGATGGTATAAAAGAGGGTGACTGGAAAGTAGTCGTCAGTGTACAGGGCAATACTTCTATTACTGAATAGTGTGTAATGAGGGAAATCATTAATGGCAGAAAATATAGTAGGTAGGTGCGGTGATAGCTGTAAAAATTTAGAGTTAAAATGTGGGTGGAGGGCCTACTCATCCGAAGAGTGGTGTTGCTGATAATGGCTTTCCTTGTAGGAATTATACCCTCTGAGTAAACCCAAAACTAAACTTTCTTATAACAATAAAGAAAAAAATTTAAAACACTTTCAATTTAGAGCAATGGTTCCTCACCAATTTTCTGTGATGCCCCATTTTGGTATTGCTAAATTTCTGGTGCCCCTCCCTGTAATATTTAATTCTTACATGTATGCCAATTACTCATGTACATATAAAATATTTTTATATATGAATGCTGTATATGTATCTTATGTATTAACACGCATTACAACTCTCACTCAGACTCACTAACAAGTCACTGGTAATAACTCATTCTTGAATTGCTTCCTTATTCTGTTGGTATAGTAAGTCTGAAGGTTGTACACCCTTCGCATACTTCACCAAAATATTACCATGAACCCCAAGTTGAAAATCCTTCATTTAGAATAGGTAACGCCATGAGATCGCTAAAAAGGAGCATAGCATGACGAAAAAGACGCCAAACATGACGAAAACAAAACTTTATCGTCTAAATGTTTATGTTATTTTTAAGAGGAAATATTTTTTTACATTTTTAATCGTTCCTAGCACGTCCAAAATTTTCGTTTAAAATCTTGTTTTTTTAAGTCAGAAAAATTGACAGATAATCAATCATGTCAACCATTTTTTCCATTTTATAAAAAAATGAAAATCTCAGTTTGAAATTCTTTTAAAAATCAATTATAATTTTTTCAAAACTTATTTTAAGAAAATCAGAAATTATGTTTATTTAAAATATTTTGAAACGGCGCCGAAAAGATGTTTGAAAATAAAACAAAGCAGGTCATAAGCTTTCGCGTCACTTGACAGGTGACGAAAGACATTTTCATGACGTATTGATAGCTTACGTGAAGATAAATTATTCTACGGAAGGAAAGATATGAAATTATTTAGATTTAAATGAACAAATTATTTACCTTGTTATTTTTAAGGAAAGCTTTCAGCGCTCTATTTTTTTGTACTTAGCTTTCACCTTTACGTTTACGATGCTTTATGGAAAATATATTATAAAGAAATTAAAATAAGACTGTTGAGGGTGAGATTAAATTTCATAAAATTGAAATAAGACAACTCACTGAAAACTGTAAAATAACTTCATAAAATTGAAATTGCAATGAAATATGTAAATGAAATAAATGGTACTTTTAAAAATGTTGCTGCTGAAAATGGCTTAGGATGGTGTTCAATGTTTTTAATTAGTAAAAACGCTAATTCAAAATGCTCAACATGTGTTTCGCACGAAGAATTTGCAATAATGAAATGGACGTTCAGCGGAGAACGCTTGCACTCAAGCCAGGTGACGTTTTATTGCTTGTGACTTTCCGTACTTTTTAATTACAGCCATTTTAACGATTTTTTATGAACATAAAATTACATTTCTTAATTACTGCGGGTCTTCTGATTGGTTGAAATTAATCAATTTACGATGCGTTAAAAATGATCTATCTCACAAGGATATTTACGAAAGTGAATGCGGCTTTCAAATAATTTTATAATATTTTAACAACTTAAATGTAAAAATTTATAGTAATTAAAGAAATAACAAATAACTGTATTAAAAATTCATTTTTCATCGAAAAATTTTGCTTTCAGTAAATATTGTCCATATTAATAAAAACAACTAAAAGCAAATAAAAGCATTTGAAATTAAATAATATCTTTGTTTTATTGAGTTTTGTATGTTACAATTCAGAGCTGATTTTCAGGTAGGGGGGTCCAATTAAAAAACAACAAAAAGCATTTGCATTTCTCAAAGCCTTGTGCTTTTAACTATTGTAATCACGAATTTCTAGAGTTTTCATAAAATTAGTTAGGGGTGTGGGGGTAATAAATATAAAGAAAAAATTCTGCGAATAAATTATTTAAAAAAAAACGTATTTATAATAATTTCCATCATCTGTGAATAGTTTTATGAAAATTTCATTAACATCCGACAATGATTTTTATTTTTGCAAGATTTTCCAAACCAATGTATGTCATACAAAAAATAACGTGCTAAAAATTGTATGTTATTTTACTAGTTCCGGTGATACAAAGCGAAACAAGTTTTTTTAATCAAAAATGTCCCAAAAAGAAGAAAAATCTTTTAAAAATAATTTTAAAAACTTTGGTCTTTCCTCTTAATAATAACATAAACATTTAGACGATAAAATTTTGTTTTCGTCAAGATTGGCGTCTATAATAAAAGACGCCGAACTTGACGAAAACAAAAGGCTATGCTCTTCTTTTAGCGATCTCATAGAGTTACCTAAGAGTAATTTTATTTATATAAACTAAGAGACTGTTTAAGACATGCAAAGTTGTTTCCCTTGCACAAGCAAATCATCTCGTCATGAATGTCACTTCTAAAACCAAGTCCTGTTCTTCTTTTATAAATATATCTTTAAAGATTCTGCTCATGTTTTAGATAGGATACTTTCATTTAGATAATATGTATATTTTTAGTTCTCTATTAATATCTGTAGCGTCTTTGTAAAGATTCGTTCACAATGAAACCTTGTCCTTTCATTCAATATCGATGTCAGTATCAAATATCGCTCTATTCGAACGAGTTTTATTTATTCATTTATTTTGTTTTTTTCTTTTCATTTTGAGCCAGATGTTCTTTTTGTGCTATATCATTTTCACCTTTTTTTTCAAATATCACGTCTTCATATAACTTTAGTTTAGTAGTCCGATCCACAGAGTCTTAAGACGACGTTTTAACCACTGGGCTAACTCTGAGCTGGTCAATACTGACGCTGGTCTAAGCTGTTTGTTAGTCGCTAGCCACTTCGACCCAAACCAACTCTGTTCACGTTTTGCTCTTGATATCAGAGCAGTGAAAATCGAATGTCGTAGTAATCGAAGCGTTGGTTCGAACTGTGACAGGTGCTACATTAAGAGAGGAAATATCTTCACAACGAAAAATAAAAACGAAAGATTCGTTGGGTTAATCTCCAATTGGATTATATAGTTCTTAGTACAACAAAAATTAACCTTTAAGCATCAATCTCTATAGTGACATTAGACCTCATCTAAAGTTTTGGGTTCAAAGTTCTTCATAGTCTGGAGATCTGGTGACAGGTGACGCGCGTTCCACAGACAGTTGATGCAAGTCTTCGATCTCTGAAAGCTATCTGCATATATGCACTTCGGTCCAAAACCGGCTCGAGGTCGAAGGGTTCTAGAGATTCGGGGAATCCTCAATTTTTACATTAATCCCAATAAAGATTACTTGTTCCCTTTTTCTGCTTTCTTAATCAACTTTCCAAATTTGGAGAATTATCCACCTTCATGGGAGTAATTACAAGGGTTTCTCCTCCTTCCAACTCCAACTTGCTTTACTTTAGATCTCATACCATCACTCCATACGAGTGGTCCTGAATTTTTCCTCTTCCTCCTTCCATCTCAGCATTTAACCTCAGCCTACTCCCAAGGGCAGGCATAATTGTTTTTGTGACAAATCTCATTTTAAAGCGTGTAGGCGAAAGGGCGTAGCTTTATTCTAGTCATTAATTTTAATTCTTTTGATTCCTCAAAGAAGAGATAAAATTATTTCTCCATTCCTGGGCTTATTTCTGTCTAGCAAAAATATAAACCAGATCACTGTTGACAGGACTTGTTTTCATAACTTCCGCCCAATCGCATATTTAACCCTCAGGAGAAAAGTTCATTCTCATTTAAATTTCCGAACGAGAGACAAAATTATTTATAAATCTGTTTTCGTCCGAATGCCAGACTCTCGATAGATAAATAATAAAAAAAGAAAAACTTTAGGAGAAAAGAAATTCAGACGGTCTCCACCAAGGAAAATATCTCCACCCACCCATTCACCGTCCTTCTCTATCTTCTAGCTTATATTCCACTTTAGGCATAACCCTTTTCCAGGCATTAATTAACATTTAACCACTTCATGTCCTCAGTGTCACATGCAAACATCAAGCCGAAGTTTTAGTGCTGTGTTTTCAAGAGTCAGTTTTGCACACACACACACACACACACACACACACACACACACACACACACACACACACACACATCATATATATATATGCATATGTATTCAAAAAGTGTGGTTGGTTCTGCACAAACCCTCCGTCGTGATAAATCATATGTGCTGGTGTCTGGGCTGTCGGTTCCTAGTAACTAAGTTGCTTGATCCTCATTCATCGAATACGACGGGAGAATCCATTATATATATATATATATATATATATATATATATATATATATATATATATATAAAAAAGTAAAAGGTCCTTGCCGTTTTATTTAATAGGATAATAGGTAGTAGGTCATAGTGCACCACTTATCGACTAGTTCAACAGACACAGGGCATGATCTTGCGTAGGTGTAGATGGGATCTTGTGGCGTGAGGCGCAGAGTAATCTGATGACAACCAATGCCTGGCACGATTGGGAGTGTCAGACAGGATCCACTTTTCGTCACTGGTTAGCACTCGAACAAATCTTGTTCTATTGCGGTACCAAGAAAGCAAAGAAAAACAGGCTGTTACTCGTTGGTTCTTGTTGGCTTCTAACAGTGTGTGAGGTACCCACTTTCTCAACTTGTACGCCTTCCCTGTGACGTGAGGGTGAAGTCTGACTGTTTCATCAGAAAGCTGGAAACGTTCTACAAGATCAAAACAGGTTTAGCTGTTTCTTCCTCCATGGCCACCTTCATCATCCAGGACATGTGGCTGTTCACTGCGGGGTTTACCACAAAGGGACAGATATTCCGACCTGAGGTTCTGTAACCAATACCCCGCGGTGCGTTCACTCACAGTATTGTCTCCAAAGGATTGACGTATTCGTTGAGTTGATGCGACTGCGGACAAGCCCATCTTAAAAGTAGAGAAACCCGACTGTGGACAAGCCCATCTTATGAAGCAGAGAACCCCGGACGAGCTGCTAAAACTCTGCCATATTTCCTCGTTGCTGCTCGTGCTATGACCGATGTGTGTGCACAACGCACCTGCATTGATCAAGAACAATGAACCCATCTCGACTAAACACCGCTTTCCCGGCACGTGACGTACTCATACTGTCAGCATATATTAATGAACACCTTTCCCCACACGGCGTATAAAAAACAGCAAGGATTTTTTTGGTTACATGTTATGTAAAGTTTTTCTTAAATGCCAACGAAAGATGTCTGTTAAGGATTTTTTAATTTATTTTTCCTATATTTTGGATCATTTTCTTGGTACATATTTTATATATAAATTATTCAATGTCCGAGTAATTACGGCTATCGTTAACCTTTATTTTTGTAGGCTTTGTGCTTTATCGGTTTCTTCATTTTCAAATGTCGCGTTTTCATCTGTTCACGTGACTCTTTGAGTCGTGTTTTTTTTAAAAATATATATTTAGTATTTTTGTTCCAAAATTTGATATTACTTTGTTGATTTTGACCACATTACCTTTTATGCTCAACACATGTAAGAGAAGTAACAGGAGAAAAGACATGCTTATCAATAGGATGCATAAAAGCCAAGGAAGGGCACTGCTATTAACAAAAGAAAAAAATAATTCGGAGATGGAACAAATACATCTGAAAACTCTTCTACGTCGTAAGAGCACAACTGGCAATACACAGAAATATCGAAGGGCCAGAAATACACAAATCTGAAGTGAAATCAGAGCAGCAAAACCAGACGGAATTGTAATAGAGATGCCGGCAGCCTTCATGTTTACGGTATTGACAAGATTAAAGACATAATAAATTAAATATACAACAGCGGTGATGTACCGGAAGGCCTATGTAGCTACCAGGACTAGACATAAGTTGCAAGAAGACGGAATGTATGCATGTCAGCAAAAGGAGCAGCCCAAAATCATGTGCAAGAATTTAAATACCTGGCAAGTGTTTTAACAAAGGGTGGAAAGTGCATCACTGAAATCCGAAGACGCTCTGAGATAGCGAATGATGTCTTCCCAAAGCTAAGTAAAGTATAAAGAGACAGAAAGATTTCGTTACAAACAAAGAAAGCGCTGCACTGTTATATAATATCAGTCCTGCTAAATGACAGTGAATGCTGGATAACCTCCTCAGATGATAAAAGGAATTGAAGCACCAAAAATGTGCTACTACAGAAGGATGCTGAGAATACGATGCACTGAATATGTGAGCAACAAAAAAGTTCTAGAGATAATGTCAACAAATATGCTTTACTTAACATCAAAACCAGGCAGTTGAAATTTCTAGAGCACATAATTAGGTAGGTTTGGAAAATTTGATACTCACGGGGAATATTGAAGGCAAACGGGAGACGAATGACTTACCGAGCGAGCTTGAGTAAATGGATAGTGGAACATGGTTTAATAAAAAGGCAAAATTTATTAAGAGCTACAAAGGATAGGAAATTGTGGAGAGCCTTAAGAATCCACGCCCTGAGCTTAATGTTGTTTTTTATTCTTTATTTTCCAAACTGTATTCCTGATCGAATCAAATTCATGATTAATTATATTGGATATACCATTACATGCCTACCAAAAAGACTGACGTTATATCTCTCTGCCTATAGCTCAATTATGACTCACTTAAATAGACAGAGAAATCTACAAAACTCCATCCGCAACATATTTATAGACAATATAACGATAAAAGCCTCATCCATATTTAATAAAAAAACAAAACAAAAAAACAAAAAAAACAAAAAAACAAAAAAAAAAACAACTAAACATAATAAATATTGATAATGAAAAAGATAACACACATTAACATCAAATATGAATGCGGTCACAATGTGCTGACCGTGTTTGGAAAAAAAATTCCCATAATTCTAGATAAAAAAATCTACATATTTAATTAGAATAAAAAATTAAAAAGAAAATATATTCTTGATAAAGGCTAAAACAATAGCCAAATCCACTTGGACAATTTTTCCACACATAATGTCCAGAAATGTAAAACAACAACAACAACAACAACAAAAAAACTTATACGAACACAAGAAAAAATAAATAAAAAAAAACTTAAACGCAGTAACTTGTCAGTCATCTTTGAAAAGAGGGATTACTGCCCAAATACACAATTGTGTGTGTGTGTGTGTGTGTGTGTGTGTGTGTGTGTGTGTGTGTGTGTGTGTTAATTAGTAAAAAACAAGTTTAAAAATCTAGATTACGTATATTTTCTGAAGATAATAATGAAATAATGAAAAAAGTTTAAACAATTTCAATTGACACCAGATTTGATTTATATCCAATGTTATCGTATTTAAGACATGCAGAGTTGTTTCCCTTGCACAAGCAAATCGCTTCTAAAACGAAGTCCTGTCCTACTTTTGTAAATATATCTTCAAACATTCTGCTAATGTTTTAAATAGAATACTTTCATTTAGATAATATGTATACTTTTAGTTTTCTATTAATATCTGTAGCGTCTTTGTAAAGATTCGTTCACAATGAAACCTTGTTCTTTCATTTAATATCGATGTCAGTATCAAATGAAAATCGTTATTTTTACACACACAAAAAGACAACTTTCTTGCTATTTACTTCATGTCATGATGTACATAAAAACTTCACTAAAAAGAGGATGCATGATGAAAAAATTCCGAAAACATAATAAAACTGAATTTTATCGTCCATATCTTTGTACAATTATTAAAAGCAAATATCAACGCATTTTTTATGTATATCTTTTTTTTTCATCCTTTCGGGATTGTGGTTCAAAATCTTGTTTTTTTATGCGTCAATGAGGGGACTTAAATTTGTACGGAAAATGTTTGTATCTTTTTTGCGATGAAACAGACTTTGATTTGTAAATTCTTTGAAAAATCTGATAATTTTCTGATTTTGATGAAACTTTCAGAACTTATTCAGAAATGAATGAACTTTTAGAAAATGTTTGTAAAAATATTTTTCTAGATCTATTATCCACCCCACTAAATAATCTTTATGAAATTTCGAGAAATTCTTTTTTTTTATCGCTTGTATTTCTTATAAGGACAAAGTTCCCTGGAGAATAAAAACATCAATTTTTCAGTGTCAAACACCCAGTTACAGTAAATCTACCCTGAATCGTAAAATAAAAATGTAATAGAACTAAGACGTTTTATTTTATTTTTTTTAATTATAAAAGTTTTAATTCCTTTATGAATAGAATATATCATGGGCATCATTTTCTTAAGAAAAATTCTATGAATAATGAATTTTTACAAAAACTGTTTTCATTTTTTTTTTAAATTTAATTAGAATAATTTATATAATTTTAAGTCTTTTTAAAATTATGTATTACTTTGTAGCGATCAATTGATATCCTTATCAAATTAAAACTATATTTACTCATCATAAATGGAAAAACTCCATACAGTTCAACGACACCAAGTATCTTAAAAAGAATTTTCCATTTTGTGTGTGTGCGTATGTGTGGGTTTAAACGTTTTTTTTCAATAAATACAGAAGTCCATATACGACATTATCAGAAAATAAGAGAGGTACCTATGATAAGTTTAAAATGTATTGATAATTTTCTAACATTTTCTCAACAAGCGTCTTCATAAGGCTATAAAGCCAAAGTACTTAAACTTCAGTAAAATATTAAGTTGCTCAAAATGTTTGAAAAATGTCAAGATTACATTTCTGCAATATTTTAAACTAAAAATAAGGAATATTTGTTTCAATTCAGATTAAATAAACGTCAAATCAGAATCAAAGAAACATTTTGTCTAGTTGTCCATGGAATGATCTCATTCACTGATGTCACTGGTGCTTCTCTCAACGCGTTCAATTTTAAATTTATAGTCTCGCAAAATTTACATTTCTTTTAACTCTGTTCATATATATATATATATATATATATATATATATATATATATATATATATATATATTTATATATATATATATATATATATATATATATATATATATATATTGCATTCTGTAATTCAGGAATCTGTTGTTTTGCTGTTTAGGCGTGGCTTTGGTCTTCTTTAGTCTGTAATTTTACTCTAACGTGACATACTACTGACAGATGGCCGCTCCCTAAGTCGTTGCTTTGATATGTTTTACAGTGAAAAAAATGCGTTCTGTACTTTTTGTTAGTAGTTACGTAATCACTCTGATTTTTCGTGTCTCCTCCGGGGTTTCATCATTTTACATAAGCATCTAGGGTGCTCCGGAAAACATATTTTGGTAATTATTTGATGGCTTACTGTACACCACTGGTCCTACATTTCACCTCGCTCGTTTCGAGTCCGACCTTGCCAAATATTTTGCTGTCTTGTTTTATACCGACCTTGACATTCAGGTCGCCAATGATGATAATGATTTCTTGTGATTGACGTTGAGCTTTAGTGCTTTTCAGTTAGCTGAAAAAGTTATCAATATTTTCCTCCGTGTTCTGCGCTGTCGGTGCGTATACAACAATAATTGCTCATTTGAATGGCTCCTCTTTCCGTTTAACCCAAACTCTGAGATTAGGTAGTATCCCAGAACACATTTCCTTATGTCATTATCTAGTATTAACCCTGCAAACCATTCACTTTTCTCCTGACCTGCCTGTATTATCCTGTGTGTGTCGCTTACGAAATCTTAATTACTTCCAATCTAGTTTAGAATACGTCTAGAATGTTTATATTTAATCCATACATTTCTTGCTCGTTATTTTCAAGTTGGCCATATTGATGGAAACTCCTTACATTCCAAGGCCCTATTGCTGTTTTTGCTTGTTGTGAAAAGTCACTGGATAACTGTCTGGTGACACCCTTCATTCATATCTGTTCTTACCGGGTGAGGGAACCTTCCCAAGGAGCTTGACCTCCTTTACGCCGTTATTCTTTATGTTCATTTTGCGAACAGTCATTATTCTGTTATTCATGACTTCCCTTACCAGACAAGGAGTTACCCTTTTTGGAATTTACCCAATTCAAGCCATTCTCTGTAATACTTACGTTGCTATTATTCTTGAGATATATAGGTGAGTGGTTCCCATTTGCCATTTGCACATTTGTTTATATTGAATTCCTTACACGAGTTGGCTGTTGACTTATCGAGAGTTCTTCCATCCGTTGCTATGTTTTTCTTTGTTTTACACGGTTGTTAACCACCCAGCAAGCACTAGACGAAGTGAAGCCATTTCTTGTTTGGAAAGAAAAATGTATTTTATAGTGACTCGAAGAGTAAAATAAACAGCCCACTAACGTTATCCACAGTGGTGCATGCAGTGACACCTATCCATGCATGACATGGTACAAAAAAAAATCCCGATATTATATAGTTGTTGATCAGAGCATCCATTTTAAGTACTCGCAGATTTCGGGTTCATTGCTACCAGTCGTGATGCAGCCGCCTGATATTCTCAACGTAAAAAACCGCAGGCACGGATCAAGCAGATTACCTAAAAATTAAATTCATCATCGACACGAAAAAAATGAATCGGTAAGCCTCGCCCTAAAGAAGAAATACGGTAAAAAACCCCCCAAAACCCCTCTATTCCTGTTCAGTAAACGGAAAAGGATACGAGACGAGCGATAGGCGAACCTATCTACTCCTATTACTATGTTCCCAGAAGAGGAGGAGTCTAAGTGCTTTTGTTGGGATCAATGAATCCTCTTTTAGGGTAAGCTTAGGGATATCATATAAAGAGATTTAATAGTGATTTAATCGAGTATAGAGCATATGATTTTAGTTAAAGTTAATATTTAGGTAGCAGTAGTAGATTATTAAGTTTTAACTTAGTATAAGTTTTGTTAACTCCTAAAATAGTACAAAAGATGGAACTAAACTGTCTTATTAAGAGTCAACGTTTTAAAACCCACGGTGGCAGTGGTGTTCAGAGCAATATAATCTAAGGTTATTAATAGAATTCACTCATACAGTTAGGTATAAACAAAATACAAAGTTTCAAACTCTTCCTATAAAAAGGAATATGATATAATGTAAATCATAATTTCATTTTCAATGATAATAATTACAAGCAATAAAAAATCCCTAATAACCCTCGGTTATAAGTTTACCCGACTATTTCAACGGCTATTGTTACGGGTATGTTGATTGGTATATAGATCACCTGCTCATGTACTGGTAGAATCAAAGAGAGATTCACTTAATTTTGTATATCTGTTTGGTTTAGCGTGAAAAAAACAAACAAATACAAAAAATCAATAAAAAAAAGGAGAGAACTCTGTAACTAGTTAAACTCTAACTACATTAAAGTTAAAATTAGCTTCTATTTTTAGTTATCCACTAATCAGCAGAAAACACGTATGAACTGAATTTTGAGCCAAGATACATACAATTAAAAAAAATTATCGTAAAAAATGAGAAATTATTTATGAGAGAAGAGAAAAAGAAATGAAAAGATTTATAATTTTTCACGAAATTATTTCTACAGAAAAATCTAATGATTTTTAAAAAAATAAAAGTTTCCTTCTTTTAATCTCTTTTAATGTAAAATCTTATTCTTTTACTTTCTTTTCATTTTTAAATTTTGAAAATATTTTTTTTCAGTTTTTCATGAAAACGCAGAAACATACAAAATAAATAAATAAATAAAAAAAAACTGAAAAATCAAAATAATAAAAAAAGAAACTTACCATCGGAATGAGTATAAGCATGTGAAGCTCTCACGATTTCATCTGTGGCTCGAAATGGAGTTTGCTGACCGATGTCGTTGTTCGGAAGTTGTGGAAGTAGGTCTTTACGTTCGTTTTCATTTATTGTTTTTTAGTAAGGAGATCAATAAACTAAAATCGCCCTGTCTAGAACTCTTGGTGAAAATCAAACTAGATATATTTTCACCGAGAAAGAGGTTTCTTCACGTAGTGCCAAATTGCACAACGCGTATAATCTCAACTGGCTGCTTTTATTGCTCTTCTCATGGAAAGGTTTCTTGTCGGTTATGGAGAGAGAGGAAGTGAATGTGAGAGAAAGATTTTCATTTTTTTCTGCTAACTCATTCCTAGCAGTTTCAGTCCCGCGTATTCGCTAAGATGCAACAATTCTTGCTGAAACAAAATTGAGGGTGTAACTCATTTTATACGAACACCTCTCGACTTCTCACTAACTGAGAGTTCTTTATGTATAAGAATTCACGATCGAATAAAAAGGCTGCTACGTTTACTTTGATAAATGAAAGCTTCATTTTCTTATCCCTCCCGCAGATCGTTTTTTCTTTTTTTAATGACTGATACCAAATCCTGAATTGGGGGACTTATAACCTTATTGCAATGTGATTCTTAAGTGCAACCTTCTGTTGTCCGTATCAAATCACTCAAGCATGTTTAACTCTGACAGTTATCTTTGAGTCTCTCACATTTATCGATGTGAGGATTTTCATATGTTGGCGAATCTCCAGAGAATCAGATATTTATATATCGTATTTCAGAAGTAAGATATATTTCCAATAATAAATATTTTATTGGGCAAGGTATTTGTTCCAAATTCTTTCCAACAAGTCACAAAGTAAATCAGTGTTTTCATTTCTAACGATACTCATTAAACTTAAACTCCTGCACATAATGCCACACGTGTACAATCTAAATATATTGGTAAAGATTTTGCAATAGAAATTTCATTGAAAAGTTTGATATTAATGTTAATATTTAACATTTTGCGTAATCCGCCATCACGAATATTATTAGATGGCGAAAGTCGCACACCAAAATCCTGTCAAATTAGAGTGTTGAAAATTTTGCAAACTATCATTGCCTAAAGGAAATGAATAAAGACAGAGAAGAAAAAATGCTCATTTTTATACTGATAGTTTTTTTAAAAGATATTTTGCAAATTTAACAGAATTGAATAATTGGAATAATTTGATAAATCAGTTTTCTAAAACAGAAGTCGTTCCAGTAGGAATCGCTAATCATTCGAGACATTCCTAGGTGTTCCTCAGAGTGAAAGCATACGAAATAAAGCAATTCGTATATATATATATATATATATATATATATATATATATATATATATATATATATATTATTTTTTTTTTTGCTATGCGCAAGCAAGGGAAAAAAGCTGCCAGAAAAACTAATATTCCCTTGAAATATTGCATGTACACACACTTACGCGCGCACACACACACACATATAAAAACAGATATACACATTCACACGCACAATATATATGTGTGTGTGTGTGTAAAAAGTGTGTGTATATAAATATAAATATAAATATATATAATTATTTATATATTATATGCGCGGTACTTATTAGAAAGCGTTCAATATCAGAGATAGAGCTAACATATTTGGTTGGATTGATGTGAGTTTGTGACCCTAGGTTTCACGCTTTTGTGATCGTCAGACAAACTGATTAATTTTTTTAAAAAATTGTGTTTATGTTGATTGCCTGTACTGGTGTTAATATGGGAGTGGGGGGGAATCGTCATCGTGATGTCACTCATGGTAACGCAAACATAGATGCATGTCTGTACACCCGATGAGGTACGCAGACACACATCCACGCTCCCTCATCCGCCGGGGCTCACACAAAAACATATGTGGACAGTATGGGATTGGATTGACAACTACAATATATACTTCCACAGCCAAAACACAAAAACAGAAAAAGAAATATTATCTGGTTTAATCCACCATACAACAAAACCGTCAAAACGAATATAGGCAAGACATTCCTAAAGTTAATAGAAAAGCACTTCACTAAAACAAACCGATTAGCAAAAATATTTAACAAAAATAACGTAAAAATCAGTTACAGCTGAACAAAAAGTATAACAGAAATAATCAAAAGCCACAACAAAAAAATGACAGCCTACAAAAATGAAACCAAGGATCCAAAATGCAACTGCAGAAATAGAACATGTCCACTCCAGGAAAATTGCCAACTTACGAACACAATATACAAAGCCAAGGTAAGTGCAAACAACAGCATAATGTACCACATCAGTGCCACTGAAGGTCCATTCAAGAAGAGGAATAACAATCACAACCTTTCATTCACCAACAGGAAATACTCGAACAGCACTACACTATCCACATACATATGGCAGCAAAAAGACAGAAATATCACACCAGCAATAAGCTGGAAAATATTGAAAAAAGCACCTGCCTACATTACAAAAAAAAAATGCCTACTTTGCCTACACGAAAAAGTAGCAATAATATCCCACACCCCGCAAAAGAATTTACTAAACAAAAGATCAGAGATGATCTCCAAATGTAGGCATGACAATAAGTACCTATTATCCGAATTTATACCAAACGGATAAAAAAAAACACCAACAATCACTCTGTAGTTCAAGGTACCATCATAATAATTTCATTTATTGTTATTATCATTGCCCCCACCATTAGTAATCACTTCTACCACTTTACAATAACTATTAACTACTAATATTATCATTACCACCAACACCCAACACCATTACTACCACATCACATCTACTATTAACATATAAATCCACTATAATTATTAACGTAAATTACTCCCCCCACCATATATAATACCACCAAATAAAAGCCAATAAGATCAGAGATAATTTCCAAATGTAGGCATGAGAATAAATACCTATTATCAGGATTTATACCAAAATAAATAAATAAATAAAATAAAATAAAATAAAACACCAACAATCACTTTTTAGTTCAAGCTACAACCACAATAATTACATTTATTATTTTTATTATTCTCCCGCCACCATTACTAATCACTTCTACCAATTTACAATAACTATTATTATCATTGTCACCAATCCCCTTACAACATTACTATCACATCACCTCTACTATTATCATATAAACCCGCTATAATTATTAACATAAACTACTCCCTCCCCCAGCATATTTAATACCACCATAAAAATAACCAATAAGGATTACAAACTGAAATTTCTACCAGTTACATATACACAGTCATCAAAACAAGCAAATAACCAGCTTTAAAATAATAAGAAATAAAATTTTACAAAATTAAAAATAAAAATAATAGCAATTTTTACCTATCAGAATTTTACACAGGCCCCCACCACACGTATATATGTGCATGCGAGGAAATATTATTCGGCGGAAAAATAGAAAAATGCTCTGATTGCTGACATGTATACATTCACGAGAAATTTTCGCTATACTTCCGATCTTTGATTTTCAACATACAAATGCGTATGTATAGAGACAACACCACCCATATACATACATATGTCAAATCCCATACTGTCCACATATGTTTATATCTGTATGAGTCCCGGCGGACGAGCGATTGTGTATACGTGTCTGCGTACCTCATCGGGTGTACAGACATGCATCTATGTTTGCGTTAGCATGAGTGACATCACGACGACGATTCCTCCCCAACTTCCATAATAACACCAATACACGCTCTCTGCATAAACCCAAAACTTTTAAAAAATTAACTTTTTTAAAAATTAATCTGACGATCGCAAAAGCGTGAAACCCAGGGTCACAAACTCACATCAATCCAACCAAATATGTTAGCTCTATCTCTGATATTGAGCGCTTTCTTATAAGTACTGCTCATATAAGATATAAATAATTATATATTTATTTATATTTATATACACATACTTTTCACACACACATGCATACATATATATATATATATATATATATATATATATATATATATATATATATATATATCCTGTATTTAACCAGTAGTTTTCATTGATACATGTTGCCTTAAAAACAATAGAAAGGATTGTTTTCTTAATTTTTGCTTAATGTTTTTTTTTTAATGCTTAAATGAAATGATGGTTGTGTCCAGTGAGTAGAGATTATTTCCGAATCCTTGTAATCGATCACTTTCAGTTTTATTTCTACCCATTTTCAAGATCCATTTAACGTATACGTTTAGTTTTACACATATTCAGATACTTTTATAACGTGTAACAGATATACTTTATGGTGACGTCAAGGGCAAGTAAGTGGCAAGCGAAATTCTGCATTAGTTTAATGTGGTTAAATGTATCCTCAGTTATTAAGTATATTTACAATCGTGAAGAAGATTTTTTTTTTTGATTTCAATTATTTTTATTTTATTTTTAGTACTTGTAATATTTTGTTTTACATTTAATATTGTACGGTTTTTGTACGGTTTTCGTGTATTGTTTATAAGTCTAGACAGTAAGATCTCTATCAAGAGATCTTACTGTCTAGCTCTACATACTAAATTGGATCGTACAATACACTCACATCCATATGTAGGACTTACAATTACTATTCTATCGCGGAAGCAATTTGTCAGTTCGCGGAACAATGTCTCGCCCGAAATTTCACGCACGTAACTTTCAAAATAATTCAAGCAGGGAATAAAGAAAATTTTTTTCTACCGACATATTTGAGTAACCCAGTTAGTGTCTTAAATTTCCTATAGTTTTTCTTGAGCGAGAGAGAAAGAGAGAGAAAGAGAGAGAAAGAGAGAGAGAGAGAATGTGTGAGTGTGAGTGAGTGTTTGTGTGTGTTCAACAGCGCTAATCTACATTGTCACGTCTTAGATTATTATTCAAGCAGTCATTTTGATTCGTTCCCCTATTTCTCAAGTCTATATAAAGCTGTGTAAATATACACATAGTTGGGAAATATGCAACGATCTGAAACAACAAGCAGACTAAAATTTGATAATGCTTACAAAAATAAAATATGTAGAGACTAGCAGGAAGAAATCTCATTCATTTAGATGGCATTAGAAGTGTTTAGTTTTAACTGGTTTCAAAATGATCGCTTTGGTTGTAATGCTACAGCTGTCATAAAGAGGTTTGTTAAAATTCATATATACTACTAATATGAAGATGAAAGACAATAAACTGCATTTTTATTTTAAGAAAGTTAAAACTGTTGCTTAAATGCAGCAAAAGATTTATCGAACATTTTTTTGCTTATTTATCATTTTTTTATAATCTATAACTCACATACAAATTACGCATACAAATTTCCCAATATAAACGTTTGGAAATGTGATATCATATTCCACAAAGTGTCTTTTCAAGATTTATTAGGAAGTCATCTGGGTTGTAAACGATTTTATCTGAATTGTCGGCTGTTTTGTGACTGCATCGCCATTAAAACCCAATTGTGAGAACTTCAGCACATCCATCCGCTACTCACAGATAGGCAAAACAGAAATAAAGTTAATAAATAAATGAATGAATCAAAACTTTTGGGAACAAGTGTCATCCAACTGGAAGGTAAACATTTGCGATATGGGGTTTTATAGCCGGACCACATTCTAAAATGATCAGTCGGAAACTAATGTTGGGGACGATGATACAGAGAGACAGTTTTAAAGATGGGTTGATGAGGCCTTTGGAATTCTCGGTAGAAGAAGGAAAGATATGATCCGTTAGTCTGTTGTGAGGGAAAGCGGAAGTAGCAGCGAAGATGCCCCAAAGTGTCACTTTATCCACATTCAGACCATACCAGATGAATCTATCAATAAAGAACTGATTGAATATCGAACAAAAAGTTTCGAATTCACTGTAATGATATCAGAAAAGAACCTTATGTCCGCATTAATAAAGTTAACATAAAACTATAAATAATAAGAGCACAATATTAAAAATGGTTTTGTTGGGTTGATTGCTATCTCTTTCTTCAATGCGCTAAAAAAAGAACTATGCCATGTTACACATTTTAACTTGTAGTAGGTTAACCAATCTGTATCGGTGACAAATACAGATTAAACTTACCCGCTACTATTTTCACTAAAATGAAATGCAACAAAGACAACAACAACAAGAGAAATAATCGAATAGGCAGATATTTATTTTAACATTCTTGGTCGTGTGATCAAGAGTAATATAAAAGGTGTTATGCCATAGATTTGGTAAGGAATTAGTTTATGTTGATGGTGAAATTGAATGAAATAGATTGCTCGATTTACTATAGAATTGTCTCGCTTCGACTGATATAGTTACGATTTCCTTTATGTAAGATAGATATATTTTAAGATATTGAGTGAGTTGGTTTCTGAATCTCGTCTTAGTTGAATTCGTCACTAGATGAGTTGATGTTAAAAAAATGAATTCTGGGTTGATGTTAATAAAAATTAACTTTTAGCGAGGAAGTTGAGTTTCATGGATTCGTGTGGAAAGTTGATTATTTTAAGGACTCACTAAATCGTGTCGAACTTTCATATTTATGAATTTTCTTGATCACGTGGGGTGTGCTTGAGAACGTTTACATTTTTTGGCGCTTTGAACTCTGAACGGGTCAACTTGAGATCAACTCGAGGTCAACCGTGCGGACGTAGGCAGAAACATAACATTATTATTTATGAACCAATCAGAAAGCATTGTTTTGTATTGAACTCTGGAACCGATTTTAATGGGTTCGGCACAAACTGAGAATACTAAGCCGTGATTCTTTTTTCACAGGTTTAAAAAAGATAATGTAGAAATCTAATTCTACAAACTAAACTCTAAAACCGTCCTCAGGCTTCTTTGCAAAAAGAATTATGAAATGTGGTGACCCATTTCATAAAATCTGTCCAAATGAGAAATAATCTGTATTTTATGGAAATATTTCCTTATCGGATTGCAAATCTTTCAGTGGCCACTTATATTTCCTTTATGAGAGAAGATACTAATATTTCTAATCCTGGCACAATGAGAAAAGGTTGACGCTCTCAGTGAGGGTATAACTTAATACAGTTGTAAATGTTTATGGGAATTAATTGCTGCCCATTAACGTACCGCTAAACAGCAGCAGCGAATAAATTATAAATAACAAAAAAAATCATATAAATGAAATATCATTGAACTATTGATTTGCACATCTATCGATCTTTTGTGTAATCAGACCGTGACAAATTGATTAAGCAATGTTTTCGAATCACAATACATGTGCCAGCTATGCGAATACCAACTGTACCTATTCTGGGGTAATGTTTAGGAAGCTCGTCGTGCTTACTAAAACGTTGGTATAGCGAGTTCGATCCTTAGTGTTTGCCGCATTGAACATACGATGATTAATCAAAAAGCATTGCTTGGTCTTTTTTGATTAAAATTGATTTAATTGTAGAATCACACTATAAATGTCAAAAATAACATTCTGGTCTTGGAATTCGAAATCTGTTTCGCAATATAGTCCCCGTTTTAAATTGAAGTATTTGCACGAGGTCATATATATACACGTATCACAGAAGCTTTCTTAACTACTTGCTTCTTTAACTTTGTCAACTTTCCAAAATTGATGTCTTTTGAGAGCTACCCCTGTTGTACAGTTCTAGAAGATCTTAGTCAGCAATTACTATCTATTCTTCTGTTTAGTCTGCCAGACATTTGTGTAAGCAAGAGAGTGCATTAGACTACTAAATTTCCTGGCTAAATCCTGTTCCGATATCAGATAGGCGTCTACGTCTTTATTCTCGATGTATGCTGTTTACTTTAAACCTCACAGAAAGTAACAACCTGGGCGTTGTGAGAAATATAACAAGGAAATATTCTAAAGTTAAAAAAAAAGCCTTTATAACTTGCATGAAAGGTTGTCATATTAGAAAAAAAAGTAACGAATTTGGTAACATTGGGAAATTTTATTAAGTAACTAGCAGCCTTACCCGGCGTTGCCTGGGTTTATTCAAAAAAAGATCACGAACCTCATCCAATCTGTAAAGTTAAAATAAAGAAGGTTTTTCTTTAGTGCCTCTTATCAATATGGCGGAAAATTATAATGACATGAAGTGTGAAAATATTTATAACAGGAGAAAGTTTTTTTTTACAGAAGCACAGAAGATACAAAAACCTTTGTCAGCAAATGAAGAGTACATTAATTGCAATCGATCTTCGAAAATTGTTGAGGAGAAATGCTTTGTTGACAGCTTTTGCTCAAACTACACCGAATGAACAACATGCATTGGAAGGAGAAGAAATTCAACAAAGATTTCTTCTAGCAGCCGTGCCAAGGCTGAAAACCAACGTTCACAAAGACTGTATATTGTTCTTTGCCCCTCAGTTTCGACATCTCGAGTATCGGTAGTTCTGGCAGCGTTCCTTCCTCGTCTAGTTAACCATTGCTTATTAGTTTCTGCTCACCTTGCATTAGCTGTACGAATAGCATTTTGCGTCAGTCTAATTTGAGTTTCTTGTTGCGAAGCGTTTCTTCTCCGTGCTTTCACGCATTTGGCTGTAGTAGTAGCACGTCCAAGTGAAGGATTTCGTTTTCTTGGCATTACTGTCAGGCTGTAGTTAGAGGGGTTTGGCTAAGCTTTTTGAATAACAATGAAGTAATCAATTAAAAAGCAAGAATATTATACACTTTAATGGAAATATAGCCACAATAAATTAAATGCAAATTTATAATGGAGACCACGGTAACGTGGTAAACAATTATAAGCAAGCTCGTAAATTCAGGATTTATCTAAAAATAGACTACCAAAAAAACGTTCTAGTGATAAAAATAAAAATTAACGTGCAGCTAGAAACCTACTCACTATGAACGTTAAAACGTACACGCTAAGTTTAGCATAATTATAAATGAATCGAAAGAGGGTCTTTACATTATTATAAGTACATTTTTCAGAATAAAACTGTCAAAATTTTAGGGCTCAAGTTTCCAAATATATAAGTTAGTAAGCATTATTTAAACACTGATTAGATGATAAATACATAATTAAAAATTGGCATTTACGCTTAAAACTTTTTTAATAATATGATTTTCACAAATTTAAATTTAAAGTATCAAAAATTCAAAATATGCATGCATGAAGGCAGCCTACCTTTTTACTGGATGACAACTTTCAAGCAAATGAGGTTTTTTGCATTTATTTCATCACATAGCATTAATGAACACTACACGTGAAGTAAAATCAATAGCACGCACTACATAACTCGATCGATCATTGCACGTAGAGCAAAATTAATTGTACACACTGCACATCTTGATCGATCTCGCATACACGTCTTATACCTACGTGCACTTCTCTCATCGGTGCACACATTAGTTTGCACTTATTCCTTTCTTCTTAAGGAAGGATATAATTTTTGCCGTCAAGTTAATGCAAACTAAACTATTTCAGTACTCAAACGGGAAATCCAATGAAAACTTGATATTTTTCATAATGTATTTATGTCACATGGGTCTCAGCTTTGATTTTGAGTTGATTGATCTAAACACAAATTATGTGCAAATTTTCATCGGAATGCTGCTAACCACTACAATTGAAAGGTGTTCATGGGTCATCTTGGAGGCCCCTTATGTAGCTTTCAAAATCTGATAATCGTTTTTGATTCATTTTAAGATTGTAACATACATGCAAAATTCCGTCGAAATCAAAGCAATTTGAAGATTTGGGGGTCCCTTTGGTTCACTCTAGGGGTCCCAAATTTCAAGCCAAAGGACAGGTTTAAGACTAATAGTAATTGAAATAATAAGGCACATCTTTTTAAAGTTTTCTATTTAATCGACTTTATGGCCAAGGTTGTAAAGTTAATTGAAAATTTCGATGTTCCCTGCTGGTCCTCTTACACGTGGGGGTCCCAGTGTTGATTTTCAGTGAATTCCAAGTGACTACTTCAGTTACTCGATATAATCTCAATATGTACTGAAATTTTCGTTGAAATTAGGGAATACTGCTACAAAATATACTTGAAAAGCAATTGAGGCACCAAGGGATTTATAGGGGGCCCCTTCATGCATTTTTAAAAATCTGACAAACAATTTCTATCTCATTGTAAGAGCGTAACAAACATGCAAAATTTGATCAAAAACGAAGCAATTTGAATTTTGAGGGGGTTCATTTTGGGGCACCCTGGGGGTCTCAGTGTCAAGAGAAATGAAAACCAATATAGCGTATAATAAGCGTGACAGTAAGTTGCATACATTTATCAAGTTTCATTAAAATCGGCCTTAGGGTTTAGACTTCAAGTCTGAAAGTTTAAAAACAACAAAACTAATGGAAATTCCCATTTAAACATTATATTTATCGATTATCGTTTATTGATTTGTGAAAAATGACTAATTTATTGCCTAGACACAATCTATGTTCCAAATTTGGTAGAAAATATGCCTTATGGTTCACGAGTTCGCGAACACACACACACGCACATAGTCAGTTTTATATATATATATATATATATAGATAGATAGAAGATTATTATTCTTCACATGAGCAGCCCAAGTCAGAAAATTTGCCATGGAAATAGCGATGATGTAGCTCTTTCTGATATACTTTATTTATTACGAACTATTGTTCACATCTTCATATATATATATATATATATATATATATATATATATATATATATATATATATATAATGTTTCAACAAAGTCACCTGTGGTCATCATCAGGTGTCTATTGTTTTGGTTGATACGAGATATCTGTTGATATGTGTCATTCGTCATCTAATGCTATTATTTGCTCCTATTAAGGCAGATTTTCATGACCTGATCCAGAGATTGAACAATTCTTCTTCTTCTTCTTCTTCTTCTTCTTCTTCTTCTTCTTCTTCTTCTTCTTCTTCTTCTATGTGCTATGTACTTTCTATTCTTTGAAGCGATTACTAATGTATATTTTTGCTACCTCTCCTAATCTCTGCTGACTACCCAATCTTGTTAGGTAGATTTCATTGCTTTCCTCTATCTCACTCGCTTTCAGTCTGTCATGTCAGTGCCAAATTCTCCAAGCCGTCCTTCCTCATTATATGTTCCAGAGATTTCAGCTGTCCTTTTCCGATTCCAGGTTCCAATGAACTTTTTGTTTCTATTTTCTTTCAAACTTCCTCGCTGGTCACGTGCTCTGTCCACAGTGTTATAAAGCATCTTTCTGTAGAACTAAGCGCCTGTTGCCTCAAGTCTTTTCTTCATCTGTGAGGAGATTTTTCAACATGTACAGCCATACAGGAAAATTAAATAACAGTTGAACACACCTTTTTTTTTCTAAGGAAATCTTCTTGTTTCTCTATTATTTTGTTTTTGGAAAGCATCCTCCACTATTTCAATATGGCTTCGCATTTCTATGTCACATTTTCCATCCTCCATCATTAACACTTACCAGATAAATAAATTTTCGTTATTCTGCCTCTGATTTGTAGTTAGTATTGTGGGTTGTCTCTCTTGCTAACAATCATATATAATTTTTCTTTTAATTGATTATTAGTCCTGTTTTCTGGATATCTTTTACTTCCTTGTTTCGGAGTTCTTCCAATTTTCTTTCTGTTTCTGTCATCAGCACAGTGTCATTTATATTTCATGATGTTTAACGGTTAAATAATTCATTGTTTTACACCCCTATTCGATTTTGGTGAACTTCCTCAAATCACGATCTTTTCCTTAATCTAAGCGAAAATATAATTTTAAAATCTTTATTCCGGTTAATATTCTGATTTCATTTCCGGTTGAAATATTTTTTTGGCGTAAAAAACTTTTAAGGAATTTAAAAAAAAAAGCAAATTATTTCCCCTTTTTTCTATTTAATGAATGAATTGAAATAAATGTAACTAAACAAGTATTTGAAGTTAATTACATTAACAGTTGGTGTTGTGACTTACGACTACGCCACTTCTGCAGTCTTTCTAAGCTGTAATGAAAAACAAATCATCGTACCTTTTTTGTCTGAAAATGCCTTCAAGGCAGAAGTCTTTTAAATATAATCCGACATTCGTTCGAGTTGTTATCATTTTCAGCAGACATCATGAGTTGAATTAATTTTGCATATTGTATTTATTTTTCTTAATAATAATAATAATAATAATAACAGCGCAAAGCATCTCAAGTAAGTGCTTTTTAATATTTTGAGCGCCAAGAACGATTGCGTCTGTCTTTATCGTTAAGCATGCTTTGATTTGCAGACAAAATAAATAAATGAAACGAAAAAAAAAATACATTCAATAATTTCATATTTGCAATTTACTGATAATTTTCGTCCTTATGATAGTCTGATCAGTGAGCAATAGCTAACAGTCAGTTACCGCTGTAATGAATTCATTTCTCCCTCAGCCTTTTTTCTTTTTTGTCCATGTGTTATTGAAAGTTAATCTTATTTATACGCAGGCACATCACCGTGAACTAAATATAAGAAAAAAAATCATCTCAGGATAATTGTGATCAAAATTATCATTGTTACTAGTATTATCTTGGTATTTATGAAATGAGGAGATAATGTTAAAGAAAAAAAAAACACTGATATACACGCTGATATCATTTCAACTAAAACCTCTTTGTAATAGTGAATTCCTAGTCCATGCATACATACATACATGCATACATACATATAAGACGGGCAGCGTAGCTTAAGCAGCAGCCGGATGTGAACACTTCAAATGCGGAAATCGAAGTAATAAAACTTGTGCATAGGGATCGCTCGACATCTTCCGGAAAGAATAAACAAGCTTCAAATACATATAAACACAACTTGTAACCAGTCAGGGGCTTTCCCGTTTATTTTTGGTAGTTAAAAAAATCATTCATTGTGATCGATCTTGCACGGATAAAACGAATAATATTTAAAAAATTCTCACTGCTAATCACCATTAAAATGTCCCGCTCTTGCATGTACCTACGCTGACTCGGATCTCATTCCACAAATCCTGACACATCAGCCATTAAAGTAGTTTATTTATTTATTTTCATTTCATTTCTCAGTATAAAATATTGAACCTAAAATCCATTAGACGCGATAAAATTGTAGTTAATTAAAAATAAATGGTGTTATATAGGAATATATTGCTATGATAATATTCACACGATTAATATTATTCGTCGTTTATTTTACTCTATTTTTCACGCAATACAAAACTCCGGAGCCTTTCTAGGTAGAGGATTACTTAATGGGGCTGTTTTATTGAAATAAGTATTGTATATTACGATGATATGTAGAATGGATAATGATTGATCCTAAACTTGAAGTGTTCGGGGAAGCATCCTATTGAAAGTCTGTACCACAAATCAACGACTCTTTGGTGATTATCTGATTAACTTCCTTTTAATTAATGGGATAAGAATGACTTGTCCCTGTTTATCTTGATTCCTAAAATCTCTCGCCTTTCGAAGCAAAACAAATCCGACCTCAGATCATTCCAACTCTACTGTATATATGTAAACTTGTGACGTACTAAGATGGTAATGATAGCCGCTTTCTCATAAGATATTCGATATTCATTGATTGAGCAATCAGTCCCACTGACTGTTGAAATGTATAGAATCTCTTTTAATTCAATTCTCAGGAAAATAGGTTACTTGATGTCCACTAACTGCTATCACAATTTCTAGTATTGATGGGGCTTTCCTGTCTAAACTTTTATTCGATGTAGCGTGGGATGTCAACAACTTGATTACATTATATATTCGAAATTTATTTTAATAGTTGCTGCTGTTGAAAAACCTAATCTTATGTGGTTTCTGTTACTTGATTCAGTTTCTTGTTTGTGATTTGTAGCGCCAGTCCACGAGATTCAATCGTAGCCATTTTTAATCCTTGATCTGAGAAAGTGGTTGAGAGAGTTCTGAATGGGTTTGGCGCCATGCATGGCATCCATATGAAAGTCTCGACCTGACGAGATAGTTTAAGAACATTTGAGTGTTTAGGTTAATGTTTTTGTTTTGTAGTAACTTGTGGTATTGGGTGAAACTACTCCTAGCGCAATATTGGGTAAGCTTACTGTTGTGGCCTTATTAGGACCAGAAATAAAGACACAAGAGAAGAAATGAGTTAAACAAATATATTAAGAGAAACCGTAATAGAAACATATACAAACGGGAGTATTACAGCAAGAATGTTTGTTCCAATGTCAGAGCTGGCTGCTAGAAACTTCTCCCACCAAAAGGCAGTACCTGCTCCTATTAATAGCTGGGAGAGTCTATACGTTCATGGGTAAATTACCATAACACTTACTAAATGCTTATTAGTGTAGAATTTGAAGTTTCCAGTCATAATGTCTGCTGGAGGTCAAGAGGTCACTCGGTAACAAATCTCCTCAATAGTCTTCGATTATTTTGCCAACCTAACCAAAAAAATAAATATTACAGTTGTATGGATGCTTCCATATTTTGCAGATTACCGTTTTAGTTGTATTGCTGACGTAAGTAGTAAATGACTGCAAATTCTTTCAATCGCAGATTTCTTTGCTGTCATCCGGGCATTCAACACCCTTCCACCGATTCCTAGTTCTTTAATTTTCTGAATTATTTCCATTGCGCCGATAACGAACACCAAAATGTCTATTACTCATTGAATTTTCCCCCTTTTTCTTATATATATATATATATATATATATATACAAACATTTGGTTAGTTGTTTTTGTTCGGCGTCATAGTAACACCTCTATGGGTTATTTAATGCTGAAATCTAAATCTATTGTACGCAATTTTATTTTATTTTTGGTGATAATAATAATGGTTAAGTGATACAAGTCTTACTAATTAACCCATAGTTGAGGGGAGAAGAGGTGGATTGATACCTTTGCCAAGGTTATTTGCGCGTAAGTGAATATAACGGAATTGGAACTCGGCTCTCCGATTAAAAATTCCAAGCCGTTATCCATTACGCCATCCGCAAATCCAAGCTTACAGCACTTGCTATTCCCAAGTGGTCACCCCTCTAGATAGTGACCAGACTCGACGTTGCTTAACTTCGGTGATCGTACGCGAACCGGTGTTTCATCGCGATATGGCTTAGGAGGCGTGCGAAGCCGTTTCTTCTAAGCCAAGGTCACATCGTTTACAGTCTGGTAATTCCGACAAGCCTCATATGAAGAGCTTGTCATTGAGAGTTAGCCTATTCCAAACCAGTCGCCAGGTAAGTGAAAACTCAAGGTTGCTGAGGTAATCCGCCACTGGCGCCCAAGACTAGAAGGGGCGGAACTCCTCCTCCGACAAGTCGAGCCTCACACGTAGCGGATCCTTCGCGGCCCCCTCCACTAACCCTCGATAGAGGACTCTTCTAGGCCGATCGACACTCGCGAAGGAAATCAGATTGATCCCGGGGTTTACGACAGCGCTCAACACGTGACAGGGGAGGACTGATATTAAGGCAAGAGAAGGCGACCATTAAAATCTCCATAACACAGAATGGAATCTCCTGTCAATGATTAGCGTAAGAAAGCCAGCCTCGAGGCGAGTTTGTAACTCGCCAAATGCGGCATTTCCAGCTCCCCATGACACGGACGCCGCGCACAGACTACTCTGTCGACTTTATGTTTGTGTCGCCCCCAACGTCCCCGACCTGTCCTTCACGGACTACGTGCGATGACACCAAGTTCGAGCAGCCGTGCCAACCTTTGCCTGTACTTCTGACCAATTTTTTTCCAGATGAAGGTCGGGTCCAAACCACACTCTGAGACAGTTTTGTCCAACCAAAGAGCCCCAGATGATTGACCCCCTTCCAGGCACCTAACCGCAAGCCGGAAGACTTGGCGTGGTTAATCTTAGCCTCTGTCACCTTTTCGTAGCGTTCAACCGTCTTCAGTACCATCTCAATCTAGCTGCGGAACGACACGTCATCGGCGTACGCGGAAACCCTAGCTCGAGCCCCGCTCCAGGGACAGCGATTCTACGTCGGGCCGGTGTGCATGCCCTGCCCCTTATCCGGCGAAGGAGAAGATTCAACGCTAAAATGTAAAGTAGAGGCGACAGTGGACAGCCCTGAAAAACTGACCGACACAGCGCAAAAGCGCCCGACAGCTTCATCTGTACCACACCAATGAGGGAACGATACAGCAGGTCCAGAATTTGGGTTGAAATCCAGGGCTTGCAGGACAGCAGCCAGGTAGCAATGGTCAACTCTATCAAATGCTTTGAACTGATCCAAATTGATCAGCACGGCCTTATGGTCGCCTTTTACACACTCTATAATCGTGCGGATCAGATGCATGTTAATCTGAATTGTTCAGCCTTTCACAGCACAAGTCTGCTCAGGTCCCAACAGATACTCGGTAACTGACTGCAAACGCTCCGTCAGGGTCTTGGCCGATAATCTTTAACTCTGTGTTTAGCAGAGTTATGGGTCTATAATCATCTAAATCCCGACCAATATCCTTGCCCTTTTTCAACAGCGTGATCACACCCCTGGAGATCCGGTCGGGGACGGACCCCTGCCCGAACCAGATGGTGAACACGACAGTCAAAATTGTGGCACAGATGTGCGACAGCCTCAAGTACAATTCATAGGGCAAGCCATCTAGACCCGGCGACTTGCCTCTGCTGACCTTCTTCAATGCCGCGTAGACTTCACCCTCTGTGGTCTCTTCCTCGCAGCTAGCTAGCTTCAGTCGGCGAAAGCCGAGGAAAGTCAGTCAAATAACTACGAAACTCTTCGTCACGTAGACCAGGCTCCCCAGTAAACCGTCTCTCGAAATACCGCCTAAAGGCCTCGCACATGTCGTAAGTGGCCCTCAGAGTATGCTCATCCGGGGTTTTGACCTAGGAATGTAACGACCGGAACCTCGATGGATCTCTTCCTTGCGCAATTCTACGCCCATATTCACAGCATCGGAAGACATCTTGATTAAATCATGTCTAATTAAGGCCTTACACAGATCCCTCAGACCATTCGCATTCAGACAGGCTATCTTGATGGACATCTTTTAGGTCTGAAAAAAAAAACAAAAAAAAACAATTAACCTATTCACATACCGGGCGGAAATCTGCGCTGGTAAGGACCCCGACGGATTGTCCAAGGACGAATACGGAAATAGGGACCGATTTTGTCTATATACGCATGCGCCCTACTTCGCCTGGCGTGTTCTTGATTAGCCACGGGAGGAGGCATTCCGCCCAACTCCATGTCAGGTTGCTGCTGCTGCTTTTGCTGTTCTTGCTGTTGCTGTTGTTGCTGCTGCTGCTGTTTTGTGGGCTGTTTTTTCTCTCCCTTCACCTGCTCATCCTGTGCCTCCTTTAGCCGCTCCTTGCTTTTTGGGGGACAGCACATCGTGTTTTGGAGGAGTGGTCACGTCTCTAGCTTTCCGTCCCTTTACCTTCTTTCATTCCCCATCAGGGGTCTCCTCTGTTGCTGCTACTTTTGCTGCTACTGTTGTTACTGCTGTTTTAGTTGCTGTTGTCGCTAGGCGGGGTGGAGGCTACGAGTTCTTGTGGTGCGGGGGGCACGCTTTAGACATGTGACACAATGCTCCGCATGACCAACTATACGTTTTGCGCCCATCCCATCTCTCCTGGCACACCAGTATATTTGTTTTCCCCCACCTCCCCCATAATGCCTGCTGGGTAATTGTTACATTCAACATGTCTCCCGTAGTAATTCCGGACCTGCTCATGATAGACGAGACTTCCTCTACCGATCAGTACTGTGAAACGAAGGCCCCCATTTTGTCTTCACATATGTCCACGGGCACTCCAAGCACCGTAATTTTTGTGCGTCCGGTGCCTATGTATTCTTGTTCCGTTGAAAGTAGATCCCACAGAGCATTTGATTTTCTCGCTAGAAACTTTGGTTTTACACTTAATTTGTTTTGTCGGACCTCCATAATCATTCGATGAAAAGAAGATTATTTTTGTCTTATAGATAAGTTTAGTAATTGTATTATAGAAATAGTAAATGTATACACTTTATTTTGAAGTAAGACTAAATTCTATGGAACATTTATGTACACTAGTAAAATATGTCATAATAAACCATTTTAAAATATGTGATTAATTAATAATTAATACATTTAAAAAGTATAGATTTATTCAATAAGGTCCCAGTAGTTGATACTTCTTTCCGAATATTTTTATATTCAGCTCCGTCGATGTCAATGATAATCGAAGATCACCCCTTTTCACAAGGTCGATTCTATTAATATAATTAATTTATATTAATATATTAATATCTTATTTTATTAATATTTAAAATTACTATTATTATTTATTATTAATATATTAAATTAAATTATATAATCTTTATATAATTTACCTTTAAATATACATAATCCTCCCTTTATATATCCTTCTCAATTTCTATTCAACTTTTCAATCAAAACGGTAGAGATGGACGCTCTCTCATCACTTGATTTCGTTTTTTGTTGGTTTTAGAGGTGTTTTTCTATTTTTAGTATTTTTAATATGGCGTAGATTACTGTAGAAATTTCAATTCTCAGTTGTAACAACCGTTTCTAAGTGAAATTGGTCTATGGTCCACCAAAATATTACCCAATAAATATATATACAGACTCATTGTTACCCACGCTAGGATTTTTTCTTTTTTTAAAAAATTATCATCTTATGATTTGTATTTACGAAGATATTTTAAAATTAAAATGAAGTAGAATGCATTCGAAAATCTCAGAATTAAAAAGTAAAAACGAACGGTAATAATTCTTATTCCCGATTAGGATTACCGTTCGTTTTTACGTTTTTTTCTACTGAATATGTATTTTTAAACTTTCTATTCTCTTTAATTTATTTTCACATCTATAGTAAATAAAGCGCAGTTTTAAAAATGGATATTAAAACAACAAAGTAAATTTAAAAGAAGAATAATATTAAATACAATTATTTGAAAACAAAGTTTAATATTTATATTTAGTCAAATATTCGAGTGTGTGTGTATGTGTGTGTGTGTGTGTGTGTGTGTGTGTGTGTGTGTGTGTGTGTGTGTGTCCGGATAAAACGTCTAAATAAAGTAAATAGACTTAAATTAGGATATATTTAAATATATTTAATCATTTCTTTCAACCAAAAACTACAGCGAACCTTACGCCTACGAAAAATAGTTATTTATTATTTATTTTGGAAGGGAATTTAGATTTTTTTTAAGTAAATAAAGTTTTACTTTTAAACATTATATTAAAGAAGCAAACACATCTCCGTACATGAATTTAATAACTAATTATTTTGAAAGAGAGTAGAAGTAAGATACATTGAGAATTGAGTTTTAATAATGGATTATGTTTAAATTTCAAGTTATAATTGTATTTGAAAAGAAAAGAATAGTTAAATAAAAATTATAAGAGACAGATTTGCGTTACGGTCAACATTAGTCGTGTTGAATATGTTTTTTTTTTACGGATTTAACCATATTTTATTTAAATTAAAATGTCATTTTGGATCAAATATGGGGATGCTCAGCCCCCTAAGGCTCCACCCCGTGCATAATATTGGGGGTGTGGTATTTTATTAAATTTAGTTATTTTGTAACAAACCAAAAAAACAAAAAAAAACAATGAGGATTAGTTTTTAAAGATTGCATAAAAAATGATTTTTCATAAGATGGCTAAAAAATATAAATAAATTGTCAATAATAAACTATTATTCAGAGATCTTCCTCGCAACACTGGGTATCCCTGCTAGTCTATTTACATGTCAAAAATGGACGAATCCTGCAGGAGTGTCTACAAGCCAGTGATAGTTCGCTTACGTTTTATTGGATGTAGAAACAATGAAAATACTTCTGAACTGTTATGTAATATCGGTACTCGTATATGACAGTGGATTCTGGACAATATCATCACAGATGTGAAAAAGGTAACAGAAATGCGGTTCTGCAGAAGGATGCTGAGAATGTAATGAACTGGACACGCGAGCAACGATGAAGTTTTAGAGACAATGGAGACAAAAAGATCGTTTATACTTTGAATCAGAAAAAAGGCAGTTGAAATTTTCAAGGCGCATAATGAGGAATGAGGATTTAAAAAAAAATATGACAGTCACACGATATATTGAAGTCAAGAAAGACAGGGGAAACGTGTGAATAAACTACGGTACCGATCGTGTGTAGATGGTTGGCAGATTAGGAGATATAGCAAGAAGATATGCTTTATTAAGTATTACAAAGGACAGAAAGTTGTGGAGAGCCATGACCGTCCACGTTCTGGAGAGACATGGCATATATAAGAATTGAAGCGTCCATCGGTAAGCATTTGTTGATAGTTCTCTGGGCATTTTGCTGCAACAGCAGTAGTAGCAGTGATGGTAGTAGCAATGGTGGTGGTTTTGCCTGACATGGTGGCATTGACTCTATTCCTTTAAGGTTCGGGGCATTTAGGATTAACGATTTAAGCTAATGAAAAATTTATAATACTATAAAGCGGAAATCACCCATTTTTATCCACGTCCCAGAAAAAAAAAAAACCCTGAGAAAACACGTAATCGAATGAAGGGCTAATGAAAACACCATAGAAATATCTTCAGGATAAAAACGCGGTTTCTGACCAAATCATTATTCGATGTTTAATTTGTATTTTTTTTCTTTTTGATACTTTATTTTTTAATAATAATTTTCATTCCGTTTACCGTAAGTTTCTGTTGCTAAAGTCATTCGTTGTATGAACGCAATGCTACATTAAAAGCAGTTGCTAACACATTCTTGATTTGGAAAAGGTTCAAATAATTTTTTTTTCACGGGTGCTTATCAGAAAATTGATGTCGGAGAGAAATGAGGAATCTTGGGGAGTTAAATTTAATACTCTATCTTCCAGGTAACAATAAAAAGAGTGAGAAGGAAAGCTAGAAAGAAGGGTAAGATAGACAGATTGATAGAGATGCAGAAAGATAGATAAATAGACTAAGAGAGATACGAGAGGAGAGAGAGATGAGAGAGAAATCAATATTGACAAGAGAAAGACTGAAGAGAGAGAGAGAGAGAGAGAGAGAGAAAGAGAGAGAGAGAATTTATATTTCCTTTATGACTTCTTAAGAATAGAAATTGTCTTGTTAGCTTGATTAGGGCGGGAAAGCCGACAAGAGAGAGAGAGAGAGAGAATTTATTTTCCCTTTCTGATTTCCTAAGGATGGAAATTGTCTTGTTAGTTTGGTTAGGGTGAGGAATCTGACGACAGAGAGAGAGAGAGAGAGAGAGAGAGAGAGAGAGAGAGAGAGAGAGAGCAAATGAAAAGGGGGAGATACTGACAAGTGATAGAGGGAAAGAGAGAAAGGAAGAGAAAGAATATATAATAAGCGAGAAAGGCAGATAAGAGAAAGCGAGAGAAAGAGAGTAAGCGAGAAAAAACTAACAAGAGAAAAAGAGACCGATAAGTAAAAGAGACTAAGAGAGAGATAGAGAATATGTATAAGAGGGAGAGAGGCAGAAAGTGAGTGAGAGAGAAGGAGAGCGAAATAGAGAACTGTTTAGAAAAGATGGAAGTTGTGTAGTTAAATTTATTTCCCTTTCTAGCATTTTATTCTTTCCGAAAATGAAAAGAATAGAAATTATCTTGTCTCAGAGAAAGTAGTGACCGACAAGAGAGAAAGAAAAACGGCCGAGTTTTTAAGCAGGTGAGACATAATCTGACACCGACGTGTACATGCGATTCAAATACAAACGGCCAATTAAACGTCGTCATAAAACCAAGATGTCTATAGGTTGGTGGAGTAATCCATGTAACGATCGCATTTTTAAACACTGACTCATCACCGTCGGCACTAATTCAATTCTGCCCACAGTCAAATCACTTCAATATATTCTGTTATACAACATGGAGTGCTCCTAGCGCATCGTTTGATAATGTCAAGATAGATTTAACTACGTACATATTATATTCCATAATTTCATATGGTAAATCTATTTATTTTCCTCTTCTACCTGACTTTTCATGTGGTTCGTTCATCGTAGACATAGGTTTAGTTTTTCACTTCTGAAAATATGTTATTTGTAATATGTGCCTCTTTAACTTGAATTTAATTTAGGCTTGACTACCGTTTGCAGAGCACAAGATCCTGGAGGTAGACAACGACTTGAATAAAACAGTTTTAGTGTATTGGCTACTTCTAAAATTAATGTAAGGTTTCTTATGATAATATTCTATAATACATGAAATAGTGGTGGTGAAAAGTTTCTTTTCCTAGAAGTAAATTGCATGCACAACGAAATGTCACTGAATTTAATTGAGTATGATTTACTGTGTTGGCGTGTTTTAGTTTGAAGCTTTCACAGCTCGTTTAGCTTCAGTGTGAAAAGTTCATGTCACATAGTAGGAAAGAGGAAAACCGAGAACAGAGAGCTACTTAAGGCATTGCTTAATTCTATACCCCAGAGCTGCTGCTGATATAAGGTTTATTGTTTGTTGCTACTGCTACTATGTTAATTAAGGCACTACACAGTGGACAAAATGGAATAAGCTTAATTGGTTAAATTTGTAACGCAATCTTACGTGATTTTAAAACACACACCTCAGGCCTCTTTGAACAATCGTATCACGCAACCACTTCTCTCAGTAACCCTGAACATTTAATGCCTTTGTAAGAGGTAAGAATTAAGTAAAAAAAAAAAAAAAAATTGAACAATTTATTATTTTATTGTTAATTAAAATTAAATAGATTATAATTGCTTATTGAAGGCGAATCAAAGTCGACAATCAGCGAATTTATCTTATTTAAATTGTTGTTTTTCTTCGGTTTTCTTTGAATTAACTCTTCGCTGCCCGAGTTATCTGTACTGTATGTGTGTTCATCATTTCTATTTCATTAATTGTTCATTCAAGTTGTTTTCCACTGACACTGTGAACCTAATATATGTCAGCCAAGCCGTACCTTGTGAGACAATGGCGATAAACTAAAACCAAGAAGAAAGGCCCACTTTTGGACAAAGGATTTAATGGAAATATTAAAAAATGAGATCGGAAAAATACCTACATATCTCATCCAGAACCATTCGGAAAAAAAGAAACGTGTAGAATAACAGTAGGACGACCGCAGATCTTTTCGTCTAGTTTCGATTTTGGGGTCTGATTCTTCTTGTAATGTGGTTGCAATAGAAAAGATGAATGATTGGAACAATGATTTGTATATCAATCGATAGAAAATAAGAAAGAGCGTTGCTTTTTAGATTTGTTCCTCTTTCTTTACTTACAACAATAAGTATACGTTTCTGAATTGTGTTATTATAATGAAGAATGGAGCCCTTACGATAACTGATCAAAAGTAGGCTTTTAATATTTAAGAATATAAATTTACCAGATAAAACGCGCGATATCTTATGTAGCAGCAATTTCACTGGGTCTATAATGATAAGGTTGCAAGGATAAGATGCAGATTATGTTGCAGCAGTTTTTAGGTGTAGGATATATTTATATGCAGGCGGAGAGAAAAATTCATTGAATTTAGACTTATACTCGAGCAAGACATGAAGAAATGTATTCTAGGATACTATCAAATATCTAATAGAATTATTGAAGTGAAACTGAAAGTTAGCCTTTTAATATATCCATCGCCTTTTAATATATCTCCCGCCTTTTAATATATCCATCGCCTTTTAATATATCTCCCGCCTTTTAATATATCCATCGCCTTTTAATATATCTAGCGACTTTTAATATATCCATCATCTTTTAATATATCTCCCGCCTTTTAATATATCTCCCGCCTTTTAATATAACTCCCGCCTTTTAATATATCCATCGCCTTTTAATGTATCCATCGTAATTTTATTGATGCACCGTAAACACAAAGTACGGAAGAAGAAAATGAAAGGTTTTACTGTACACTAGACAACGCAAAGGCTCAGCGCAAATTGAAGGAAATTACAATCGTCATGGGAGACCTGAATGCTAAATATGGAAGGATCGAAATGGTGAAATAGTTGGCAAATTCGGATTTGGAACCTGTAATAAACGTGTAGAAAATGGGTCTAATGGGGCAACAATTAGATTTAAGAACTGGCAAAAGGTTTATGGACATGGAGAAGCCCAGTATGAGAAACAAAGAATCCAGTCGACTACATAATGATCAATAAGAGATTCGAGAAATGCAGTTTTAAATGTAAATGATAACCAAGTGTGGACTGCAGAAGTGATCATATGATAGCAGTTATATGTCGCCTTAGTGTGTACCTACGAAGATTGAAGTGGGCCGCGGCAGCACCCAGATTGCAATGAAACAGACTCGCGAATGACCCGAATTTGAAACAGATTTATACAGTGTAAAAAGTAGGCTAAATCGACTAAAGGTAAATCAAAGTGGGACATATTAAGAGAAATCTTAGTATAATCACCAAACGGGATCATACCAAAGAGAGCTGGACAAAGAAAAAAAGGAATGGATAACAAATTCTCCACAGGATAAAATGAGACAGGAAACCATAGAAAAATATAGTTCAGAACATCGGATTTTACACAAATAAGACAGAAAGAAATACTGACAGACAAAAGAGGAAAAAGTGTAAAAGATACAAAGAATGAACATCGTATATAAGGCAAATATACATAAAAAAGAGATTTAATGAAAGGCAATAATATGAGAGAGTGGAACAAGGGAATTCCCCAGAATTATCGAATTCTCTTACTTCGCCAATTTCCGCAAATGTCCATAAATACGAATGGGCGAAGCGAAGTCATTAGGAGAGAGAAGAGAGGCAGAAGAGACAGAGACGAGACCAGAGATAGGAGAGAGGCCCACGTGATTATCTGCCGACAAAAGCCTCCCAATTCAGCCTTGTGCCGAACTTTACCAAAACAGTAAACTAAAGTATACCAAGTCGACAACAATAATATCACTTCTGATTTAAACGCGCTTTGGGCTGATAATTAATTGCATGCGAACTCTGATACAAACCAATTATTGTATGGAGGACTGATATAAAAACAGTATTTACTTTTGTTCAATTTATTCAAGTGTTATTTTTTTCCTGTACGTCATCGCCCTGCTTGTACCAGCCCAACACGAAGATAGCTGCGACGATTCGATCTTGGCATCCTTATGATCAAACTTAAATCACAACGTGGGATAAGGTTAGGTCGGGATTGAAGCGGTCACTTCAGCGACCAGGCACGGTGTTGGAAGTCGTGGGCGACCGGGGAGGCTGTTGTAGGATTATAGGTTCCATTTTATTAATTAACGTTGGATTTAGAGTAGCTGGTTCCTTCTAAATCTGCATATTTTAATGTAATATTTTATTAACGATCTCATAAAATAGTGAGTCAGTTATGTGCCATGCTTGATACACGCTTACGCGATCATGTATCTTTCGATACATGACTGACGAGGCAGATTATTTTCCCGCACTAGGTTGTCATTTCTTTCTGCGGTAGACCAGTTGCCATCCAAGGCTACAGAACCTGTCCTGCTATTTATCCATAGCTGGGGGATAAAGAAGAGGATTAATACCTTTCTCAAGAATATTAGCGCATGAGTGAATGTAATGGATTCGACTGGAATTCGAAATCGGCTCTCCGATTCGTAAATCGGAGCCGCTATCCATTACTATACCATAAGAATTGGTTAAAGCTTTGTGAATTGGGACCACTCTAAGCAAGGGGGAAATGCCATTAAAACGTAGGGGATTAAAGGAAGAGAATGAGTAGCCTGAGGATTGAGGAAAGGACAAAAATGGAACAGGGTTTAAGAAGATTGAAGACAGTGATTGACGCTGCATTTAAATTTTTGAAGATTGTAGTTGTCAGGGAAGCAAGAAATCGGAAGGGAGTTCCACAGGTGGGAAGTGCTAGAAAACAGAGTAGAAATAGCGGTTGCATCTATCTATGTCAAAAGCAAAAAGATGGGACCTAATTGCCAATCTAGTAGCACGCTTAAATTCGTGTAGTGGGGCATCAAGGAAAAAGGCTCGTCAGAATAGTTCCCCTGAAAGTATTTGTAGAATAGACCGAGATAAGCCATGTCATGCCGGTGAGAAAGTGACTGAAATCGAGATTCTAGGTCAGGGTCGATTATATCACATTCTTCTTTGTATTTTGTCAAGAATCTCAAGATGAACAGCAAGCGCACCAGACAACATATTGCAGCAATATTCAATGCACGGACAAATGGTAGATTTATAAATGTGCAAGATGGATTCTTACGTGAAAAAAAATTTTCTGGCACGACAAACTGAACCAACATTCCTTGCAGTAGACGAAGAAATTGATTCGATAGGGTCGTTCAACTTCATGTGAGTGGAAAACGTGTGGTCAAGAAGGAGTTGCGTGTTGCCCTCCTGGACTTTAGCATCAGCCCTGCTGATGGCAGACAGTTTTCTGTGATCATTAAATGAAAGCAGTTTTGTTTTGGAGGCGTTAAAATTAACAAGCCATTGATTGCCCCAGTTAACCACTGATAAGAGGTCCTTTTCAAGAGCTGGTTTACTTTGTCAGATTGTCAAATTGTCGGCCTTACTACTGAGACAAGAGTAAATGGGAATAACATTCTTATATATATATATATATATATATATATATATATATATATATATATATATATATACGTGAAAAGTGTGTGTATATAAATATATACATATATCTATATATATATATATATATATATATATATATATATATATATATATATATGTAATATGTTATATATATTATTATTTATATATTATATGCGCGGTACTTATTAGAAAGCGCTCAATTTCAAAGACAGAGTTAACATATTTGGTTGGTCTGATTTGAGTTTGTGACCCTAGGTTTCACGCTTTTGCAATCGTCAGAGACAATAGCACGGATATACATATATATGCCAAGTCCTATACTGTCCACATATATTTATGTTTGTGTGAGCCCCGGTGTGCGAGCGCGTGTGTATGTGTGTTTGCGTATCTCAATAGGTGTACGTGCATTCATGTATGTTTGCATTAGCATGAGTGACATGACGACGACGATTCCCACCCACCACTTCCATAATAACACCAATACACGCTATCTACATAAATCCAAAATTTAAAAAAAAAATATTCATCAGTTTGTCTGACGATCGCAAAGCGTGAAACCCAGGGTAACAAACTCACATCAATCCAACCATATATATATATATATATATATATATATATATATATATATATATACAGTGTAACCCAGATATAAGAGAGTTGTCGGGACCGGAGAAGAAATCTCTTATATTCGGGTTTCTCCCTATATCCGGGTTTGGTCTATTTTATATTCATTAACACAGGCTCTAATTTGGGACCAGAGAAAACCTCTCTTATGTCCGGGTCTCTTATATCCTGGTTACACTGTATATCAATACAAAAGAAAACAGAAGGTTAATGTAGAATCACATTCTTATATATGATATGAATATCCCCGCAAATATTTTGGTATTTTCTATAGTCTTGAGAAGGGTCATTAACATTCAAATATTTCCTCAGACGAAATAACATTTTTTCAGATACATTTTTCGTAGATCGATTAAAGGAAGACTAGGAACAATACCAGTAAAATTGACCTAAGGATAAACTCGCCAGAAGCGATAGATCAGGTATAAAATCGACAAAGGCGATGGCCTCTAAGATATCTGACGACCGGTCGTAGACAATTGCCTCATTGTCTACTACTGGTCATCAGAATTCCGTTTTCTCTGTTTATATCAACTACAATGCCAGACAAAATACGAAAATCGGAAGATGTGACATGTTCACTGCTCAACGCGCATGTTCATATAAACAAACTGTCGCATTGATCGCCAAATAATTAAAATGCTCTTGTGTTTTTGTATTTGTGGATTATTGCGAATAATAATATAAGTTTTTAAACGAAAATTGAATTATCTATTTTTCTTACTATTTTCTATTACTGTTTTAAACACTCCAATGCCTCTAGTCAAGAAAGGTTTTCGTTAGTACAACATTGACTATTCATCGTATGGGTTTATAATTTCTCCTCAGAGCAGTCAATTGCCTATGTGTCATATGTACAACCAGACTATAAGCAACGAAGATATGAAACCTTCCTTCTTAAAGTACTATGTATTTTCTAAGCATGTTAGCCAGAAGGGACACAGTTTCATATTTCTTACAGCTTAAGTCCTCATTCGAGAAACGGAAAACGTTGAAATCAGAAATTCGGAAACCAACTATGTAACAAGATAATGGGATAATACAATATTACATTACTGGTTGCAAAAGCCGCTGTATCCGGCAGTATAGGAGAAAGATGACGTCGACCTGTTATTAAAGAAGTTTTTTTAGTGTAATGCATAAAAAAAGCCTGACAAAATCAAAATAATTCCACTGGAAAACAGTTGTGTCGTTAGCATAACACTTTGTCGCCACTGTTGTGATGGCAACGTTTACTAGTTTCATAATTCGTCAATGCTAACGTAGCAGAAACTTTGTATATAGATACTAATTATAATACGCCTATGAATAATATTGGTGTCAGACGTCTTTGAATAATACTAGTAGTAATGGTACTTCGTATATTGAGAAGAGAATAGCTATCTGAATAGTATAGGGGATTGAAGAGAAATAGTGAATACTGTAAGGGAGGTAGACAAGAATAGGAAAACACAACTAGATGTCACGTGACTTCCTCTATATATCCGTTTTCTTTATGGTCACGTGATCTACCTAGTTTAATGAGATCGCATGTGTTTGTTCCCTGGCGATCTATGTTCAAACACAAGTGTCAGTAGTGACACTTTATTCCTATATAATAATCGCTCATTTTCTCAAAATATAGATGAAATGGCCACCGGCTTGTTCCCGGGAGTTCCGAAATTTCCATACAAATTGATTAATCAACAGTTGTGGAATGTCAAAGTTTCATGATGGTATATGTTCACTTTTTTAATGAAAATATTTAACCTTGTAAGGAGTTACTGTTTACTGATCAATTTTTGGTTGACTTCGGTTTGTTTCTGTTCAATTTGGCCAATACTGATTTTACTGCAGGCTTTAATATTTCTGAACCTTCCATATTTTTGTGTCTTGTGAGTTTTCCTCTTTCGTTGTAGAATCGTTATCTAGCATCTTTTATCTTTGAAGTATTTTCTTTTTGCTTTCTCAGCGTCCGCTCTTCTGATTTTATTCAGCCAGTCGATGAGAACGTGTTCTCTCAAGTTATTTATGTTATTTTTTTATGTATATTTGCCTTATATACGATGTTCATTCTTTGTATCTTTTACACTTTTTACTCTTTTGTCTGTCTGTATTTCTTTCTGTCTTATTTGTGTAAAATCCGATGTTCTGAACTATATTTTTCTATGGTTTCCTGTCTCATTTTATCCTGTGGAGAATTTGTTATCCATTCCTTTTTTTCTTTGTCCAGCTCTCTTTGGTATGATCCCGTTTGGTGATTATACTAAGATTTCTCTTAATATGTCCACTTTGATTTACCTCTAGTCGATTTAGCCTACTTTTTACACTGTATAAATCTGTTTCAAATTCGGGTCATTTGCGAGTCTGTTTCATTGAAATCTGGCTGCCGCTGCGGCCCACTTCAATCTTCGTAGTTACACACTAAGGCGACATATAACTGCTATCATATGATCACTTCTGCGGTCCACACTTGTTTATCATTTACATTTAAAATTTATACTTGTTTTTTTTTAGATTTATTGAAGCTGTTCTTTAATGAGCATAACATCCTATTGAACGATATTCTTGCTTGGGCATCTAATGGAGCTCCTGATATTGTAGGTGGATAAAGATGCTTCTCTTCTCTCTCTTTCGCAGTCTGTTTTAACAGTTCACCGCGTAGCTCACCGGGAGCAAATGCAAATGCAAATGCAAAAAAAAAAAAAAAAATGGCAAAATATCTGCAGCAATCTTAGTGTGGTACTCTAGTTAGTTATTAAAACTGCAAAACAAGCTAAAATCCAATTATTTGAATGAATTCTCCAACCGCACATTAATAATGATGATAGACCTATGTGAGGCTTTTGTATCATACTGAACTACAATGTTTTTCAAAAGGCAAGATTTTTGTCGAACTGTCTGACACAATAACTTTTTTTTTTTAAAAATAACACTCCACTACCCACTTCTCTGATTGCTTCAAAATGTGAAGTCTTTTTATGACGGTTATACATATTTCATTGTCTGGAAAGTTGTCTATCAAGAAATCAGTCCATCATTTTATCAAGGTAGGAAAAGTGCCTATTTACATTACTTACATTATTCGAACTGTTATCCTCATCTTCAATGTCATATTCACAACGTTTCGGCCATTGTAATCTCCGGCCTTCTTCAAGTGATTGAAATTTCGAACTGAACCCTTTATTTCGTCCACTGGGTGGGCTAGATTGTTCTAGTTCCACATGTTATGCCTCTTTCGGATGTTTCAGTTTTTTCCCTTTAGCTGAACTCTCCAAGTTTTTTTGGTGCACCACTTCTGTAGCCTGGTATACTCAAGGACACATGGCCCAGTGGGTAAAGGCGTTGATTGGATCCTGTGACTAGACTCAAAGTGTTTTGAGTTCAATATCATAATACAGCAGTGGTGAGCCCCCAAAACTTGGTGAGTTGAATTAAAGAGAAATAACTGATGTATCCGGAAATGACAGGACACGTGAAACTAGAACAATTTACCCCCAGTGGACAAAATAAAAGGTTCGATCCGAGATTTCAATCACCTGAAGAAGGCTAGAGCGTATAATGGCCGAAATAATGTAAATAATCATTTCTCAAATAAGAGATATAGACAGATATTGAGGAACAGTTCCCATCAAAATATAATTTGTTCACCATATGATTTCCAGGGAAAATGTTGTAATATTTTATTAAACCCACTTGACATGACTTGTAATTTTCATTCAGGAATTCTCTTTTATTTTATTTTTGATTACTAAAAACAAATGCTTTCTCTTTTTCCACTTTGTTTATTATTTTTAAAACATTTGGTACATTTTACTTCTGCTTTTTCATAAATTTTCTTATTTCGTTTAATTTTTATTCAATATAAAATTATTTTTACTTTTTTTTCACATTGGTCACCTCGAATTTATCAAGGCTGGAAAAGTGCCTGTAAACACATAATTTACCCATCATAAAAATTTGATAAGGTTTTATTGAAATCTTTGGTACAGCTTAGCGAAAGTAGTACTGACTGAAATTCTGAGTGGGTGTGAAATAAAAAGAAATAGGCGAGGCAAAATAATTTAACAAACAATTTATTCAGACAATAAAATTATAATGCATTTATTCCTATTGTTTTCTTTCATGAATTTTCTTAATTCCGACCGAATTGCTATGGAGATCAGGTACAGTTGGTAATTACTTTTTTCGCATCTATTTAAAACTTCCAATGAAGTGAAATTTTATGACTACATTTTACTCATTTTTTTAGTAGCTTTTTTCTTTTCTTTTACCGGTCCGAATAAACGATAAAACTCATTTCACGACTGCATTTGTTTTTTCCCACAGTTCTAATGTACTCAAAATCTACCCAAATCTACTCTTGCTAATATATTAATTTTAGGGAATTTATTTACCTGGATTCATTCGTTTTAGGAACAGTAGGTGCTTATTTGATTTCTCTACCTGTGATTTGAAAACAGGACGTCTCTTGTATTAGTTTCTTTTTCGTCAGTCATGAATTTTTTCACATATTCACTCGCTCGATGCTGAAACGGCTCACAAAAGTTATGAACCATTTCTTTTACATCGAGTCAGTGATATCAGCAACAACAATATTTTTAAGAGGCCAGAAAGTAAAATTAGCATCAAAAAATATTAGACATAATAAAAGGGATATTCACTAATTTTTTATTGTTTGTTGGGAGTTTATATTCATTTTAATTGCATAATTATGACCATAAAATGCAGCACTTGCAACACTAACTCAAATCATATAACTAACCTTGACCATTAAAGTAAATTATAAGTATAGATTTCATTGGTCAAGTTTGCTTTCATGTTTTCTTTAATACGGTATTAATAGAAGCAGCTGCAGTGGTAGCAGCAGCCACCGCATAAGGGAGCGTTATTTGTTACCTCTGGTGTTTTTTTACAACACCATAAAGTCAGTTTATGAACCAGTAACAAACTTTTACCAAAAAATTTTGTATGTTTTTTGATGTTTATTCAACTGGGCAGTGAAAAACTTCCATGTGAAAGTGGGCTATGGCGCAAAAAATTTGGCAACCCTTGGCTTATACGCAACGTTTCATGCGTAGATGTGGTAACATAGGGCGCATTTTGCAATAGTTGTCACATAAATACTTCATAACGTGTAACTTTTCTCAGTGTGTGAGGATTTTAATGTTTTTCGAGTTATGCCTTACTTAGAAGCATACACATTCATTATATATTAGGTCAAATTTGTGGCAACATTTTAAGGGAAATTAACACCAAGACCCTAACGAATTACGCGATTTTCATTTAAAAAACGATTCTTTTCTGTCTCTCTTACTATTGTGCACTATTTTCTTCTGGGATGAACGATATAGATATATATATATCAGTTTTGCCAGTCACTTTACAAGATCTTATCAGCCTTTTCCAGTGTGTTTTTAATGCAGGCTTTATGCATCAATTTCAGATTGTGCGATTGACTTTTTCCATTCAGCCAATTCACAGTATATAGACAGTTTAAGTATTTTATATTGTCCTTGATCCTGACAACTCACTCGCAGCGAGGACCGAAGTACAGGAGACGATACCAACTGACACCGTTCAAGGACAGCAAATTCACTCACATTCATTATATATAGGTTAATATACAGCAGAGTCACGCTGAAGTCAGCCCAGCCTTTTCATGTGTCTGTGGTAATTATAATTTGAATTTATATATATATATATATATATATATATATATATATATATATATATATATATATATAAATGATTTTCTATGTTACAATTTAAGTTCATATATATTTATAATACAAAAACATTTATGTATCATTTGCAAATTCCCCCAAATTTAAGCAAATAAATCAGAGCAAATTTTGGGTAAAATTGGTGACGTCATCATAAGAATTCTGACGTCAGCCGATGTTTTTTAAAGTATTATTTTGTCAATGCACTACCTATATCCCTGCAAAGTTTCATGGTCACAGATTTTACCTCAACAAATATTCCGGTTTTTAACCCCTACTCTGAATGATGTAAAAGTTTTTGATAAACATATCTGATATTTTCTAACCCTGACTCATGTTATTAAAAATACTTCAATATCGTTTTGTTTTTAAATAAATGTTTAGTTTTTTATTTTCAAATAATTTTATAATTTGTTCTCTTACTTATTATTGAGTGGGAGCATCCAAATGCGTTGTTGGCTCCATTATCCTCTCTCCTATATAAGAGGAAGAAAAAGGGGAGAAATATAAACTGGATGATAGACAAACCTATCTACTCCTATACGAGGCTTAATCAATGTCAGCCCTTTTATTTGAATTTAGATTTCAAATATTCGAATTAATAATCTACAGAAAGAACCACAAATATTATGTGCTCTTTCTGTAAATTAATTTGCATGATAAAATTACAAATGTTCAGTTGAAACATTTTTTAGCTCTCGTCAATGTTTTCGTTAATTTATGTATGTCTGTGTGAACGTGTGTGCTTCTGTAGAAGTGCACACGTTCACACAGACATACATAAGTATTTTCGCATATATGCGTGTTTAATTGTATAAATATTTGGTTACTATACAAATTGTAATGTAGCGTTTTCGTTTTTTTTTTCCTCAGGAAATCAGCCAAGGGGGACAATTCAGAAAGAAATGGAAATCTACAAATAGAAACTCACTTCAACTTTAGTAGAAAGCGCTACATTGTTCTGTGGGAATTCACTGTTTAAATATTGTTTTGTAAGTGTCAGATACCCAAATGAAGAACGGTTGTAGGCATGTCGTAAAATCGATCAGAATTTGACAGAATTCAATCTGAGAAGATACGAATCAAATATTGTATGATTCAAATTGAAAAGGAAATATTTTAGCGCAAAATAATACGTGTGCACAAACGACCTTGCTTCGTTCGCGCTAACTTTTACATCTATATATATAAAAACTTGCGAGTACATATTAATACACTTGAATGTGCATACCCATGCTGGAAAATATATTTAGAAATGAATACAAATATTTGGTAGGATGAGCGTATATCACTGTTACTATCTATGATATGTGTCTGCGTCAACTCAATTGTCTTCTCTTGAGAACGTTGAAGTGACAAATCAGTTTTTAGTTGCCATACTGTTGTTTGAGATTATGGAATTTGGCAAAGGCTGCTAAAGGCAGAAGAGACTTAGGTAATAGGAGAGGATGTGTAGTGTTAAGAGAGCGTGGAAGGAACATAACTTTCGATAGGCTTAACAGAAAACACGGGACAGAAAAAGAGATGTAAAGAAAGAAAGCAAATATGACGCATATAACAGTCGACATTTTCTTTGTTCTTGTTAAAATTACTTTAAGAAAAAATTCCATTACTTCTCCGAATTTTGTTTCGTGAAGATTGCGAGGTGGTCAAAGGAATATTATCTCAAAGACGACTTCAGTCCTATTCCCAGATATTTCTTTCAATAAAGAAAGTCCAGTCCAGGAGACATGAACTCTATTATTCCTACATATATGAACTTAAATTGTAACATAGCAAATCATTATTAAAACAAATATTCAGAAAAGTGTTGATCGACGTCTTCCAGTGGTCTCAGTTTGTTAGAGTTTGTTTGAGTTAGGTTCCGGATAAAGTTTCACGTCAAGTGATTTTTACTTCATATATTGTAAATACACTATTTGATATTCAATAAAAAGTAGGTGTCATGTCTAGGTTGATGGTCAATTTTCCCCCCATTTTGAATTCAATATGGCAGCTATTTAATTAGGGGAGTGCTTACTTTAGTGCGAATAACTTCTCTCTGTTTTGACCAATTCCAGTAAACTTGGTATCAGTTTGTAGGGTAATGATTATTCTATCAAGAAAATATACTATAAGTAAATATAATGTCATTAATTATATTGTAGAGAACCTTGTGGTGAAGATGTAAAGAACACACGTGGGTTAAAATTTCCTGCTAGCCGGTCCAGCTACATGAGAATATTGGACTTTAATTAAGAAAAAAGAAGACAAAGAAAACAAACAAGACCGATAATTATATATAAACAAATATATGTATTAACGACAAGTTACAAGCACATGGACAATTACATTAAGTTTGTGTAGTGAATATTATGTGTGTGTATTGTGGTGAGTGTTCGTACGTACGTGTATTGGTATTGCTCTCAGCGTATTCCTAGAATTTGGGAAACGCTGTATTGGTGAGAGCTCACATATTGGTATTAGCTGAAATGAAGAAAGAAGAGAAAAGTATTACCTCACCTCGATGCGAGGTGGGATACGGCCCAAGAGGAAAAGAGAGATCGAAGCAAAATGTCACCCAGTATTTATAGCCAGGGGAGAGAAACCTCTGGTGAAGGATTAAGGAACTAAAGAGGAGCTAACTCCGACAATATCATTAATGCAATAAAATATCAAATTTTAGTGAGAAATGCCAAAAACATTTTCATTTCTACAGCAAATATTATTTTTACCTCAAAGTAATATGACGGTTTTTAACGCCTACTCTGAACGACGTAAAAGTCTTTGATAAGGGACATTTTACTACTAATAACTATTTTTGCAAGATTTTTTTGTTTCACATTTGCAAAAGTTACAACAAGAAATTTGCTTTCTCCAAAAGAGGTAAAATTTAGGTCTCACACATTTCAAGCAATTGCAAATAATAGGAAACTCTTCGGGAATATATGGCCCAACAGTAACAGAAGGCTGCAAATCTTCATTTTCATCTAATGTGTAGCCATACATAAGTGGATCCAATTTTATTTCAACAGTGAAAGCTGAATGAACCCACAGGTGACACTGTAAATAGGCATGTAGAATATGCAGTTTGACAGCGGTTGTTGTATTCAGTAGTTTTTCGATGTCAAATGGCATTTGATGTGATCACATATGATGCATTTTTTATCCCTTGGAGCTGAAAACTGTAGTTTTATGGCTCTTTTTTTCTATGACTTGATAGACTTGATATAAAAGTGTCACACTCTGTCTCATCAGAGCCTATATATGTAATTTGTCTATCAGTCTGCCGTTCCTCTTTGAATAACATGTCTTTAAATGATATTTCATCTTGCTCATGTCTCCACTTGATAAGCCATTCAAAAGACCATCCTGCAGTAGATATGAAGTGTTTTGTATTGCTTGTTGCCCAATAGACGTGTTGTAATTTTACAGTGACCTTGGGTATCTTTAACATGCTGGCAAAAAATACATAAATCTAGATTTCTCTTTTTTTCTGGAACGAGCTGGACAACACATGATAGGCCTGGTAAACAGTCTAACATTTTCAATTTACAATGCTTTCAGTAAGAGTACAAATTATAAAATTATCTGAAAATAAAAAAAATAAAAAATTTATTTAAAAACAAAACTATATTGAAGTATTTTTATAACAAGAGTCAGGATTAGAGAAAATACCAGATATGTTTATCAAAAACTTTTACATCATTCAGAGTAGGGGTTAAAAACCGGAATATTTGTTGAGGAAAAATCTGTGACCATGAAACTTTGCAGGGATATAGGTACTGCATTGACAAAATAATACTTTAAAAACATCGGCTGACGTCGCAATCAAACGCTAGCAGAGACTCTGGCCTTTTTGGACGAAAATAGACCACGTTTTTCGCCCATCCCATTGAATGTTTGTAACAGTCAAGCCACTGAGCGAACTAACTTTAAATGGTCCACAAAGGGGGGGGGATTGGTGTATTTTCTTTCGTTTTTTTTTTTTTTTTTTTTTGTTAGAGGGTAGCAACTTCAGTGGATAGCCGATGATGTAATTTATCATTCTTAAACTTAACCGTGTATGTGATTTCTCAAGTAAGGTTTGGTGCCTTACTTTAAAAATTTACGGTTTTGATTTGTTAATTTCTAGTATAAAATTAAAACTACTCCTAGATATTATATCATTTGAATGATTATTGAAGTCAACTATTAGTAGTTGGGGGCTGGGAGTGGGCTTTAACGCACCCCTACCATCACATTTTTATAAATATCGTTTAAACTGATTCTTAACATGACTGTAGCTCAGTTATCGTTTTAAAGGACGTATTCTCAAGTTTTCAAATAATTATTTGGTCTTCATAAACATGCCGTGTCTTCTTAACTGTACACAAATAATGCAGATAATAAAGTACACAACAATGTTCATTAAAATAGACTAATTAAATATTCTATTAACAAATTATGAAGGCGGTTAAGATACAATAGGTTAAATTAATTAACTCGTGTAAATAGGTTAAATTACGAAAGGAACGATCTGCCTGCCATATATTTACATGCTTAAATAATAATAATAATAATAATAATAATAATAATACTAATTAAATACGAGTGAAAGACAAAACATCTTATGATATATATGGTGTTCAAAACCGATGAAAAAATAATAAAATAAAAATAAATATTATAACGACATGCCAAACATGTAAATGACGACAGAAAAAAATAGATAAACTAAGTTAAATAAACTATATACAAGTTATGATGGCGATTAAAATACATAAAAATGCGAAATAGATTAAATAACGAAAGAAAAAAAAATACAGTCTATTTAATTTTATGCTTATAACCGTTTAAAAATAAAAATTTAAAAAAAAGAAATACAAATACGAATGGAAAACGTCTTACGATGTATATCGCGCTTAAAACCTCTAAAAGATAAATAATCTGTCTATATTTCTGAAATGAGGTATTATGTACACTATTTAAATTATGCGGACTATTGTCCTCATCTTTGCCGCCATATTTATTACAACGTTTCGGCCTTTCAGTAGCTCTCTATATTTCTGAGATGAGGTATTATGTACACTATTTACATTACTCAGACTATTGTCCGCATCTTCGTCGCCATATTTATTACAACGTTTCGGCCCTTTAGTATCTTTCTGTATTTCTGAGATGAGTTATTATGTACACTATTTACATTATGCGGACTATTGTCCTCTTCTTTGCCGCCATATTTATTACAACGTTTCGGTCCTTTAGTATCTGACTATATTTCTGAGATGAGGTATTATGTACACTATTTACATTATTCGGACTATTGTCCGAATCTTCGTCGCCATATTTATTACAACGTTTCGGCCTTTCAGTATCTGTCTATATTTCTGAAATAAGGTATTATGTACATTATTTACATTATTCGGACTATTGTCCTCATCTTTGTTGCCATATTTATTACAACGTTTCGGCCCTTCAGTATCTGTCTATATTTCTGAGGTGAAGTATTATGTACACTATTTACATTATTCGGACTATTGTCCTGATCTTTGTCACCATATTTATTACAACGTTTCGGCCGTTGTACGCTCCGGCCTTCTTCAGGCGGTTAGAATGTCGAACTGAACACTTTATTTCGCTCACTGGGGTAGACTGTTCTTGTTCCACGTCCCATGCTTTATGGATGTCAGTTATCAGTTATCTCCTTGTTAATTCTACTCACCTAATTTTCCACTGCCTTAACAGGGTATTGAACTCACAATCTTTGTGTCCTGTCACTGGATCTAACCAACACCTTCATCTACTGTGCGATATTTCCTTGAGGACACCTGAAGAAGTCTGGAGCGTACAACGGCCGAAACGTTGTAATAAATATGGTGACAAAGATGAGGACAATAGTCCGAATAATGTAAATAGTGATGATAAATAATAAATTTAACATATTAACGCGTATAAAATTGGGAAAACTTAAAAAAATACAAAAAATCTATACAGATTTACAAATAACACACTTTACAAACTAACATGAAATGTTCATAGACTCTACCTGTACAAGTCGTGTATTTAAACTTTTAAAATCAAAGAAATAGAAAAACAAAACTGAAAACAAAATAAAATTTAATTTAATATACTAATAAAATCTATTTCTTTATTTTTATAAAAAAATAGGCACAAATCAAAAATTGATTCGGACAGGAACTGAAGTCGAAGATTTTTGGATGATGTTATTTTTTTCAAATTAATAAAAAGAATTGGATTTTATGAATGTCTAGTAATTATTTTCTATAAAGATAATAAAACGTACCAATCCATGTATATACATAGATATATAGATAGATAGACATGAACAGACTGCGATAGATAGACTTAAATAAACAGCCTTAATTGGTCTTAAGCCAAGTTTTTATAAATGAAAACCTGGTACCAAAATACACTCTCTATCCTTGTCTTGGTTTGGCCGTATCTTTCTTCCTGTTGTCTTTCATTTTATTGAAAGCAAGTACCCTAAGCCCATTGTTGGTGGTAGGGGGAATGACCCCCACCCCGGCAGCTCTGCCTTCTTTGAAATAATGTGATAAGGTGATAAAACGTCAGCATTTAACTATTCACTAAGTGACCATAAGAATGGAATACGGCGAATATGATCACTAAATGCCATATGTAAGTATAATCATATGCCATATCTACAATGCTGTCTAACCAAATATTTGTGGATAGGAGAACGGGACTTATACTAAGTTAACACTTACTGTAATGGAAGGGAAAAATACAAATATCATCCTCGGTAAATATGTCTTCTGGTGTCAGCTTGGACTCCCTGCTGCCTTTTTTTAAATTGTTTTTGTTGTTGCTGTTGTTTGTTTTATATGTAATAGGAGTAGGTAGGCTTTCCTACTGTCCGGTCAATACTTCTCCTCCTTCTCTTGGACAAGAATAGAGACTCACTCCTTGTTTCTTGTTTAGGAATGGGGTTCCCGGAACTATCCCTCTGTTTCTCTCTGGCCTCTGTACTCTTGTCGATCTGTTTTTCCTCCATCCCCGAATCCTGTAGCGCCACGCAGCTCTGCCCTCTTGGCAATTCTGATCATGCTGTAGTGTCTATCAACATCTCCTTTAACTCCAACCCCTGCAAATAACCTCCTACCACTAGAACCTCGTTCTGCTATCAACGAACAGACTGGAACTCGTTTCTTCGTGATGTCCCCTGGAATGTTGTCTTTACGCTTCCCGTTCCAGAATGTGCTTCCGAGGTCTCCCCCTGGGTTAAAGCTGGAATCGAGGCTTTCATTTCCTCAAGGAAATATAAAGTCAAATCGCGCTCCTCCCTTTTTGTTCTCCGCTGCTTGCTCAGCTGCCATTACCCATAGGAACCACTTCTTCCACCTATATCGAAGTGACATGTCTGACTGCAATAAACGTCACTTTGTCTCTGCCCGTAACGAGTGTAAGGGTGTCCTCAATGAAGTCACTATTTGCTGATAGAATGAAACAACGTATTGCATCTCGCAAATTCAGCCCCAAGGGTTATTGGCGTCTCTGCAAGAGCGTACTTAACAATAGCAAACCCTCTATACTTCCTTTGTTCAACCAGTTCGAGGTACTGACTTCTTCTGCCGACAAAGCTGAATGCTTTGTTCGGAAATTCTCATTCAATTCAACGCTCGACTCTTCCGGTGTATCCACAGCCGATTTCTCCCTTAGAACTGAGGCCCTATTCAGCGAGTTGAACATTACTCCGTCATCGGTATTGGGCATTATCTCTAATTTAGATCCCCACAAGGCTAGTGGTGGAGATGGGATATCAGCCATTGTCCTGAAGAAATGTGCGCCTGAACTGGCCTCTTCCTTCTCCAAATTATATAACTACTGCCTCAATGAATCTTGTTTTCCAGGCTGTTGGAAGTCCTCATCCATTGTTCCTGTCTTTAAGAACTCTGGTGACCCTTCTGATCCTTCTAATTACCGCTCTATCAGTCTCCAACCCCTCTTCGGCAAAGTCTTCGAAGCTTTAATCAACGCCGAAGTGGTTAAGCACCTTACATCCCATGATCTGCTCCCCGACAAGCAATATGGTTTCCGCTTTGCCAGTTCTACAGCTGATGTGCTTACGGCCATCACTGAAATTGTTTACCAAGCCCTTCATAATAACGGAGAAACTCATGCTGAAGCTATAGATATCTCCAAAGCGTTTGATAGGGTTTGGCATGCCGGCCTTCTTCGCAAGCTTCAGGGTTATGGAATTTCAAGTCGATTGTTTGACCTAATACAGTCATTCCTGTCAAACCGTGTACTGAAGGTCGTTCTCAACGGATTCTTCTCCATCTCCTATCCCACGAACGCAGGTGTTCCCCATGGCTCAATCCTAGGCCCTACTCTGTTCCTTATCTTCATCAACGATCTTCCTGATGTCATAGATTCCCAGGTAGGCATCTACGCGGACGACACTACAATTTACTCCTGCCTCAAAAACAAATCTAGTGTCGTTGACAAAACTAAACTGGTCGTTCGTCTCGAAAAGAACCTCCAATCGGTTGTGAACTGGGGCAGGAATTGGCTGGTTAACTTTAACGCCTCTATTACTCATCACAAAAAACCATCCCTGCCCCCCCCCCCCATTAGAATGTCTGACGCTCAACTTCTCGAGAATTCCTCTTTGCGACTAATCGGCCTCACATTGACTGCTGACCTGAGGTGGAACACATACATTGAATTAATAGCTTCGTCCACCGCAAAGAAAGTTGGCACCCTGTGCCGCGCCAGGAAATTTTTCTCGCCGGAGTTGATCCTTCAAATCAACAAATCAACCATTCGCCATTGAATGGAGTATTGCTGCCATATATGGCACGGTGCCCCTTCTGTTTGTCTCAAGGTTCTTGATAAGATCCAGAGATGGATATGTAATGTAATTGGCCCTGATTTGGCATCTCATCTGCAGTCGCTCTCTCACAGACGTGCCGTCGCCTCCCTCTGTCTTTTTTGCAAATACTTTCATTGTTAACTGCTCCGATGAGCTGCTTTCGCTGTTTCCTAGAATTCAAGAATTTAAGCGTTCTACTAGGCTGGCATCTCGCTTACACCCTTTCATTGTCGAAACTGTTAAATGTAGCCGTCTCTTCTACTTCAATATCTTCATGTCTTGCACCTCTCGCCTGTGGAACTCCCTCCCCTTTTCCTGTTTCCCTGATATCTATAATCTTCAACTATTCAAATGTAATGTCAATTGACGTCTCCAGATGCATTGATCTATGCCCTATCCTTCTTTTCATCCTTTCCTCTATCACTCCTATTTGCTGTTGCTCCAGCTCTCTGTAATCCTTTGCGTGCTAGTGGCTTCCCGCTTTGCTTGGAAACGCTTAATATATATATATATATATATATATATATATATATATATATATATATAGGGCCCTCCTCTTATGTTGGGAATCCATTTCCACGGCGTGACGCGACCTGATTTTCGACGTAAGTCGGAACTCACCTCCATAAGCACCCATGACTCTACCTTACGCTTGGGAGCCATAATGTAGGGCAAAAAGCCCCCCCCCAAACGACACAAAACAGAGGTAGCGAATGTAGCACAATCCAATATGGCGTACTGTTGGTGAAGAAACAACGCCATCTTCGTCATAGAGGGTCGCGTGATGACATATTATATTATGGGAGATGACGCTGGAACCTCGAAACGCAGTACGTTGGGTCCACCGTAACCGGAGTACCTTCTCTGTGTGTGTGTATATATATATATATATATATATATATATATATATATATATATATATATAGCGAGAGAGACATACAGAGAGCGAGAGAGTCTTTCTCCTGGAAATGACTTCTGTAGAATTAGTGCCTCGTTGTCATATATTCAAACACAAAGTCAGTCTCAATGCCGAGATAGGCTTTGATTTTAATGAAATTTATTGCTACCAAGCGTCTCAATATGACCAAAGATTGGCAGGTGCCAACATTTTTTCAGCCTAAAATCCCTTGTTTCACTGTAACCAAAACGTCGCAAGCGTCTGACTGCTATTTCGCTATTTCCATCGATAGTGCTCAGACGAGCTACATTCCTTAGTTTCACCATTTCTAACTTTCACGGCTAAGACCCGCCACACTACGCACATTGTAGCGAACTGCCATCCTTTGTATTCCATTGGTGAGATCTATACATATACTTCCCTTGAACTGCTTCTCTGTGAAATGAGGATGTTTACTCGATCACTACATTGTTAACCTGTTCAAGTCTAGGATTAACCATTACCTTCCCCAAATATCAGCATAAATTGTGCTTCTTTGTCAGTAACCGTCTACATCGAGTGGGCCCTGGCCTTGTACAGGGTGAACATCACTGTAAAAACATAAAGAAAAAAATTCTCTGTACCATTATACCACCAACAACAGTAGAAACGTTAATACAAATTAGGATGAATACAAATTTCTGCTTTTATTCCAAATTCTAACCCTCCCAACAAAATTGTCCATCTGTTGTCAATCCGTTTTTATGTTTCTTGGGGAATTATAGACTCATTTTCATGTTCTTCTCTGATAGGATTTGAACCCGGTATTGTCTTCTACTGCTGTAGCCAATCTAATTCCATGTTCAAAGTTTTGGTCATTCAGAGAGACACACTTGTATCCCTCCGTTGTAACCATAAAGCGGATATTTGAAGAACTGCTGCTTTTCTATAATCTTAAACCAATCTGGCAATTATTCTCTGACCTCTTTCCTCAACAAGAGATTTTCGCCTACAGAATTGTTGCCGACTGCAGTTTTCTGTAAACCAGATCAGCAAGTTTTGAATAACTCAAAACCGCCTGTCTGTCACGAACGACAAAGCTGTATTCAAAGTCATTAAAATTACCTTTCCTCTAGCAATGCATGAAATTATACAGTTGTTGCCGTGATCATGTTTAAAAACATATATCAATTAAATTGATACCACGTCTTTCGCTGATTAAAAATGTGCGTAAAAGTACATTTTTTAAAGTTTACTAAGGTGGCCACTGAATATATATATATATATATATGTGTGTGTCTGTCTGTCTGTCTGTGTCTGTGTGTGAAGAAATGTAGTTTTTAAGGTGTGCTATATTTATGAGATAAATTACTCAATATCAGAGATAGAGCGTATGTAAATATAATATGAACATTGAAGTCAACACTCAGACGTTACAGGCTGTTTCATGCTAGACGCAATCGTCAAACCAACGATTGCGTCTCGCATGAAACAACCTGTCACCTCTGAGTCTTGATTTCAATGTTCACTTATATATATATATATATATATATATATATATATATATATATATATATATATATATATATATATATATATATATATATATATATATATATATATATATGCATAGGTTGAGATGGAAAATTGTCGTCTAAATTGCGCAAAAAGGAAAATAACAGTAACATCTCATTTTGACAGATAAATGTACCAAAATGACAAAAATATCTTGAAATACTAAAGAGTAAATTTATTCTATAAAATCACCATTGGTTTCATTCAAGGCCTCCGGACGATTCCAGAATCTCCTACAACTCTTCTGGACGGTCTCCAAGTTTCAGTTGGTGGATGCTGCCAGAATCCTCGCCTTTCGTTCATCTTTGGCGTTACAAGGAGTTTCGTTGATTTCTCGCCCAACTGCTTCCCACACAAAGAGTTTCAGTCTGGTGAGTTAAGTGGCCAGATGTGGGTGGTGATGGGGTCGTGGCAATTGCCCGACAGCCATGACTGGGTTCTCCTTCTTGTGTAGCATGGTGCAGATTCCTGTTGTCAGACATAGGGTCTTCCAGCTGTCACTCTCTTGACCCAGGTCAACACTACCTCCTCAAGGCACTTGATGTAAGCTTCTGTGTTGAGACTGAAGCACTGAGAGAAAAAGAATAGAGGCATAACGTCACCATCACTAGTGATCACTCGAAACAACATGATGTTACTTGGATGTTTCATCCAACACATATGTCTATATTTTTGAGATGAGGTATTATGTACACTATTTACATTATTCGGACTATTGTCCTCATCTTTGTCGCCATGTTTATCACAACGTTTCGGCTGTTGTACGCTCTGGCCTTCTTCAGGTAGTTGGCATGTCGAACTGAACCCTTTTCTTCACTCACTAGGGTAGACTGTTCTTGTTCCACGTGCCATGTCTAATGGATGTCAGTTATCTCCTGTTAATTCCCCTCTCCAAGTTCTCCACTGCCTTAACCGGGTATTGAACGCACACTTTTTGGGTCCTGTCACTGGATCTAACTAACGCCTTTATCCATTGTGCCATGTGTCCTTGAGGAATATTTTGCTGTTATTATTGCGTGTATTTTTTTACCAGAGTTCATATTGAAATTTTTGTTGCTATTATCGCTTTCTCTGGCACTCTTTATTACTGGTTCCCATATTGTATTCATTTCTATGCTTGGTCTACCGCACTGAGCGAAATAAAGGGTTCAGTTTGAAATTCTAATCACCTGAAGAAGGCCAGAGCGTACAAGGGCCGAAACTTTATGATAAACATGGCAACAAAGATGAGGACAATAGTCCGAATAATGTAAATAGTATACGTATATATATATATATATATATATATATGTACGTGTGTCTGTGTGTGTCTGTGTGTGTGCCTGTCTTTGTGTGTAGGTGTATAAGTAACTCAATAAATATATATGTGTCCTAACGGTAAAAAATACTATATATATATATATATATATATATATATATATATATATATATATATATATGGTGGGGGGTGTATAAGTAACTCAATAAATGTATATGTGCCCTACTGGTAAAAATATTCTAGATATTAAATAGAAATCATTTGTAACCATTGCATATATGTAAACTTGACATATGTTCCGGTTTGAGGTAGTCTATACCGGCGATATAAGCTATCAGGATTTCTTTTTATCTGTGTGTGTTTGTGTTAGCCCTGGAGTTTAAGAGGTGTTGGATTATGAAACACTTTATCATACAATAATGCTAAAATTAGTAAAAAAATATTTTAATATCTATTTTATGGTAAATATGCGTATATGTTTAAGCCCGCGCGTGTACGCAATACACTCACACACACACACACGCACATATAAAAATGTTTATGTATAGGTTTAATTGGCCACTTGATTAAATTCGAGGAATAAAAAATAACAATATGCTAAAAATATTGCCAGTAAGAGTAAAGATATTCATTTTATATTCGTAGACTTTTTGACTAAATCGAAAACAAAGAAAAAGGTTGTAATGGATGTATTTTCGGACACGCCTGGGCCCTTTATCAACGAGACGAGAACTAAACAATGAAGTGGGACAAAAATTCCGGGGCACTTTTCTTCTTTTATTTTTTTTCCATGTGTTGCATTACTGTAAAAATTTGTTAGTTTTGGCCAAATAGTTTGCCACGGTTAGGTTTATGGAGGGTTTGTAGAAGGCTCTCTGTGAAAACTGTTTTTTTTTTTTTTTTTCTGAGCAAGCCTAAATCTCTGTTTAATCCTTTAATATGTGATTCTGTTTTGAAAATTTTTTTTATATCGGACTTTCCTCGTTTTCCTTGGCACTTTAAAGAAGATTCTAAAAGCACGCATCTAATGTTATCAATGCTGTGCTCCGGTTGATTGAAATGTGCAGCGACAGGAAAATCACTGTTGTTGTCTTTAATGGAGTTTTTTTTTTAATAATTATTGAACCAATGATGGAATGCTGTGCCTTTTTTTGCATTTGTTGCAAAAAACTAAATATATAACATTTAAACTCTCACAAGTCAACGTCTGGGGTTTGATAACAGTGTGTATGTACCGGGAGGCATGAATCACCTATCATTGATGACATATTTACAAACTTAGCATTGGAGTTTATTGCAAGTAAGTGAGGTGATGGTTTATGTATACTATATAACGTTAGGTGTGCATGAGGTTGCGGTGTTGACGCCTGGCTTTCAGACTGTTCTCGCTAAACATCTTTTTAATTGTGTGATCGAGTTTTATGTACTGGGCATATTTTAGTAAGATATGGGAAAGTTTGTGATTATTGTAATTGAAATCAAATATAGGAATTCTGGAATTCAATTTTATTTCATAATTTCGAAGAGTATTTCTATTTTATTTGGAAGCCTTAATGATGGATTTTTTTTTGATAGTTTTAAGTTGATACATATATCATTTCCTTGTCGCTGCACATTTCAATCAACCGGAGCACAGCATTGATAACATTAGATGTGTGCTTTTAGCATCTTATTTAAAGTTCCAACAAGGACGAGGAAAATCCGAGATAAAAATACATTTTCAAAATAGCATATAATCTTTTTAATACATCTACGGAAAACACAATTCTAAAAACGTATAGCACGTGGAAGATTAACAATATTTCCATAAGAAATATTTACAAAAAATATGATAAAATGTCGATAAAATTTATGTAAAATAATAATAATAATAATAATAATAATAATAATAATAATAATGGTAGTGGTAGTAGTAGTTGTAGTACAGACACAAAACGTAGATTCTATGACCAATGCATTGAAGCTATTGATCACTTTATCTCAGGATTCTGAATACTTATACCCAATGAATGCAAAACATCCATGAGAGGCTAGCTCAATATCTGCACTGGAACATCTGTCATCAGGGATAAAAACAGCTGCACACTTGTATGGACATCATCCTGAATGTGTAATTGAGGGAAATGTTACCGTCCTATTTGATTTTTCTGCTAACACAGATCAAACAATACAAGCCAACATATATCTGCGAAGGCTTTTGAAAAACTAAGCAAATACAAAGACGTGGAGGTAGAAATAAAGAAAGCGACTCAAGGCGGAATCAGCAAAATTCCTGGTGCGCCATTTGTTCAGGAAACCACAAAATAGTTCTAACAAGTACAGCCCATATCTCGCGAAAAGTTATGTCCATTTAAGGTTTTTTTTTTTTAATAACTGTCTTTGGTTTAATTACGTGGAAATAAGAAAAAAAGATCACTTGACTTAGGTCACTCGCTATGACCTGGCATAGGATTATAAAACAAATGAAAGTCAAATATCTTTATAATAATAATAATAATAATAATTCATTGTCTTTTTCACACTAAAAAGATATGAATAGGTAAATTTAACAAGCGACGAACATAATATAAACAATATGACAGAAAGGAATTAAACATATGAAAATGCGCATAAAATGAATCATAAGGCATACGTGGAAATATTAAAAAAAATATTTCCGCATCTCCAAGCAAGTGAAGAATATTATCAGGTTGCGGGCGAACTAAAAAGTCTGCCGCTAAACAGGAATCCTGGACTGCGTCATTTCATCTGCAAGCGTGCAATTCTTACACACGTTTCTCTGGATGTTGTAATAAATTGTCAGAATCAGCTGCTTCGAAGGAGATAAAGTCAATTTGTCGAATTTCAAGGGAGACCACTCGACAGCAGACAAATAAGCAACTGGCCAAATGGACTTCCACCAGAGAATCGGGTCGACAGCAAAAAAATCAGATTCATATTCATAAGAACTGGAAGAAATTACGATATAATGAATAGAAATCTCAAGACAGAGAAGCAATAAGAAAGTTTATACATGAGAAAGAAATAAGACGAGGGAAAACATGCTGGTCAACATCATCTATTTATACTGGTGTATTTGTGTACGTTTGTGTTTTTACGTGTAAGGGCAAAGGCGCAAAAATTGATGTATGCATCTCATTCTCTTCGTGTTTATAGATTTATCTCTACAAGATTAAAACTCTGAAAATACATCTCTAGGTTTGCATAGATTATTGGTTAATAGAAAGTGCAATCTTCGAGGCAAACTAAATCAATAAAGTATATATATATATATATATATATATATATATATATTCGTGTGTAGGTGTAGTGCTTTATATGTGTCTGTGCGTCGGCCAATAAAAGTTGTATATGAATATATGCGTTATACACAAAATACACGAATATATATATATATATATATATATATATATATATATATATATATATATATATATATATATATATATATATATAAAATGTAAAATGAAAAAAAATGGAGTATAAGTCCACTGTACGTAACATTTAATTTAAAAGAGGGAATAATACAGAGTAAAGCTGAATATTATGTATTTCAAGATATTAAAACAAAAACATGTTAAAAATCGCTAAACAATTACAATTAGGTTTCAACGCTACAAATGTGTCTCTTCTGGTGATGCTAAACTGCTGGTAAGTGCATGATTAATTTAATTTTAAAACCAGAATACTTACTCTCTCTTCGAGAAAAAGAAACGGAATTAAAATAGGCTTGTGAGCTTTACTATGATTAACCAATGTGACCTACACTAAATTCAAACTCATGATACGAAGTTATATGCATATAAAATCGTGACAATTTCCTTGTGGGCACATACAGGTTGCTACATTATTTCGTAAGATGTATAGAAGTCTGTTCAACTGTTTTAATAAGTAAAAGTGAAAGCGGTAGGGAGGTAATTAAACATAATGCTGACAAGTTGTCTGCTTTTTCAGTTTCTTACATAACATTTTTGTAGTTGATAAGCAAAAATCCCACACAAGAAACTAGCAAATAACAAAACCGTTTGAAGAAAAAAAAAACAGATAAAAAAATACATAATTACTTTGGCAAATTAATATTCAACCATTAAATAAAGAGCAATATATATATATATATATATATATATATATATATATATATATATATATATATATTTTATCTGTTTTTTTTTTTAAACGGTTATATATATATATATATATATATATATATATATATATATATATATATATATATACGGTTGGCAGAAAATCCGATAGAGTGCTTAAAGATTTAACACTTTAATTTGACATGTTTCATAGATTAACTGACGTCATCGGAAAAAAAAGAATTAATGTCTATTTTTATGGCTCCGCTGCATTGTTGATATATATCAAGTAGAAGTTTCCCATATTTTCTTATATATTTTCCATATATATATATATATATATATATATATATATATATATATATATATATTATTTAAAAAAAAATTATAACATAAATATGTTATAAAATCACTACAAAAATATCCATTTGTTTCAACACCCCTGGTGACTTATCAAATAATGATGTTGATTCATCATCACTTGATAAGTCACCAGGTGTTAAAACAAAATGGATATTTTTGTAGTGATTTTATAACATATTTATGTTATAAATTAAAAAAAAAAATAATTATATTGTATTGAGCACTCTTTTAAGAATAGCAATTGTTGGTTATTAGAATTCATTCCGTATATACCAATTATATACTTGGCTATATATATATATATATATATATATATATATATATATAGAGAGAGAGAGAGAGAGAGGCTACAAAGTTATTTAGTTAGCTATATAGCTATCTATGGGGTTCTGAAAACTCGGCCCTAAATTAATAAAATCAGAATATAGAGAACAATCCCTTTTTGGTTGTTTCCAGTTCTTGGTTGGCTTCGTCTCTCTCTTTTCTCTCTCTCTCTCTCTCTCTCTCTCTATATATATATATATATATATATATATATATATATATATATATATTATTTGTATGGATATTCGCATTTAAACGTTCTATTTGTTATTATTTTTACTATGATTAACCAATGGATATTTCAAACTCATGATACAGTTATATGCATATAAAATCGTGACAATTTCTATTTATTTATTTCGTAAATTATTTATTTATTTATTTTTTATTTATTTTCGTCGACCGGTCTGAATGTTCGAGAAATCTTATTAAAGAAATTTTTCTTGTCATAGATCTCGCGACGTTTTTTTTTTTTTTTTTCATATCTGAGGGACGCATTGTTCTCTATCTTCGGCTATCCCAATGCGCCTTTGGATTTCAGTGCCTCATGTTCTGTCCTTTATTTGATTACTTCGCAGTAATTTATGTTTTTGTATTTGTTTGGTTTTGGTATCTGCAAATTGTTATTTGTATGTTGGGTTGACAGCCAAGCATTCTATCTTCTTGCAGTTGTTACATAGTCCTTTCTTCTCGCTTTCCTTCACTAACTTTTGTAGTTTTCTTTTCCGTTTCTGTTACCTACACTGTCGTTTTCATGTTTTATGTTGTTAAGATTGTGGCCGCCAATAATGAATCCTGATAGGATTTCTAATTCTCTTAGAATCATCTCACTGTATATATTAAGTCCGGTGAGAAGACACATCATTGTCTTACACCCTTTTCTATTTTTGTATATTTACCGAATTGATTTTTTTATCCGTATGTAGGCATTTTATTGTCAGTATTGGTTATTGATCATTCTAATATCCTTTCCAAATATGTCAAGGTTACAAAGCATTTGCAAATATTGCATAATCTATTAAAATAAGTACACATCCTTCTGTATTGGATTGCGTTTTTTGATGTCATTCTCGGTATAAATATCGCGATTCTTGTTCCAGTGTCTTTAACGAACCCACACTGTTCTTGTCCGATTTTTGGTCTGATTCTACCCCGCGCTCTATGCATCACGAATTTGGATGAATTTTGTTATATGACTCATTAGGCTGATTGTCAGATGGTATTCATATTGCTTTGCACTTGGCTTGTTAAGCAGGACTATGAAAATAAATCTACTTATGTCTTCTGGTATATCAACACTGTTGTAGATTTCGTTTAGACGGAATTGTGACAAATTTTATGTTGAGTTTAGATAAATTCTTTTCAATTGTAATTGTGATGTAATTGTTGGATAGAACACTATATTTTGATTTAATGGGTTTGTTAGGAAGGACCGCTCTTCTATTTTGAAATATTTTATGAACATTTTGTTTCGCATTAAATAGAAATAATGTACTGGGGGGGGGGTCTTGAAAGTGTATGCAATGTATTTCTTGTTTCATGTAAATATTGAGGGATGCAAATTCTGAGTGCTCTTAAGTAGAATCCAGTGATTAATCCGGATTTTATTTTGTTGTTATGATAGAAATAGAAATTTATGAGATCGTTGTTATTAGTTTATTTTGGTGGACACTAAATTTGAAGTTACTGTTAACGTGATATGTAGAAAAGGTAAAAGGTTTGTTTCTGTATCTGTCTATATTTCTGAGATGAGGTATTATGTACACTATTTACATTATTCGGACTATTGTCCTCATCTTTGTCGCCATATTTATTACAAAGTTTCGGCCCTTCAGTATCTGTCTATATTTCTGACATGAGGTATTATGTACACTATTTACATTAACCCAGACTTGTCCTCATCTTTGTCGTTATATTTATTACAACGTTTCGGCCGTTGTACGCTCCGGCCTTCTTCAAGTAGTTGGAATGTCAAACTGAACTTTTTATTTCGCTCACTGGGGTAGACTGTTCTGGTTCCACGTGCCGTGTTTTAATGGATGTCAGAGTGTGAGTTCAATACCTGGTTAAGGCGGTGGAGAACTTGGAGAGTGGAATTAACAGGAGATAACTGATAACTGCTCTTGACTAGTATGTCTTTGCCATACAAACAAAATCGAACGAGTGACTAATATAAACAATACGTGGCGCCAGTATGTGAGGGACGCATGGTGAACGTGTTGTTGTATGAGAATGACTTTATTTTTTTCCTAGAAATTTCTTTCCAGTATTAGGATGCAATTTCGAAGCCGCAGCGTCTTGTAAGCCGGAAATACAGTAAATATTGTACACAGTTAATAGTTGAATGCATAGCGTAGTGATTGTCGGCGTGGAATGTTGATTAGCGTGCCGAGTTCAAATTTCAGTCTTGCATAAGTACCAGTGGAAATTTCCTTTTCTTCAGCTGTGGGTTATTAGCAGGGAAGGCTGGGTTCTCTCGCATTGCCTGACCGTCTAGAAGAAACCAAATTTCCTTGAATAAGTATGAATCTATCTCTTCCCTCTATCCATCTAGAGGGTTAATTGGTAGGATTGACTGGCGTGTATAGCCTTGGTTGGCAGCCAGTCTATGAGATTGACAACTCTGAATTCAGAATCACTTTAGTATGGGCAAACAATATCACACTGTAAAATGCCGAGTGAGGTGATTCTAAGAGAATTAGAAATCCTATCAGGATTCATTATTGTCGGCCACCATCTTGACAACAAAAAACATGAAAATGACAGAGTGTGACCCTATACTCCACAGGGGATGGTATAGGATGTACACACACATATATATTTAATATGGTTGTGAAGTTTAATCAAACTATGATGATGACGACAAACTTAGCCTGGTTACTGAGGAGAGTTCTGGAATATTAAAAAGAATTGCTCTATAGTGACGCAGTAGATACAGAAACTCATCATTGATGCAAGCAAATAGGGAAAAGAATAGGTATAATGAAAAGGAATTTTTGTAATATAGAAATTACCAGTACAGCAATCTAGTGTAATCTAGTGGAAATTAAAAGGTGCTAAATTTCATTTTAACATATCGCTTATGTTTGTTAAGTATCAATGTCACAATTTTCAAATTCAAAATGACAAGGCTTGATTTACCAAGAGTGACATTATATCAACTCGGTAGTACTTAGCGGCAATAAAAGGAAGGTCAGAACCTTGGCCTTCTGGCTCGTATCAAAATATAGTATCTGTCCTCGGGCGGACAAACTAGATTTTATCTCTTTGTCTTCTGCCAGAGAGCAATTAAAGAAATATTGATAAATGACAGACCCGGCGAATAGCGACCCGCAACAGTACTTCCCTTATTGCACTAGGGGATCAGTAGTAATACCGATGCCAGTGTCACCGATGCTTGCAGAGGCTGGGCTATTTTTGGACCTGCCCGGATGCATACGCTCATGCTCCCCACATTAAACTTACGTTGTATCGCATCCTACCAGCCTGGGGCAGCAAGTAAATACGAAGTGTAGTATCTGTTCTACTTATCTCTAATGCTAATACTGATATTATTCGTTTCCTTATTAGCCGGTAACTACAAAGATTTGATAAAAAGTGAGCATACCATAGTGAAAAAAATCACGAAACTTAATAAAAACAAAGTTTTATCGTTAAAATATTTATGTTATTATTCAGAGAGACCAAAGTATTTTTGATTATTAAATTATATTTTTTAATCCTTTTTAGAACCTTCAAATCTTGGTAAAATTATTTTTTCGCATTTGTTACACCACCTCACCCCCGTTCCACACACACACACTTTCACACACAGAAATTCTTTTTTGTACGGTTTAATGTTTATATTGGTCGTAGGGAGAAGTCTTTGGAGAATTTAAATCAATATTCTTTTGTAAAACAGGACCGAGAATCTGCTCTGAATCATTAAATAAAAAAATGCAATAAAACTAAGATGTTATTTAATTAGAAAAGCTTTTAATTGCTTTTATGAATAAAATATAGTAGGGATCCTAATGTCATAAGAAAAATTCGTTTTAAATGAATAATGAATTTTTATAGGAATTGCTTACATTTTTTAAAATTTTAATTCGAATGATTTATATAGTTATAAATCTTTTACAATTTGTTTTAATTTTACCAGTTGGATGATATTATTATTAAGTAAAAACTCTATTTACTAATCATAAATGAAAATAAAAGCTTATTATAATTTAACGACGCCAGTATTTAAAAAAATAGGATTTTTTTGTGTGTATATGAATGTCAAACATAGAAGTCCATACACGACATTATCAGAAAATGAGAGCGGCAATTACGTACCAAAATTAAAACATTAGCTTACTCAGAATATTTTTCTAAATGTTTGAGGTTACTGCGTTGTTATATATATATATATATATATATATATGTGTGTGTGTGTGTGTGTGTGTGTGTGTGTGTGTGTGTGTGTAAAGCGCTCACGTTATATATGTTTTCCGCAGAAAAATTTCCGAAATATAATTCTATCGAGATAGTAGTCGACACCTTGTAAAAACACCCACCTCTGAGTTAAAAATATATAATTAATTCGATATTTTAAACTAAAAGCAAATACGATTTGTTTCAAATCAGATTAATTACACTTTAAATCAGTTAATCTTCAAATAAAGTTTCAAAAAAGTATGTTTTATTTTTGAAAGATCTTTTAATAAATAGATTTTACATTCAGGATTTCGATTTATTGGGATTGGGATTTCGAGTTTTATTCTATAAGGATTAATACAGAAAAAATGAACCAAGAATTGAATTTTTGTGGCGGTGGGGGTGTCACTCACATCATAGCAGCAGAAATTAGCCTCGTGTTCACGGAGATAAAAGCTTACTTGACAGGAAATAAAACGTACAGAAATAACTGGAAATCATGGTAGATTGTATGTTAATTTCATACAATTTATATTTTTGTATGTATTGCTGGGTGTATTTTTTGGTTATAATTGTTTTATAGTAAATATGTTAAAAGGAAGAAATCTCTCTGTATTATTACACGCCATATCACAGACAAAAGTTGGACGCGTATTACCCGTACCAAGGTCCGTGGTGAAAAAGTTGAATTTAAAGTATTTTGACTGGATGTCCGTATTTCCGCCAGGAAAAGTTTTTGTTGCATTCTGGGAGAACTTTCATTATTTTTATTTAATTTATTTTATATAAGAATTAAATGTTATCATTTTATTTTATTTTATTTATAATTGACATTATTATTATTATTTTATTTTATTTTTATTTATAAAAATAATATCCCTACATCAGATCCCCACCAAATTAGAGCAGCTAATCGGTAGTGATGGATGTTTAAAGTAGAAATAGTCATTGTCTCCCCCCAGAACGTATTTTTGATAATTGGGGTTCTTTTGAGTGTTCTATAGTTGTTTTGGTTGTTTCTGTCGGTGATTTTATTGGATGTTTCTTGTTGAATTTTAAAATTTTTCTTTTTTTAATAATGTCACAGGTTTTAATTTCCTAGTAGAGTCTGAGGTGTTTTCGGAATTCTCTATTATGAATAATTTTTCATGTCTGGTAAAGAGCTTCAAGAATTTTAATGATTCTGTCTGTTCTTAACCAGGCATGGGTTGAAGTGTATATGTTTTGTGGGTTAAAAGATTGCTTAGCTGAGTGTAACCATCCTTCAGAAAGGATAGGTTCAGCTTATTCATTTCCTCAGAAAATTGTTCAATGTTTTCTTTGGTAACTGTTCTGTCAATGGTTTTGGGAGTAATAGTTAGGTTCCAGTGACAGAGATGGCAGGTGAAATGTTATCTTCATTGGTCACATTTCTTATACCAAGAAGAACTAATAGTAGAGCGCTTATCCAGTTTTGTTTTCTGGCCATGATAGCTGTTTTTAGAGTTCTATGCTGGCGATCTATTATTTCATTTGTTTCGGAGTTGTATGAGATTGTACCGGGTCTGTAGAATTCTATAAGGATGGATAAGTATTTGAATCAAGTGTTTAGGACTGCTATGGCTACTGTACTTGCTGACGTGTCTCGAAGAGGGATAGCTTCTACCCATATTGTTCTACTGATGTCGATAAGAATGTATATTGCTGGTGATGTTTAGATGCCATCCTATAAAGTTGCTTGGGGCAACGGCCTGATGATGTCGTTATGAACTGTTTCATTTCGTCCTGATGGTAATGAAAAGTGTGTAGCTTGGTTTTTAGTGTGTCTAGAAATTTTGTTTTGTTGACAGCCTTGACAGCTTCTAACCATTTGACGTATATTTTTGTCCATTTTCAGTCAGTAGTATCTTGACTTTATCAACTTTGCTGTTGGATTAGGACCAGGCTGTGAGATGTTGTGAAATGTATTGAAGATATGTTTACGAAGAGATTCTGGAATAAATGGTCATGGTGCGAATGTTGTTGTGTCACAGAAGAGAGTTGAATCTTCATAGTTCATTATTTACATTATTCGGACTATTGTCCTCATCTTTGTCGCCATATTTATTACAACGTTTCGCCCGTTGTACTCTCCGGCCTTTTTCAGGTGGTTGGAATGTCGAACTGGACCCTTTATTTCGCTCACTGGGGTAGACCGTTTTAGTTCCAAGTGCCATGTTTAATGGATGTCAGTTATCAATTATCTCCTGTTAATTCCCCTCTCCAAGTTCTCCACTGCCTTAACCGGGTATTGAACTCACACTCCTTGGGTCCTGTCACTGAATCTAACCAATGGCACGTGGAAGTAGAACAGTTTACCCCAGTGAGCGAAATAAAGGGTTATGTTCGACATTTCAATCACCTGAAGAAGGCCGGAGCGTACAACGGCCGAAACGTTGTAATAAATATGGCGACAAAGATGAAGACAATAGTCCGAATAATGTAAATAATGTACATACTATTTCATCTCAGAAATATAGACAGATATCTTCATAGTTATATGATATGAGCTTATCCTTGTATTTAGAAATCTCTCCATTTTTTTCTATTATAGCAGGTAGGTCATAGAGGTCAATTATGACTGATAAGGCTGGCCGTAAAAGACAACCAGCAAGTATGTTGTCTTCTCTTTTGATGCATATCGCATCTATGACATATTCAGAAATGATTGAAAGATGTCTGTCTGATTTGAGGCTTGCAGTTTTTTGAAATGCTAATGATAACGTTTTGTGATCGGTAAACTATGTGACCTGTCTACCTTCTACTTGTGGTTTGAAGTGTAGTACGGTTTGGTAAGCTGGTAACAGTTCCCGGTCAAATGTTGATTATTTTTTATATGTCCATTAGTTTTTTTTTTGTGTGTGGAAGCCTATGGGGATTGGGATGTCGCCTACAATCTGATGTGGTCCAGCTTCTGTTGCATAGCCAGAACTATCAGTTATGAGATGATACTGAGTGGTTTTGGGATTGGATGCGTTAATGCTATAATTTCAGTTAGAATGTTCTTAATGTACTCAAATGCTTCTTTGTGTGGAGTCCATCTGTAGTGTTTATGTTGTCTTTAAAGGTCACATTTATCCAAAGATATATGTTGTAGGTTGTTTTCTGCAACGATTGATAGAACTATCTGCAGATGTTCATAATTCCGGGACTGTGTTTCTGAGAAGACTAAAATGTCATCTATATAAACAAAGATATAGTTTACGTCCATGAAGATAATATCCATGAAACTTTGGAAAGTAGCACTACTATTACGTAGGCTGAAAGGCATGAATACTGTTACGTAGGCTGAAAGGCATGAATACTATTACGTAGGCTGAAAGACATGAATACTGTTACGTAGGCTGAAAGGTATGAATAAATATTTAAACAGACAAAAGGGAGTAATGACGGCGTTTTTTTTATGCCCTCGTCCCTCATGAGTATCTGATGATACGCATGTAACAAATCAATATTAGAGAAAACGTGTTAATTATGGAGTTTTTATTCTAAGGTGTTGATATTGGGCAGGGGATACTTATCAGGCTTAGTTGAGAGGTTTAAGTGTCTATAATCACCACACGGTCTTTATTGATCTGTCACTTTTGAGGGTCTGATTATACCAGTGCTTATAAGTGCAATTAGTTCTTGTTTTGCAACTTTGTATTTTTCTTCTGGTAACTGGCTTGTTTTAGCAGAAGTTACTTTTCTATTACCAGTGTCAATCAGTCAGTCAGTTATGTGGCATGCGTGATACACGCGTAGGCGATCATGTATTGAAAGATACATGACAGACGAGGCAGATGTTTTCCTGCAGTAGGTTTCCATTTCTTTCTGCGGTAGACAAGTTGCCATCCAAGGCTATAGAACCCGGTCTGCCCTGCTATTTACCCATAGCTGATGGGAAGGGAAAAGAAGAGGATTCATACGTTTCCAAAGGGTATTAGCACGTAAGTGAATGAATGAACTCAACTGGAATTTGAACTCGGCCCAATGATTCCTCAATCCGAGACGCTATTCACCAGTGTCTGATTCTTATAGATTTATTGGGTCTTTCTCTGCGTGACATGATTAGGGTAAGGTGTTTAGTAGTGACTGGACTTGGTGGCTGAGAACAGTTATTAACAGTAATCTATTGAGTAGTTGCTGTGACTTGTGTACTTTGTAGTACTTCGTTTTGTTGTAACGCCATTTTCCAGTACTACTAGATGTATAGAATTAAAGCCTAATGTCTGAGGATGTCTGCCCCTAGTAATGGAGTGAGGGTGTATGTTAAAACTACTGTCCATGTGATTAAAATGAAATGAAACTGTCGAAGCACCTTCTATAAAATAAAATTTTTAATTTAACCAAATATATCTTCATAGATGATAGGAGGTTTTAAAAAAATACACCCTACTTGAAAGATTACAAATAATTTTTTTTGCTTATTACAAAATGAACAATATTATATTTGAATGAAAACTATTCTGAGACAAAATTGACAGCAGTTACTTAAAAACGGCGGTGGGCTATGTACTAATTTTATCTCAAATTCAACGTATGGAAAAATATTGAAATTCTTGGGATCATAAGCAGAAACATTCTTTTGCAATGGGCCACACATATAAGCTATAAATTAATGGAATACTCATATATACTATAAATTACTGGAATGCATATATAAGCTATGAATTAATATATGGAATACACAGAGAAGCTATAGATTAATGGAATACAATTATAAGCTATAAATTAATAAAGTTATCAATTAAGATATTAATATAAGTCACATATAAGCTTACATTAATGGTATATAATGGTATACACATAGAAGCTACCTATTAATATATTAATGGAATACATATATATGTTATATTTTAATGAAAAACCCATATAATCTATAAATAAATAAATTAATGAAAAACACATATAAGCTATAAACAAAGTGATGAAATGAACACATAAGCTATAAATTAATGTAATACAGATATAAACTATAATAAATAAATTAATGAAATGCACATATAAGGTATAAATTAATATATTAATAGAATACGCATACAAGCTATAAATTAATGGAATAACACATGAGCTATTAAATAATAAATGGATGCAATATTTAATTGTAATAGTAATTTATAGGTTATATGCATATTCCATTAATTTATAAGTTATATATATATATATATATATATATATATATATATATATATATATATATAAAAATTAATAAATTAATGGAGTATATATATAAGCTATAAATTAATAAAGTTATTAATTAATATATTAATGAAATACACATATATACCATAGATTAATGGAATAATCATATATGCTATAAATTAATGCAATATATATAAGTTATAAATTAATGGTTTTAAAAATATAAGATCTAAATTTATGCAATATCATATATAACTTATAATTTAATGGTATGCACATATAACCTATAAATTAATAAAATACACATATAAACTATGAATTAATAAGCTAATATGCATAAGGCAACCTGTCATGAATTGATTTTAAAAGAACGGGCATTAATGCAAACATCTATTGATACACGCCAATATAGATCCTCAAATATTTATTTAACTTCTTACGCATATTTTTCTCCGTGTGACAAATCTGTATTTGACTTGCTATCTTGTTTTTATTGGGTTGAGCTTCACATTTTGCGTCGGCCAACAAAAATCTTTCCCTGCCCGTTAGATTCTTCAACACCTACTAAGCCAAGATGGGCACTCGAAGATGAGCAATTGATGGCCACAACAGTTTACTACCCTCTCCAGACAAAATTTTGTTTTTAGCTTTCGTCTTTACAGCTTTGTCGTCGGCAAAAGACAGTTTTCTTTTGCCTTGATTTTATTTTGCTTTCTGCCATTGCATCTTCCACGTGCACAGTCCGTGTTGTATGATGTTTTGTCTCTACGAACGCATTTCTTTCCCAACATCTGTCTGCATTCAGAAAAAAAAAATACAAGAATTTGGACATATGATAAAATAAACAGGCACACACACACACACACATACACACACATACACACACACACACACATATACAAAACTACACAGGTACATGCTGGCAATTATATAGTAAATGTAGCAAATACAAGAATGCTTATATATATATATATATATATATATATATGAAATAATAATAGAATAGTGTTAGTAAATATAGCAACAAAATTACTTAGACTTCGTTTAAAAAATAATGGTCAATATCAAGCAAACAGACGAAACAATACAAATAAACCAACTATTAAAAACATACACACTACACACAGATTCTTGGTTAGAGGGACAACAGACATGCTTCACTTCACACACACACACACACACACACATATATATATATATATATATATATATATATATATATATATATATATATATATATATATACAACTATATGCATCTATATATATATATATATATATATATTTCTCTCTTCCTCCCTCTCTCTCTCTCTATATATATATATATATATATATATATAATTATTATTTATAAAAAAATTATAACATAAGTATGTTATAAAATCACTACAAAAATAGCCATTTTGTTTCAACACACTCGGTGTCTTATCAAGTGATGATGTTGAAAATAAAATAAATGGTTTTAAAAGTTTCAGATTAATTAACGATCCTACACTAGGGGGAAACATTGTTACAAAAGCTAGAATAACCAATCAAAAACCAAGTATAGAAAGATTCAAAAGCTTGACAACGAAATCATCTTATAATAGCTATTCAGATCTTTAAAAATACGTGTAATATTAAAAATAATTTATACTAACCAATAATTATAAAATTATATGATAAAATTTAATATTAAAATTAAAAACTGGCAATTTTAAAATCCAAATTTAATCACTATTAAGTTTAAAAACTACAAAATTATTGAGAAAAGAAAAAATATATATGTTTATTCAATTTATTTCTTCGTTGAAATTACGTTCGACAAGACGCTACAATATATCCTGTCATTTGTATATATATTTTTTATTCTAAAGTGTGTGAATGTGGTCTTAAACTCACGCGCAAAACAACAAAAACACAATCAGATTATAATACATAAGCACCCAGACATATTTAGGTATATATATATATATATATACACACACACAAAAAAAAAAAAAAGGGAAAGAAAAGAAAAGGCGACGAGACAGGAACATCACTACAACACTTTATGAAAAAAGGAAACGGGGAAACCAACACCTATACACACACACAATTAAATGTGAATACACTCTACATACACATAGACACCGATAGATACACGTACACACATCCACAGACAATGATCTAGACAATCAGATACCACAACCAATAAATATTTAAGACTTAAAGTATCATTAAATAAATGCTAACCACTTATTAAATTATAACTTAAGGGAGCAAATATACAAAGATAAAAATGGTTAAAAATAATATTATTTAATATATTAAAACGAAAATTCCAAAACCACAAATATCAATAAAAATATATTTTAATCATATAAGTTGATAATAGTTTCATTATATATTAGGCAAAGAAAAACAGGATAAAGAAACCCACAGATACATATATATACCCGCGGCAGAAAACACAAATTAACACACATAAACATACACTCATACATACATATACATACAGAAATACATACATATAAATATATAAACATAAACATATACGTACATATACATATCTATGATAACAAGTACACATGCACACACATATACATATAAACATAAATACCCACATATATACACACATTTTTATGCACACATACTCACATATATAAAAAAAATATGCCCAATATACATACATGAACCAATACATATATGAACATATATATATACATAGACTAACTACTGTGGCAGTAATGACATACCAAAGTTTCCATACCCACACATACACACAAACAAACTCATACATAATAGGTGCCAACACACACATATACATCCACAAACATACATAAATATGTATACACACATACATACATATCTACAAATAAACATATATATAAATATATCTATCTACAATAACAACTACCAATATATACATGCATACATATAAATACAACAACACTCAACCAAATACTTATATAAACGTACTAACATATAGATACATAAATATACATTCAAATACCAACACACACCAATATACATATACCCTAGCATACAAATATATAAACACATTCATACAAACAGAAATATACTTAAATATAAATATACATACACAGTAAAATAGGTATTTACATATTCCACTAAATCAAATATGACACAAGGTCGATTAACGTGGGAGACCTTATACAAACCACTAAATATAAATATACATACACAGTAAAATATCGAATCACATAGAAAAAAAAGGCCGAGGATATACATATATACACATAGAGATATATATATATACATATATATATACATACACATACACACATACATACACACATACACACACATACATATATATACAAATATATCGTGGCACAAAGCCGGAATTAGGGGGCACCCTGTGAGGAACGAACTCACTACTCAGTCGCAATTGACCTAGCGAACCATGCTTGCCAACCATTATACTGCCGTGGGGTGCTCATACATATACATATATATATATATATATATATATATATATATATATATATATATATATATATACACATACATACATATACACACATACACACATACACATACATATATATATATATATACACACACACACACACACACACATATATATATATATATATATATTTATATATACATACATATATATATACATATACACACATATATACACACATATACATATATATACACACACATACACACATACATATATACACATATACATCAACAATTTTTAAAATTTTCTCTTCTAATCTACCATACCTTCCCACATTACACACACACACACACACACACACACACACACACACACACACACACATATATATATATATATATATAAACACATATAAATACACTTATATTCAAACCTACACATTCCTCAATGCAAATACTCTAACCAACCCATAAATAAATATATACACATATACACCAACACTAATAACACTATGCAGGTAAACAATACAAATTTATATCGTAAGTATGACCATCATGCAATAAAAATACTAATCTATTAAAATTACAGCGACATATCATTATCATTTAAAGTATACGACCCCTACACTAAGTTAAATTTATAGCGGTGTTTACAATTAACTGTAAGTTCATATCTTTGATTTAAGTGATCAGCCTTGTTTTTAAATCTAATAATTTCAAATTTTTCGTTAAGGCATAGGTAACATGGGGCATATAGGGAGTTACATGTCCGAGCTTTCTTAACCAAACTCCATTTAACCGTAGGTGTTTTGTTCTTTTCTTTTAGATTCCAAAAATACTTGGATAATGAAGTCATGTACCTATATTCATTGTGATTAAAGGATTGCATATACCCCCGCCAGCGTTCCTTAAATGTTTTCATGGTGCTACCAATGTAAAACTTCTTTATATTTGGATTTTCAATTGTTGAAATAGTACTAAGATAGACTACAGAAGTAATCCCAGTTATTTTGTAGTGGACAATTATTCGGATTCCTACAATTACATAAGTTGTTATTTGTATTATTATATTTAGTATTGCAGTTAGTAACCTGTTGAGTAGTCAAGCCTTTTGAATCCCTATACCTGTTAAAGACTATGTTGTTATGTTTTTTAATTATCTTCTCCAGGTTATCAGCACAACTATAGCTTAATTTAAGGGTATTAGGATTAAATATTTTACTAAGTGGGTTAGTTTCAGGGTTGGGGAAATGTTTTTTGATGAGGTTTAGAAATATACGCCCTAATTCAGTTTTAACCATTATATTGAAAGGGGAAGTGAACCAAATGATATTTCTAGATCTTCTTTTCTTAATATGGTTGCAATTAACAGGGTTTTTATATTGAATAGTGGTATTTTTGTATCCACTATTTTTGAGTGCAGAATTGTAAAAATCACGATGTTTATTAAAAACATCCTTGTTATAAGAGTTAGCGCTAATTCTAAATTCAATGGAAGAGAGTATGTGTTTGATAACTGAAGTGGGGTGATTGAAATTTGGATGCACGTATATTGGGTTGGAATTAACCTTCACATATGGTTGGAAAGTATTGTTAGCAAGGTCTAGGGTGACATCTAGAAAATCCACTTGTCTAACATTAGTTGTAACTATTGCCCTAAGACTTAAATCCTTAAATACTTATGTTATAATTTTTTATAAATAATAATTATATCTGCCCTACTTTGTATTGCGCACTCTTTTAAGAATAGTAAATGTTGGTTATTGGAATTCATTCCATATATTATATATATGGAATTCATTCCATGTATATTATATATATATATATATATATATATATATATATATATATATATATATATATATATATATATATAAATGGAAGAGGTTATAGTAGTTCCAGCGAGAGAAAAGTGTGTATTAAAAGAAGAGAGAAACCGTAACGTTTTTTGGTTGTAATGTGGATTTTTAAAAAAAATATTATGCTTTATTTTCCTTAATTTTGCCACACGAGTTTCCGGTCTCGCGACCGTCATCAGGCAAGGGGTGAAGATTTCCACATATTATTAAAAATAATTAATTTTTTTTCTTTGTGTTTTTCGATGTTAAATATTCTCGATATGAGAGATTCTCTTTTTTGTGTTATTGATCCAAACGTCTTTCTTGAACTGGCAGTGAACATTTCTGCGTGAAGGTTTATAAAACAATTAAGATTGGTTCGAGAAATGATGGAGTAGTTATCGGCATGCTTATCTTTTAATGACCCCTGTGTGTTCTTAGATCTATTTCCATTTTTGTGTGCTTTTATCAGGATGCGTGTATATATGTCTATATCCCCTCTCCATACACAAACACTGTCTCATTAGGAATCGGTGAACACATCTGTACACCCAAACACACATACACACATACATACACATACACAAACACACTTTACACATCGTCCCATTACAAGAAATCAGTGCATACACACAAACACATAGACATACACACATACGTATATACATACTTCCCAAGTTACATGTAATCAGTATACTTTCTAAGTTGTGTGGGGGGTGTGTGCTTGCCTGTGAGTAGCTCTCCTGCTTTGTCAATATGTGCATACACACACACAGACACGCACGCACACACAAACACACACACACACACACACACACACACACACACACACATATATATATATATATATATATATATATATTGTACAAATGATTTAAGTTAAAAAATTATAAAGCTTAAGGAGCAAGCAATATAAATAAAAAGGAGGGATAGGCCCAGTGAATTGTATTATTGTTTATAAATATTCTCTATGTTTCAAAGGAGTAACATTGCACAGGATATAACGCTAACGTTTAATAATATTAGGAAATAAATTTAAATAAAAAGTTTAGATAGACAGAGAAGGTAAAAGGTGAGAAAAATTAAAAAAAAATCTATATTTAAAGAAAAGAAGAACATCATGTAACCCGTTACGTATTAATAGACACTTAAATGGTAAAAAGGGGGAGTAATGAGTATTTAACCTAAAATATTTAGTGGGCAGTTGAAGTTGGGTAAAAAAGATTTATCCAAAATCAAAATACTTTAGGAGAGAGCTTTTTTTATGTTGGCAAGCTATCGTGAGTTCACGACGTTTGTTCAGCAGTTTGGGGTCGTTAATAGTTTTGACAATGAATCTTTTTTTTTCCAGCAAACACAGATTGCATCGGTCGCCACGGTCGGAGAAGGTTGTAGTTTTGGCGACGAAATTCTAATTTACGACCAGTGAACATGTCTTCATTATCGTTAATGACCACAAAGACAATTTCTCCATTAAAAAAATAAAAAGTGTACAGAGACAGAGAAGGTAAAATATGAGAAAAAAAAAAGTATATTTAAAGAAAAGAGGAAATTCGTGTAACTCGTTACGTATTAATAGACGCTTAAATGGTTAAAGCGGGGTAATGAGTATTTAAGCTAAATTTAATGGGAAGTTGAAGTTCGGTAAAAAGATTTATCCAGAAACAAAATAGATTAGGAAAGGAGATTTTTTATGGGTGGAAGCCCTCATGAGTTCACGACGTTGGGGTCGTTATTATTTTTTGAGTGTCTTTTTTGCAGCAAATTCAAGATACATCGGTCGCCCTGGCCAGAAACAGGGTGTAGTTTTGGCGACGAAATTCCAATTTACTACCACTGTGTAATTATTTGTTTTGATTTCCCACCAAAATTTTGAGAGTGCCGTGGTAATTGAATATTATTTATTGGTAAGAGTCATTTTATGATGGTAATACCGGGTTTTCCAGTGGTTTGCAGTGGAACTAAAAAAATAAAACTTAGTCACGTCATTATGTTTAATCCTAGTCTTATAAATAACGCCTTTATTCATACATTTATGATTTAGTGGATTTTTTTACATTTAATACAGAATATATAATATTGTTATTGAGGTTGTTTAAATATTTGTTTAATGTTCTATTATCATGTTATGCTATATATTGTTCGAGGATTTTGGTGCAGCTGTAGCTAATCTTAATATTGTTCTTGTTGAAGATTATGTTGAGTAATGGAATATGGCTGAAATGTTTGTAGATTAAATTTAGAAAAAAAAATTACCAAAATTGATTTTGAAATTTTTGTTAAATTGTGGGTTAAACCAAATTATGTTGCGTTTTCTATTCTTATGCTTATTGTTGGCATTCTTACTAATATTTATGTTTTCTAGTTTAACTTAGTGTTTACTTTTTTCTACATATTTAGTTTTAATTTTTCAAAAATAATTTTGTGTCTAGAGTTAGTTGAGAGTCTGTATTTCACCAATTTGTGCAAGATTTTTAAAGTTTCTGGTGGGTGTTTGGATTATTTTCTAATGTATTTATTGTTATAAAGTTCTTTAGTATCAGTCATGTATATTTCTTTTGGATAGGTCAAAAGTAGTGTCCAGAAAGTTGATCACTTTGGCATTGGTGTAAGTGGTGATCCATGATCTTTGAAGAATTTGATGTTTTCTATGTCGATCTGTTTGTTTGTGTTACATAGGAGGATAACTCCGTCGTCTAGGTATAGACCAGTGTTCATGCTATCGAAAGTATACCTAGGTATCTATAGTAGAAAAATACCAACAGATTCACAAGTTACTGCAGAATCGAACGCTCCCATTGCTATAGCAACATTTGAGCTTTCTTTTTTGCTCCACATATAACCATCTCGATAGGATGGGATTTGGGCTTGTTTAATGAGGTTGGTTTTCTCATAGTTGATGGTGCAATAATCCTTAACCACTTTTATAGCTGCCATTAATAGGTTTTCTGTGATCAACGGGTAAAAATTTGAGATGTCAAATTGAATAAAGGTGCATTCGTTTTTCCTTTTTATTTTTGAGAACCAGTTGATAGTATCCTTTGTATTCTTCCATTGCTTGATTCCTGTGGCATTCTTAGTGTATTCGCAGGTATAGCTTTGCTGATTTTGCCTATATTATTCTTGGTAGGGTTAAACAATCGGAACTGCGGATTATTGGGAAAATTATCCTTGTGGTCCTTAACGGTAATGAAGCCCTGTTGCTTGTGTAGTTGATGCACTCGTGCCTCGTTGTTAATATCATTTTCCCATTAGGCTGGGGCTTTGTGATGTATTTTCTTAACTTAACAGATAGCTTTGTGGTAGTCATCGACATTGTAGTAATAATGGTAAAAATGCAAAATAGCATTAAATGTTTGTTAAATGCACTTCAACGCGTTGTTGCTACATTCGTAATAAATTTTATTGAGTGTTGGTTGCTTGCTTTTTGAGGAAGTTTGTGTTTATTATCTCTCGTATATTGGTGATATCAACAATTATTTTGCTGTATTCTGAATATGGACAGTAATACTTTTTAAAATGTTGTGTAATAGAACGGTATGCAAGACGACTCGATAAAATTGTGGTCGTCAAACTAACATATGTACTTACTATTTTGCCAGATATATAATCTCCCAAATGATTTATACTGATATTCAATAAACTGACATAAAATTTAAATATTTAAACTGATGTTGGTCTTATCAAAACATGTTTCGATAGTTACAGTATTTTAGGAAATTCAAGTGGGACAACCCACATTACATTTATGGAAAATGCGTTTTTTAGTCAATTTGACCGGATATGGCCGTAAGAAGGATAAATATCCCAACGGTTACTATGTCATCAACTTCTTTTACCAAGACAATGTCATTGTTCCCTGAAACTGTAAGAGTAAGGATCTCAAATTTTGGGAAACGGTTTAATGGAACCGTCACTTCTACATCAACACCTTCTTCTCTCCCACTTCCCTACAGTGGAATTCCCTTCCTCTTACTTGCTTCACTGATAGCTATAATCTTCAAATATTCAAATGTAATGTCAATCGACATTTTCTGATGACTTGATCCTGATCACCGTCCTTCTCTATATCCTTTCCTCTAACAGCACTACTTTCTCTCAATCTCACTCTTTATAACCCCCTTGAGTGCTAGTGGTACTCCGACCTTGCTCGAGGTAAAATACTTAAAAACTATATATATGCTTGATTTTGAAGTAAAACTAATTTAAATAAAATATATAAACTTGTAATTAACAATTAAATTCTATGAAACATTTAGCCTCATTGAGATTACAAAGATTCATTATGACTGGAAAAAAATCCTGTTTCTGATCGGTGATGGTGAAACGTTACCAGCATGGTTTTGTAGGTATTTAATATGACAAGCAAGTTAATCCCCCAAAGAGCTATGCTTGGTCAAAACATAGAACAGCTGTCAGGTTAGGGTCACTTAGATTTGGGGAGAGGCTCCACCTATAAACCCTAATATCATCAGTCTATATATTTATTAAGGATCTGAGACAATTGAATTGATATGCTGTGATAATTAGATATATAGATAGATACGAATAGACTGAGGTAGATCGACACCTATAAAGAAAGTGAAATATATATATATATATATATATACGAGGTTTGATCAGAAAATATCGGGACAGTTGCTATAGTAAAAGAGCTAAATTACGCAGAGTGAAGCTACTTGGCACAAATTGATCTTTGAACTCTACTATCACGCAAACACACAAGGTTATAATGTAATGTTCTTGGCCTCCGGCGTTGTTTATTGCAGGGCTTGAAATGCAAGTATACATATAGTTTGTTCTGTTCACCACGCCACGGATATTTCATTAGTGACCATGGCTTCTGCAGAAGTTTTTGACTAAGCGCAATTTCCTCATGTAAAACCTGTATATATATATATTTATATATACTGGATTCTATAGCCCTGGATGGTAACTGGTTTAGGAGAAGGACAGCTCTGAATTCAAAAAACTTGCGGAGGATCGTTTGGGGACCCTGTGGCACGTAGTGCACCAGATCTCTGTATTCGGCCCTTCAAAAGATGGTCCTGTACGAAACCTTCACCGCTATAATCAAATCTCATGTGCTGATGTCGGGCTGCCGGTTTCCTTGGAACCGATCTGCTTGACCCTCATACATCGACTTCGACGGGAGTGTCGAGTAGAGACTACTATATATATATATATAAATTTTATATATATATACATATATATATATATATATATATATATATATATATTATTTATATATTATATATGCGGGCTATTTATTGGCATTGGATAGCGCTCAATATCAGTGATAGTGCAAACATATTTAGTTGAATTCATGTGAGTTTGTGAACTTGGGCTTCTCGCTATTTGCGATCGTCAGACAAACTGATTAATTTTAAAATTTGGATTTATATATATGGTTGCGCATATCGGTGTTTTTGTGGTAGTAGGAGGAAAAATGTCGTCGGAACGCCACTCATACGTACGCAGTCATACATACACGCACGCTCACGCATTGCATCTCAGACAAATATAAACATATATGAACAGTGTGGGACTGGTCATATATGCGCATCCATGTGTCGTTGCGTACATGCACACGCAATTGGCCGCTGTATTCAATGTTGAATTGTGTAGCGAACATCTTTCGTCAGTTGCGGTGTCAACGCGCAGACCGTTCGTCTATTTTGTTCGCCGAATAATGTTTTCTCTCACCCACGATTGCGCATATGTAAATGGTAGAAACTCCAATTTATAATAGTATTTATGCGGTAGTATTAATTTTCCTGGGGTGGAAGTAATTATTATTGTGGACTCATACGGTAATTGCAATAGTCATTGGGTAGTAATTGTAGACTAATGCGGCAATGGCAGTTGTGATTTTTTTTCATCTGTTTGGCATAAATTGTGATAATAGGTATTTGTTTTCATGTCTGCATTTAGAAATTATGTTTGATTTTATGTTTAGTAATTTCATTTGTTGCGTATGAGAAATTATTGCTACCTTTTCGTGTAATCAAAGTAGACATTTCTTTGTCATGTTATTGAAGGCAAGTGCATTTTTCAATATTTTCCAGCTTATTCTTGGTGTAATATTTCTGTCTTTTAGCTGGCATATGTATATGGATAGTATAGTGCTGTTTGAGTATTTTCTGTCGGAGAATGAAATGTCGTGGTTGTTTTTTCTTTTCTTGAATGGTGCATCAGTCGCCCCGATGTAGTACATTGTGATGCTGTTTGCACTTACCTTGGCTTTATATATTATATACCTTTGTTGGCAGTCTCCTTGGAATGGACATGTTGTTTTATGAAACATGTCCACTCAAATATGCATGTATGAATGTATGTATGTGTGTATATTTCTGTGTTTGGTGGTTTGTGTGTGAGTGTACGTACAAAAGTGTCATGCATATATTCTACATCAACATTATATATATATATATATATATATTATTTTGTATGTGCAGTACTTAGTTGAAAACGCTCAATATCATTGATAGAGCTAACATATCTCAGTTGTAAGGTTATGAGTTTATGACCCTGAGTTTCGCGCTATTGCGATTATCAGACAAAATGATGTTCGCAT